>CM076569.1:919253168-919757354 GCA_034641835.2 Pinus albicaulis
ACTCCAAAATAGAAGAAAAGAGAGATAAACGACTTAGAATTCAGATACTTCGAGGGGGAAATCTGCTTTACATTACATACGTGAAAAATTCTTGGATGATACAAATGACAAAACCTCCTTCTATATATAAGAGTCCATGGGGTCACAATATAATCCTAGCTGACCTAACAATACTAATGTAAGAGCACAATAATAACAATATTGGGGTTACAGAGGTACAAAAATTACAATAAGGGGGCTACACTAACAAAAATAAGGGACTACACTAGTAATATAGGGACCTAACAAACCTTTTTGTTTGTTCTTGGAGAAGACAATACCAAAGTTGTAAATGAAAATGCATTAGGTTTTCTCAGCCTAATTCTACAGACTAGAGTTACCTTGGATATCCATACCTGTTTGGTTGAATCAACCAAATTCCAATTCCAACATTTACAAAACCAAATGTTTTAGGTATCTTTCATATCTAGTTCATCTATTTCTATATCTGCATGTTGATAATCTCAGTCATCTCAATATGAGTATGATTTTTTTTCACAAAGGAAAAATTCGTAACTTTTCATTATAAGATAAGTTACATGTTACATATGCTGGTAGTGTATCACTACTAAACAGTCTATGAAATATCTCATTATACTGCCACACGGGCCTCAATTAGACTAAAACAATCCCAAAATAGCTGATCAAAATGTTACCAATATTCACAAAGTAAGTTTGGTGCATAACTTACTGGAAATAGAGACAAATACATAATAAAAATAAAAATAAATATACATGCCGATAAGTGTCCATGGGAGATAGAAACAAAATCCTCCCAAATGCTGTACAATTAGATAGCCCAGTTTGCAGGAGCCTCATCCATAAAAGGCCGATGGAAAAATCTATAAACCTGTTCTCCAGTTTGTTCTGTAATGTGCTAGGTGCCTTAAGTCAGCTCCGTAGCTTCTTTGGACAACTGGTCAGCCACTTTTTTCCGAGACCTGTAAATGTGTACCACAGAGATGGAGTCAAATAGGATCCTGAGTAGATGAACCTCTCGCAGAAGTGCAGACAGTGTGTGTGAGTGACAGTGAGCAAGATTATTGAACCAATTGATCACAAGTTGAGAGTCCCCCAAAATCTGAATGGAATTGCAATGTTTTTCCCGAGCAAATGTCAGAAGGAGTCTAAGGCATTGTAGTTCAGCATAGTTGTTTGTGCCAGGTCCCAATCCCATCCGGATTTTGTAGTGGTGGTGATCATTTAAATAGAGTGTGGCACCCCCTCCACAGCCCTGTGCGTTGTATGCGCCATAAAAATAGGCCCAAGGTCTACTATGGTCAATGATTTCTGGTGTCCTGATTGTGGGGGTAATGTGTTGTTGATCCACAGGCAAGAGGTGGTAGGTAGAAATGGTAGCGACACATATTCTGTCACAATTGATTGGTATACCATTGAATATCATCTTATTGCGACCGATCCAGATTTCCCAAGCCAATATTAGGGGAAGATTGCGCATCCTCGGGCAGTAAGCATTTAGCTGCCACCAATTTGTCCGTGAGTCAAGTAATGTATCACCCTGCCAGTGATGTAGACAACCCAAACCAGTAGTAACCCGCGCCCAGATGCCTCTAATAATATTGCAATGTAGAAATAGGTGTGTAGTATCCTCACAATTTGAGAGACAGTAGCAACATTGTGAAGGTCCATGAATGGCTCGTCTATGAAGGAAGTCCATGGTAGGAATGCACTGGTTTAGTATACACCAGAATAAATTTCTGTGCTTGTGTGGGGCCTTCAGCTTCCAAATGTTGCGCCACCACCATGCTTTTAGTGGGGGTTCTTTGGGCTGTATAAGAGCGAGGTATCCAAGTTTCAGGGCATATTACCCGTCAAGTGAGAAAGCCCATATCAATTTGTCGTCCCGATCAGTGATGCGAATGTTGGATGCTTTTAGTGCCCAAATGAATTTCTGCCATATCTGAGTGCCCACCTGAGGGATCTCCAGATAATCCACCTGTAGCCAGGCCTGACCCTGTCAAGTGGTATGAAAAGGGTCTGCAATCTGTGCAAGGAAGTATATGTCTCTGCGAGCCAGGTGCTCAAGAATGAATGCAGGTAATTTATAAAATTCACCACTCTCTGACCAAGAATCAGTGTCGATCTAAATAGATACACTAGATCCTATTTTCCATGATAAACCCTTTTGGATGATGTGAGCCGCTTTTGTGATCGCCTTCCAGATAATGGAAGCACCAGTCGACGTCTCGATTCTGTCTCTTATCCATTCGAGAGTATTCCACGGTGCAATATATTTTGCAACAATAACCTCCTTCCAGAGGCTCTGTCCAGTGATTAAGTGCCAACACATTTTGGCAGCAAGAGCCCTCGAAAATAGATGGAGATCTTTGATCCCCCAACCGCCCCATTGCTTAGGTATGTTGATGTGGTCCCAAGCAATCCAAGAAAATGTAGAGTCCTTTCCCTGGTTGTGCCATAAAAAGTGTCTACATATACATTTAATTCTGTTGGTAATACCAATAGGTATCCATGCGAGGGTCATCCAATAGACTGGGATAGCTTCAAGCACAGATTTTATAAGGACTAGTCGGCCAGCCCTGGATAGCCATCGGTTATACCAAACATTGATTCTGCGTTCAATTTTGGCAATAATCCAGTTCCAGTCTTTGATTTTATAATCATTTGGTTTGATATGATATCCCAAATATTTGAGGCCATCACTGATATTTATAAAAACATAGTCAAATAGATCCATGGCAGTGCCTTGTTCCAGGTCCGAGCATCCAGTCATGATAATAGAAGATTTGAGAGAATTAGGTACCATACCGGTGGCTCTGAAAAAACATTTAAGTAGCAAGTAAAATTGTACAGAGTCCTGTCTAGAGCCATTGAGAAATATTAGAACATCGTCCACAAATAAAATATTAGTGAGGTGCAGTATATCATTGATCTGGAGTCCATGTAAGGTTCCCCGAGCCTTTGCATTTTTTATGAGGACATAAAGACTCTCCATAACCAGGAAAAATAATAATGGCGAGAGAGGACATCCCTGATGTAGACCCCACCCCGCATGAAAGAAATCAGATGCTGTGCCATTGAGTAATATGCTAAAAGTAGCATGACAAATGCAGCCCATAATCCAGTTTATAAATGAATGAGGAAAGCCATAATGAATTAGGATGAGATGAAGGTAACTCCAGTTTACCTGATCAAAAGCCTTTGTAAGATCACTTTTGAGTATAGTGGATTTAAGGTGCTTAGTTTTTATGGAGTGAAGGGCCTCCTGGGCTGTACCAATAGCTTCATGGATTTGCCTATCGTGCAGAAAAGAAAATTGTTCCTTTTCAATATGAGAGGATAGAAAAGGCTTGATACAATTTGCTATAATTTTTGAAATGATCTTGTAAATGCAGTTACAAAGAGATATGGGTCTGTACTCATGGAAGCTAGTCGGGTTGTCAGAATTTGGTATGAGTGCAATAAAAGTAGTGTTAAACCCATCATAAATACCACCTCTCACCCTACTATCCTCAATCATAATCAGAAGGTCGTTTTCCATGAGTTCAAAAAAGTGAATGAAGAATTCGATGGGCCAGCCATCAGGCCCAAGGCTTTTGTCTCTTTTGAGCCATTTCAAAACCCCCTCCAATTCACCCATAGTAACTGGTGCATTGAGGTCATCAATCTGCTCCTGTTCCACAGATCGATTGAATGAATGTGTAATGTGCATGATTTCCGAGAGATCAATGTTTGGTGGCACTCTGTATAGGTTGGTGAAATGTCGAGTGCGCAATTCATGTAGTTGGGATTGCGTTCTCGCCACAAATCCATTCTGATCAGACAATTCCCAAATAGCATTTGCAGTCCTGTGCCCATTAGCATGTTGCTGAAAAAACTTAGTGTTTTTATCCCCAGCCTGTAACCATATAGCGCGACTTTTAAGTCTCGAGTCCTCCTCTTTTTGTCTCAGAAGTTTTTCCTTTTTAGTCTCAAGAGCAGTAAGATGCACCTTGGTGACATCAGATCTATATCCCATGAGATCAGAGTTGTTGAGGAGTGCAATTTCCTCTTCAACCCGATGGAGTTCCTCCCTTTCCAATCACTTCTTATTTCTAACCCATTGAATAGTAAGGTTCTTAATGCGCATGAGATTATCATTGATAATCTGGGCAGGGTCCCTCTCATTCAAGGGTCGACAGTTCTGCCAAGCCTGGGTGACCATCAAGTGATACTCAGGGTCTCACAGCCACTTGGAGTTGACTTTGAATGGAGGTCGAGCTCTGTTGGGTCCACATTCAAATTCTAGGAAGATAGGAGAGTGGTCAGATTTACCTCCCTGCCCCACCCATTGTCGAGTCCGAGTTAATGTGGAGAGGAGTGGCTGCTTAATGAGAAATCTGTCCAACCTACGGGCCAATGCAACATTCCCAGTTCTTCTGTTCCTCCAAGTGGGCTGAAGCTTGGTGGTCTGAATGTAAATGAGGTTGGCTGACCCGAGCATGGTGGTGAAAAAATCAGCCAAAGGATCAAGGGTAGCATGGGTGCCCCAGGATTTATAAATGCCCAATGAAAAATTCAAGTCACCACCAAAAATAATGTGAGGGGTTGCCAGTAGGGAGCAGGTCAATAAAGAGTTCCAGAAATCCTCTCTATTAGCACAGGGCCCATAAAAATTTATCAAGGTGAACTCGTGCTCAGAGTGACCAAATAGGACATTCATAACAAGTACACCCGCCCGACCCCAGCAGTTAATCATCGGGGTGGTCTTGTCATTAATTCCCAATGAAAAACCCCCAGATATTCTGTGTGCATCAAGAGTAATGAAGGTCCAATTGGGGAGAAGTGTTTTTAGGATAGAAATCACCACAGAACCATCTCCCAGAGTCTCTTGGAGAAATAGGATGTCTATGGGCTTCTTAGCAATCAGATCCTTAAGTGCCAATCTCTTATCGGGGTTGGCCAGTCCCCTGCAGTTGTAGTAGAGGCATATCATGATGAAACAACCAATATGGGTTGTCTTGCTCTAAGGACCCGCATAAGTGAAGATTGAGTTCTCGCTTCCACTTCAAGATTAGCTCACTTGATGGCCTTTGCTAATGCAGATGGTCGACCTATCGTCTTGATGGGTAGGCAACCCTGACCTGACCCAATACCGAAGGCTTCACCAATGAGGGGTAGGGAATGGGATCTAAGAAAATAATTATGTCTCGTGGAGGGTGTCTCTAAGGAGGAAGATGAGTGGCAGGAGGTAGATTCAGCAGAAGTGTGTTGTATGATGGGGGTAAATGATGGAGGGGCCAATGCGATGGAGCAGCAAATCAAGGGGAACTTCTGTGTGAGGCTAGTCGATTCCGATGTAATACAAGGAAATGTAAATGATGAAAACTGAGTATTAACAACAATGCCAGATGATGAACATGGAAGAGTAACAGATGATAAATCAACGAAGCAATTAGAAATCAATGAGTCAGTGATAGGAGATGTACCCGGGATATTTGAAGTGTGCTGATTAGTCACCGAAGTAGCCTGTGGACGTGATCTGGGATGAGTGATAGGAAAAGTTGGAAGCTGATCAATCGACACCATCCCAGAATCAGGCGAAGTATCCGGTACAGTCAGCGGCACACCAGCAGATACCCGATCGGTACAGATAGAAGGCTCAGTCTGTGTAGAAACTATGCGGGATTTCTTTGTAGCTAGCCTGCCAAAACCCCTCTTTGGGCATTCTTTGTATAAATTCCCCACCTCATGGCATATCCTGCAGTGAAACGACACACCTTTGTAATCAAGTGGTTGCTGCCACATCATCCCATCAAATAGCATGTTGAAGTTGTCATACAGCCCATCACGAGTATCCAGGAAGATCAAAATTCAGGCAACAACCCTGCTGCCGGTGGTCAAGTAGGACCGATCATGGTCTAGGTAGAGCCCAAAATGACCCCCAATTTTCCAGAGGGCAGTATCATTCCAGAATTGCATGGGCAGTCCAGGTAGTTGCATCTAGATAGGTCCGGCCCCCGCATTCTCCTTGTTGGGATCAAATAGCAGAACCCATCTCTTGAGATAGATGGGCATCTCAATATGCCAGAAGTGCTTGAGGGCCCAATCAGATTGTTCAGGATGGGCGAATGTAAGGGTGAACCATCCTTTGGTCAGCACCAGGACATCTGGTAAAATGTCAAGGGTTCCGCCCCAGATCTCACGGGTCCACTGCTGAAGTCTTGCCGCAGAGTACTTCCGGCCTCGCACCTTCCCAACCACCATAGTTTCCGCAATGTGTCCCCAATCCGCCATACCGCTCTCACAACCGATCTTCGAAAAATAGCTAAGATTATTTTTAGTGATTCTGTGCTTCTTTCCAATTTTGATGCGCCCCAGACCCTGCTCAGCAGATGCATCAGACTCTGATGATGAGCTAGTCTTCTCCAGAAAGGAGATATCCTCCGGCACGTTTGAGAATACGCCCGAGGCAGCAGTTGGAGTGACCGTCTCCAATCCAACATGCGTTGCACCTCCAATATCATATGTGTAGTGCGAGAATCCACATGGAGGATGAGTGCCTCCAATACTAAGTTGCGCCAAGGAATGAGAAGCATCACCAATGTCTAGATAGACCGCGTCCGAGAAAGGCGCCGAGGTTCCTATGTCAACACCTACCAAAGTGTCTTGTTCTGTTAGAGAGATACCCCATAGTTCATTGTCCGCGGGAGAGGGTGTGGAAAAATTATACTGTTCGAGTTCACCCATGGGAGTGGTGCAGCCCTCCACATCGGACTGTGAAGTCATAATAGGCAGCACGTCCCCAGGGACCGGGTCCAAGTCAGCCATCTCTTCCACCTCCTTATGAGATCCCTGACCCCAAATGTCAACCCCCTCCAGTGGATCCTCCGTGTAATCCACCTCATCATCATAGTTACCCATGATGTCAAGTGGGCAGTCCCGGTGGAGCCCGTGATACTCCAACAGAGAACGACAAACCCCAATTAAATACTACACGGGTTCAAAACCGGTGCAACAGTCAGACAGATTAAACCAGCCGAGTCCTATGATGTAGTGTTAACAAAGTAGCACACCAAACCGAGAATTAGGAGCATGGTCCAGACAATAACCCAGACAGGGTCCACAATAACCCAGACAGGGTCCACAGTCAAATCAAGAGACCCAACCCAAAACAACACTCCATCAAACCCAATGATAGCATATCTGTAGTAAATAGAGATGTGCGTCATATGCCAACCAGTATAGAACCCGAGGTACCAGAAGCCCAGACAACAGATTCATAGGGTCCCATTTCATACCCCACAGTTCGAGAGCAAGTTTTGGAGTGCGACAGTTGTCTGTGCCTCCTAGCTTGGGAAAATACAAAGGCCCGGTTCCCTGGTCCGGCAACACTCCCGACACAGTCAAGTAAACTAGTATAAACCCCTGTCGAAACAGTCCGATAATCTGCGAAGCAGCAAGTACTAGTACTGATTCCAAACCGAAATCCCGAACCCCATCAGCCTTTCAGTCCAAAGGGTCAATACCTGAACATACGCCATATTTCGGAGGAGATGAAGCAGAACCAGGTAACCGCCATGCTAGGGTTCTCCACCATGCTAGGGTTCTCCGCATCTGTCAATATGAGTATGCTAGATGCATAAAAGAAACTAAAATTTTTCGTTGAATGGACAAATATAATTAGGATGACGGAAAATAATGAAGGATTTTCTCATTTTTTGTCCTGCTTTATTTTTGTGGCCTTTATATCCTAAATGATAAAATTCCTCCCATAAATTTTCCCAATGAAAAAGAACTTTTGCATCTCAGTATGGACACAGGAGTGGGAGACTGGTTTTTATTTGAAGACTACACATATAAAGTTATATGGAGCAGAAGTACAACCTTAGCGCCTCCCAATATTTTTTCCAATGAGAATTTTCTTCTTGGATTTCATAAGGAAAATTTTGTACGCTTATCATATACACTTTTTTCATATGAACAAAGAGGACATGTTTAAGCTTGAGGAGGTAGTGGGACCCTTCATTGTTAACAACATACAATATTTAGGGCAGATAGAAGAATGATGAAGGAGTTGGATTTCACAAAGGGTGAAGCTTGGTAGTATGATCCCCACCATATTATTTATGATAAAAGGGTGAAGACTAGTGCAGGGCCTTAATTCATGATAGTTAACCAAAGTTGGAGAAGTTAGGAAATCAAGAAGTATGGATTAGAAATCAATTAGAGCAGTATCCAATTGAAACTTCATGTCAACAATAGTTTGCTATTGAAATCCCTGCAGTGAATGAGAAGAGCCTAAAAAATCCAATTCTAAAACCATCAGATGTTGAAATGGAAGATCAACAAATCTCCCAATGATCTCATGGCACTAGATGATTTTTAGAGAGCATATTTCATTACGGAATTAAGAAAGGTTATAAAGAAAAAACTTATTTGCATCCTAACTTCTAATAGACAGAAAGAACTTCACAGTGTAGTTTTGATGTTCAATAATAAATTTGACCAAAGGAAGAGAACTGGATTTCCTAGCCATTGGGATCAGAACGGGAAATTGAGTTCTTGGTAGAAATATGAAAAAAAATGTGAAAACTCAAGCTGGAAAAGATCATGAATCATTATAATCTCTTAAAGGATAAAATATTGCCAATTATTTGCAACGTGACTTTCAGTTCTTGTGGTTGGAAAAGACACTGTTTGTGGCCAAGATGGATTATTCCAAGCACTCAAATTTGCAGATAGGTTGCTAAGAAATGATCGAGTATCCACATCCCGACAGAGCAATTTGGAAAATATGCAAGAAGATGATATCACCTCAAGTTGTGGAAGTATTGGAACCAAGAAGTAGTCAATGACATGTCATATTTGAAATGGTCTTCATTTATATTAGTAAATCGAAAGGTGTCAATTTTCTCTTTTATGAGAATTTTTGTATGTAAATATTTTAAGGGCTTGATAAGTAAAAGTGAGTTACAGTAGTTAGGAGTTTGAAAGTTACTTGATAACTAAAAATTAATTTTTGATATGTTATTTAAAGAGAAGAGAACCATATGAAAAGGGGTCAGAGATGTTGCTAAATTTTGATCTATTTTTGTAATGCTTCATCTTCCTTGAAGATTAATAAATACGATGGTAGATTGATTCGAAACTATTTGATGCATTACAATATGTTATGCTTTTCTCTTTCCGTGTTCCTTTTCATTTTTTTTCCTCATATGAAGTTAATGCATGATGCAACATGTTTATGTTTATCTTTAGAAAAGTGCAACTTTATTAATGTTACAATTTGAGGTAGAAAATACCTTTTTTTTTAGAGTTGTCTTTAGTGAAACTTTTTGAAGGCTTTTTGGGTGGGGTTTTCGGTCTAATTTCTTTAAAATCCGTTAGGAATTTATTGGAAATATAAATTTGATGGTTAACCTTGCACAATTGAAGTGTCCTAGGGGTTTTTTAGGGTGCTGAATCTATATATACAGTCCAAAACTTGTTTCAATAACAGAAATCAAGATTTTACCTCAATTTTTTTCATTGGATTCTGGCACCGAAAACTCCAAAAAGTCGCACTAAATACAACTCCTTTTTTTTTAAGAGGCCTTAATAGGCGCTTCCATATCTTTAGCTCAATAATTTCCTTTTGTTTTCTTTGTTACACACTAATTATCACTTAGAGTTCAACCATTGGATTCGTTTGGCCCAAGTAAAAACCCAACTCGTCTTCATTATTCCTCATTTAATTTGAATATTTTAAAGTCTATAACCATAAAGAAAAAGGCCATTTTGTGGGGTTTTGATTATTTTTCAAGATTAAGTTAGCATTACACACAAAGGTGATTTGTCTCCAGGCAATTATTTCTAGAAACCTTTATTAGTTTTTTGGATGTCCTAGGCATTAGTTCTTTCAATCAATAACTGTCTCGAGGGAACAACATCAACTAGCGTCATCGTCAGGGATCAAAATTGAATGATTTTTTCCTGGGTTGTTGTTATTTATTATTTTATTTCACTGGTGAGCAAAGAAGGTTTTGGATGATATCTCTCACCAAAAGGGGAATAATTTTTTTGTAATCCTGGGTCCTAAAACCCCCATACTCACTCTGACCCCTATCAAGAGAAAACCCTAGAGTTTTCCAATATAGAAATATTTTTTTCTAAAAGGGCGTGGAGACATAAACAATATATAGCAACCCCCAATCCAAAAATATATGCTCTTGGTCAAGCTCCATCAAATTCAAGCCCAAAGAAAAATGAAGAATATTTAAAGCCTTATATTCTAGAATTACCTCCTCGAGTTTTGGATTTTTCTGAAGTCATATTTTGTCCTAATTTTCCATTTCCAGAGCCTCAACTAGAAACTAAATCCTTTGAAACAATTTATGTAGAAATAAAATATATTATTAAAATAGTTGAGTCTCAACCTACCTCTATCACTTCTACTTCAGTTTCTCCCTCCACAACATTAATAGTAAACCCTCATACGCCTCCTCCTCTAAATATGGCTATGCCTGGTTTTCTTCCTAAACATTATCTTTCATTAAATTCCCCCCCACCAATGAATGTTATGCCTCAAGATTATTTAAATATTATGCCTAGATTTAATGAGAAAAAAAGTTACGATTAAAGAGTATATTTCTACTTTTTGTGCTTTTTTTGACAACATAAATGTGGAATACTTGGATGTGGTAGTGATATTGTTCATGCAATTTCTAGATAGTGAAGCAATAAAATGGTTTAAAACTCCACCTCAAGTCTCCATAAACACATGGGAAGAGTTAGAAGGCGATTTTATGAAGAATTAGGGTGAAAAGAAAGATCACTTGTATTTCCTGGTTGATTCAATCATAAAAAGTAAAATAATACAGAGGATGTTGTTGAATTCATTAAAAGTTTTAATAAACTTTACAACAAAATACTTACAAAGATTAAACCCACTGAAGAAACTGCAATGATAGCCTTTGTGTCAACCTTTGATCTAGATTTTGCACTGATGATCAGAGAGATAAGGCTTGATACATTTTATTAAATACAACCTGACCCAATTGAGATTGAAGCCAATCTTACTACTTCAATATAGATCAAAATTAAAGAAAATTATGTAGAGAGAAGAAACGTGAAGGTGGAAGCAAGATCATAAATTGGAAGAAATGTCCAAGATGATCATGAACCTTTCCAATAAGCTGGCTAAATTGGAGCTTGAGAATAAAAACCCTCCTATACAAATTCAACAAGGAGGAAATCAAAATTTTAATCCCCAGTATATAAGGCCATTTAATCCACCACAAAATTTGCAAAAGGAAATAAAAGATACATAATATCAAGTCTAGTCTCCATTAATGATTGAAGATGAACTATAATAAGAATTTAGAAGAGAATTTAAAATATGAGGAGAATTAGTATTCAATGATGTCTGAAGATGAAAAGGAATTTTAGGGCATGGATAATGATTTTCAGCCTCCTAGATTTTAAGAAGATATATATTTTTATTATAAGAAGTTTGTTGATTTGATACATACAAAATTGCACAAAAATATGATTTAATATCTAGGAAGTAGCCCAAAGTACAAGAGAATCCCAATCACCAAGATAAAAAAGCTCCTGAGTAGGTGAAGAATAAGGGTAAAGAACCATTATAGCTTGTTCCAAAATATATATGGGATACATCACAATCTAAGCAATAAGCACATGTGAATAAGGGGATAGAAGAGAAAATGAAGTCAGAAAAAGTGAGTCCTGCTTTCAGTTTTGAAAGAGAATTGGAGAAGTTAAAAATTCTTGTACCTTTGGCAGGGCTCTCTAGACAACTAATCTATCAAAAACAAATATCAAAGTTTATGGTTCCATAACAAGTAACTCGAAATCAAATGTATTTTATCTGCAAGAAGATATATCTATTGTTATGTTTTAACCTCATGTGGAAGAGCATGGTCCTTTAACTCCTCCTTTCTGTATTATTCTTCTTGTTCATTATTTAATGCTGCATAGTTGCATGTTGTGTTTTGTTTCCTCGTATAATTTAATTCCCCAGTCCATTATGGATCAATCGGGTTTACATATGACAAAGCCATATATGGATTTATATTATTTTGATTCAAAAAGGGTTAAATGTATCAGTCTAATTAAAGGATATGGCTGTTGCCTTGGATCAAATCCTTGCTAAGAGTGTTGTGATGGATGTGGTGGTTGATGACATTCCATCAATATTTGGCATACTGTTGTCCAAATAACGGGGAATGAAATTGGGAGGTTCCATTAAGTTGGATCTAACTTATGCCACAATTCCTGTATTTGGAGGTGAAGAAATAATATTGTATAGGGAGTCTATATTTGTAAATACTGCTACTAAAGAGGACAATCTTGGTAATTCCCCTGTATATAGTTCTGAAAAATATTTTGTTTGTTTTTTATTATAAGTAGATGAAAAGACAAAAACATAAATGGAAATTCATGCTCCAGTTATAGTGCAGAAATCGCAAAACATAGTCTCTCCCATCTGGAAAATGTGTTTTGATGGTGCAAACTCAAGAGAAGGGAATTGAGTAGGTGTGTTGCTAGTTTCTCCCAAAGGAGAAATGATTCCTCTATAGTATAAATTGGAATTTGAAACAAATAATAGTGTTATAGATTATGAAGCATTGATCTTAGGGTTTCAAAATGAAAAGATTTTAAAATCAATAGTTTAGCAGTTTTTGGGGATTTAGAGTTGGTGGTGTAGCAGATTATAGGAATCTATCAAACTAAGAATCATAGGTTGAGATCATATAGAAATTAAGTGTGGGATTTGATTGAAAATTTAATTCAAGCATTTAATATCTTTTTTCTCCCAAGGGATCAAAATATACTTTCAAATTCCTTAGTCGTTTATTCCAATAGTTTCAAGCCTCCTCAAAGACCACACCTAAGATATGAAGTTGAAGTAAGGAATCAACCATCAATATCAGATAATATCAAGCATTGGAAGGTATTTGAGGATGAAGATCATATTATACATTTCATGGAGACAATTGAAGAGTTTGTAACACCACAAATTGACCAAGAGGAGAAAAATCAAGATGAAGAATGATAAGTTGAAAACATGGAGCCTGAATGAAAAGACACACTTGTTGACCATACAATTCTACGTCTGAAAATAAATTCTATTTCAATAGGTATGATCCCTTTGGAAAAGATTTTTGACTCAAATGATATAGCATCCAAATGTGCAGAGCATCCTAAAGAACAAGATACATAAGATTGTAATATTGGTACTCAACAAGAACCTCAATTTATCAAGTTGGCCAAGGGCATACCAATGGAGTTTAAAGAGAGGTATGCTAATATTTTCAAACAATATTCAAATTTATTTGCATAGAAATATGAATACCTTAAAAATATGATACTAAAATTATCCAACATATAATTCCTTTGAAGACTCGTGAAGCCCTATAAGTATAAATTAAGGAAGATAAATCCTTTATTATTGCCATTAATTGAGAAAGAAATGAAGAATATTTTTGAAACAAATATTATAGTTTCCCTTAGATATTTCAAATGGATAGTAAATATTGTGTCTATCATAAAAAATAATGGTGAAATAAGCTTGTGTTGAATTTAAAAAATTGAACAAAACATCATTAAAAGACAATTATTCTCTCCCCAAGATGGATTTCAATACTGCAGAAACTAGTAGGTTCAACCAAAATATCCATGATTGATGGATTCTCTGGTTATAACCAGACTATTTTTCATCCAAAATACCAGAAGAAAACAAAATTTACAACACCATGGGGCACATTCATGTATGCAAAAATGCCCTTTGGACTTATGAAAGCATGGGGAAATTTCGAGCGTGCAATGGATATTTCCAGCGTGTAATGGATAGAGTTTTAGGTATCTAATGTTCAATCCCATCTTCTTCTTGGAATGAAACCATAGCGATGGTTGCATATGTAGCGACGAGATACAATAAATAATCACTCTAATAATTTGGGGGATAGATTAATGATGCTCCGATTAGGGTATCTTTAAGAACACCAAAGGAAGCTTGCACAACCTCATCCCAATGGAAGGGAATCCCCTTTTTCAAGAGTCGAGTAAATCCTTTAGCCATTTTGGCATAGTTGGGAATGAACCTCCTTATAAAGTTAGCATTTCCTTGGAGTCTCTGTAACTGAGGCATATTGGAAGGAGCAGTCAAATCAAGAATGGCCTGGACCTTCAATGGATCAAGCTGAATTTCGTCTTCCGACACGACGAATCCAAGCAAACTACCATAACCAACACCAAACAAAAATTTGTGTGGATTGAGGAGGCATATTTTTTAGTGACGACATCGTAAAAATATCGCTCTCAAATGTAGCGGGTGGTCAACCCATTTCCATGAATGTGCAGGTAAGTCATCTAGATACGGCTGAACTATGTGCTTGATGTCATGGAAAGCATAATTAATTTTCCTCTAGAATGTTTCCCCAATGCTATTTAAACCAAAAGGGAGTTTTTGATAAGTGAATGTGCCCCGGGGACAAATAAAAGCAATTTTATATTGGTCCTCTGGGCGAATATTGATCTGATTGTAACCGGAAAATCCATCTATGAAAGAAAATTTCACTTCCAGCACATTCATCAATAATTTGGTTGATAAAGGGAGTGGGATAGTTGTCTTTCAGATAAGCATGATTAACATCCTGATAATCGACACACAATTAATTGTCCCCTGTTTCTTCATGACAGGAACAATGTTAGAAACCCAATCGGTAAGCGGAACATGGTAAATGAATCCAACACACAAAATTTTTTCAACCTCTGCTTTAATGGAAACAACTTTATTAGGGTGAACAGGATGAAGGCACTATCGTACCGACTTGACATCAGGATACATTTTAATATCATGTTCAACAATGCTGGAATCGATGCATGTCATTTTCTCATATGACCATGAAAATACATTTCATAATTCACGAAAAAGAGTGCGATAAGTGTCAAGTTCAAATGGAGAAAAAGACTAAACAACATCAATGTTTTCTACAATGTGAGGTTTGGTCGAAATATCGAGAGAAATCATTTCTTCGATGTTTGAAGGGTTTTGCTCATAATCGACGGCGTGGATAGGAATAGAATTTGTCAAGAAATCAACATCTGTATGGTGATATAGTTCAGATGGGTAATATTGATTGCAATATGTAAGATGGGATTGTTGATGTGAATCTTCCCATGGTTCTTCTTCCTGTATCACGAATTCTATAATTCTCTCATCGGTTGATAATACATGTGAAAAAGGATTAGAAGAAGTACCATAATCCCAAGAACAATCGGCCCAAAAAGTCGGGGACAAAGAATTTGGATTGGCCGCATAAGCCAAAAATGTTGATTTCTATACTAGCACAATTGGACTTAGCGACATAATTTCGCCAAACCTATATATTTCAGAATCATTGGGAATCTTCCTTTAGTCAGATGAAGTG
Organism: Pinus albicaulis; assembly: GCA_034641835.2. NCBI lineage: Eukaryota > Viridiplantae > Streptophyta > Pinopsida > Pinales > Pinaceae > Pinus > Pinus albicaulis. Next base: position 919,268,603 of record CM076569.1, read on the forward strand.
GAATATATCATATTGCAAATCTCCATATTTTCAATTTCCTCTGATGTCGCAGGCGACAGAAACGAAAAGGTACCCACTAGGGAAGAATCCTTAAATAGTCCTACACCAATGTTCTTAAGAGATGGTGGGGTTCCATTAACAAACAAAACGCTTCCAGTTTCCAAGGAACCAGAGGCAAAGAAAGAGAATTGATCAATGACTGTGATACTTCCCTTATGGGGGAAGACGACCATACGAAAGTAAGTAGATACTACCGCAGTCATAGCGTAAACCCACGGTCTTCCAAGTAATATATTGTAGTCAAGGGGTCCGTCAATGACCTCAACATCAATACTAACTGACTTTTTCCTAGTTCGAATTGCAGGTTACTAACAATTCCACAAGGCTTTTATGTACGATCGTCAAAATATTTCGACGTCGTAGGTGATTGTGATAACATTGACGAGCCAAACGAATTCCAAAAACTCATAGACATGATACAAGTAGATGCACCTTCATCAATGATAGTGCAATGAATGAGGCGATTCAGGACCTGTACTTGAATCAAGAATGCTAATTGTGCTGGTAATTGTGGCACATAGCCCGCGTGATTAAAGACTACAAGATTAGAATCCGCTGGATTGATTCCACCAATCATTAGGGGAATTTTGAGGTCTAAAGTGGGCCTCCTAAGGAAAATGTACAACCAAAATTCACTTTATGAGAACCAATTACATTTTAGGGGATGACATCATCCTCAATGGTTGAGGTGGCATTGCTTGAGTTAAAGGTACTTACTTGTTACATTCTCAATGGTGAATAAAAACTCATGGTTAACCATGGTAGTGCTCTAAGTACTTTTAAAGTCATAAAGTAAAGTACTAATAATAATTGTCATTTCACACTTTTTGAATAAAATATTATTGTTGTCATTTCATATTTTTTTAAAGAAACAATGCTTATCTTTACATAATATTCATGTCTTTACACATTTTTCAATAAATATTATATTTGTACATTTTCATATATTTATTTTTAAATTATATATTCATCTCATTTTATTTAATATTATAATTTCAAATCAATTATAAGTTAATATCTATACATATATACTATACATATGAAATAAAAATAAATAAAAATGCAACCTTGTACTTTTATGATAAATCAAATCTATGAATAATATTAATAACAATACAAACATATTAAAATTATAGAAAAAATGTATATTATTTTTGTATGATGAAAAAATGTACATTAGTTTTGTATGTTAAAAAAGTATATTAGGTTCAACATAGTTTGGGGCAAAAAAAAGTCTAAAATTTCAATGTATATAAATCTTATATTATACTTATAAATATAAATTAAATCTATTTCAATACTTTTTTTTTTTCTTTAATTTTAAATATAACTAAATTAATTTCATTATGATTACATTAATATTATATATTACCAGCCTAGATCCATCTTAACTCCGGATCTATCAAGCGCCAAGAAGGATCAAATCTCTCGAGGTGCAAACCTCTTTTTTGAGTGAAAAACTTGAGGAAAGGTTTGCACCTCGAGAGATTTGATCCTTCTTGGCGCTTGATAGATCCGGAGTTAAGATGGATCTAGGCTGGTTTCAGTTGTGTGCATAAAAGGAAAATATATCAAACATATGATTAATTTTATCAATAATATGTAAATACATATAATATAAATATAATAATTTTATATATTGTAAATATGTTTGATATTTATCTGGTCATTTTAATTTTTAAACTTGCTTAGTTACATCAGTTTTTTGGGATGATAAATATTGTTAATAACTTTAATGATGAAATAAATTTTTTGAATGCAAAGTGACAATGTAATAGTGTTGAATGATAGAAAATGAAAATAATAAGAATGCAGTCAATTACAAATAGTCTTCATTGTGATCAATCTCAAATTATTTTCTTTTAATATTCTTATTGTTACCCTTGTTAGCTTTGTCATCTTTTCATATCGATTATATGAAAAGGACAGTTGAAATCATAAACCATTTAAATATTTACCTTGAACTATTGTACGAAACATCATACATTGTCTCTCTTTCTCTTCAATATTAATAGGTTGATTTACTATAACACAAATATTAATGTACATTGTCAATAATTTTGCGTGCTTACATTGAAACCAATGCACAATGTTAATCCAATCACTTTAAAATTAATGTACCATCAATGTACATCCAATCACATCAAATCAGAAATCAACGTCTAAACTGAAATCGATGTACCTAATGCAAACAATCAAATAAGATTAGAAAACAACATCTACATTGAAATCAATACATCTAATGCAGGTAATTAAATAGGATTAGAAATCAACATCTACACTGAAATCAATGCATCTAGTGCAAGTAAGCAAATAATATTATAAACCAGCATCTACACTGATATCAATGCGTCTAGTGCAAGAAATCAAATAGGATTATAAATCACCACATACAATGAAATTAACGCATTTAGTGCAAGCAATCAAATAGGATTAGAAATCATCTACATTGAAATCAATGCATCTAGTGCAAGTAGTCAAATATAATTAGAAAACAACATATACACTGAAATTAATGCAACTAGTGCAAACAATCGAATAGCATATGAAATCACCGTCTACATTGAAATCAATGCATTTAGTGCGAGCAATCATATAGGATTAGAAATAATATGAATTGAAATCAATGCATCTAGTGCAAGCAATTAAATATAATTAGAAATCAAAATCTACACTAAAATCAACGCATCTAGTGAAAACCATCAAAATGGATTATAAATCACCATTTACACTTAAATAAATTCATCTAGTGCAATAAATCTTCTTCCCTATTTCCCCCCTCAAACTACATCTCTCTTTCCCTCCATCTCTCCACTCTCTCACATCCTCCCTCTTCCTTCCTCTCTCTCCATTTATTCCCCACATCTATATATATCTCTCTCTCTTCACCCTCCAACTATGTTACTATATCCCTCCTTCTCTCCTTCTCTCCTCCCTTCTCTCGATATCTCCTTTATCTATTTATCTCACCCCAAAACATACACACACTCGCTCTATATCTCCCTTGTCATTACATCTCTCTCTCCACTTCTCACTCTCTATGTATTCCTTGTTCCCTCGCTCTTTCACCCTCTAACTCCATCTCTCTATCCTTCCATCTTTCCTTCTATACCCCTCCCTCTCTCCTCCTCTCTCTCGTCCTTCCTCTCTCTCTCCCTTTATTCCCCCACCACTCTCTCTCTCTCTCTCACTCTCAAATTCTACACTAAAATCAATGCATATAGTGCAAGAAATCAATTAGGATTAGAAATCACCATCCACCTTGAAATCAATGCATTGAGTGCAAAAAATAATCTTCCCTCTCTCCCCCTACAACTCCATCTCTCTTTCCCTCCCTCTCTCCACTCTCTCACATCCTCTCTCTCTTCCTTCCTCTCTATCCCTTTCTCTCCCACGTCTATCTCTCTCTCTCTATTTCCCTTTCTCTCTCTACATCCCTCTCTCTCCCTCTATTCACCCTCAAACTATATTACTATATCCCTCCCTCTCTCCATATTTCCCTTGTTACTTCATATCTCTCTCCACTTCTCTCTCTCTATGTATTCCTTCTTCCCTCCCTCTCTCCCCCTCCAACTCCATCTCTCTATCCTTCCATATCTCATTCTATCTACCTCCCTCTCTCCTCCTTGCTCTTGTCCTTCCTCTCTCTCCCTCCCGCTCTCTCTCTTTTTCTTTGTCATCCAATTTTCTCTATTCCCCATCACTCTCTTCCTCTCTCTCTCTCTCTCCAAGATGCATAGTGATTCATATAGCACAAGAAATCAAATAGGATTATAAATCACCATCCACACTGAAATCAATGCATAGAGTGCAAAAAATCATCTTCCCTCTCTCCGCCCTCCAACTCCATGTCTCTTTCCCTCCCTCTCGCCACTCTCTCACATCCTCTCTCTCTTCCTTCCCCTCTATCCCTTTCTCTCCCACATCTATCTCTCTCTCTCTCTATGTCCCTCTCTCTCCCTCTCTTCACCCTCCAACTATGTTACTATATCCCTCCCTCTCTCCTTCTCCCCCCATTCCCTCCATCTCTCCTTATTTTTCTCTTTATCTCATCCCCAAACATACACATACTCTCTGTATTTCTCCCTTGTCACTCCCTCTCTCTCTCCACTTCTCGCTCTCTATGTATTTCTTCTTCCCTCCCTCTCTCACCCTCCAACTCCATCTCTCTATCCCTCCCTCTCTCCTTCTATATCTCTCCCTCTCTCCTCCTCTCTCTCTTCCTTCCTCTCTCTCCCTTCCTCTCCTACCTCCCTCTCTCTTCACCCATATCTTTATCTCTCCCTCTCTCTCTCTTTTCCCTCCAATATAAAATGCAGGAGAAATAGAAAAATATGGTATTTGGCCCATGGTATTTAGCCCATGGTATTAAAATGGTATTTTCCCCATAGGCTTCACCTAAATAAAACTTTTTATTTATGTATTAAATATAAAAAGAAGTTTTATTTACTTACCATACCCCGTAAATAAATAACCCGTAAATAATTTACCATACCTCTAGGGTAATTATAAAAAAGAGATTTTATTTTACCATACTCCCGGTAAATAAATAAAAATATACCCCCAGTACATTTCAAATATTTACTTACATTAAATTTTTCACATTACATCTAGACATGTGCCTTATACTCCTACATATTAAACATTTATATTACATAAACAAAAAGGTAGAAAAAAAATAAAATGCAAGAGAAATAGAAATCAAACCTGAAAATCAATTACAGCTCGTTAACATGAAATCATTCCCACAAATATTATTTTCCAAATCAATCCAAATAAGTTCGTTGAAACTGAAATCCTTTCCCACAAATATATTACTACCACTTTCGAACAACTCCCGAAATCCTTTCTCACAAATATTATTTCACTGTTCGCAAAATCACAGAGATGCTTCCTCACAAATAAAATTCGAGACTTTGTTTTTTTAAAATTTATATATGCAGGGAGAGAAGTGATTTTTCATTAGGGCTGGCATTAGATTAAATTTTAAATTTTAAATACTAAACATTATTTTTACATTTACGTTAACATGTTTATTGTTACCTGAGATAGGCAATGATATTAATATTAATATTAGGGTTAATAATGTTTTTTGGGCATGGTATTTTTTTGGGTAGTTTAGACTAAATTCTAATAACCCATGGGTTTCAAACCGGTGACCTTGTAGATGGAGTGCCTTAATAGTGCACCCCATCACCGACTACTCTACACCACCTAAAAAATAAAACCACTTTTTGAGTGAGTGTTCCTAAATATAAATAGGATTATGGAATAAATATAAAAAAAACGTTTTATTTATTTCCATACCTATGGTTTATTTATATTTTATTTATTTACCATACCTCTTTTATAAATATGGTATTTGGCCCACTATATTTATCACATGGTATTAAAGTGGTATTTTCCCCATAGGCTTCACCTAGATGAAACTTTTTTTAAAGTTTTCTTTAAATATAAAGAGGTTTATGGAGTAAATATAAAAAGAGGTTTTATTTTTTATTTACCATACGCCAGTAAATAAATAAAAAAGTCCCCTTGTACTTACGTTACATTTATTTATTTGGTATCCAGCCCATGATATTAGAATGGTATTTTTCCCATAGAGTTAACCTAAATAAAACAATTTTTAAAGTTTTCTTTAAATATAAAGAGGTTTAGGAAGTAAATAAATACCCCCAGTAAATAAATAAAAATATACCCTGTGTAAAATTCAAATGTTTAATTACATTACATACACTGTAAATAAATAAAAATATATTTCATTATCCCCTTAAAGTTTACATTACATTTCTCACATTACATCTACACATCTATATATACTCCGAGATATCAAAAGTTTACATTACTCACATGACATCTACACATCTCTATATACTGGGATGTAGAGCGCCTCTCGGCGCAATTATACATAATATTATGAAAAATAATATAGTATATTATATATATTATATTCCTTTCTATATTATATATTATTTTTTCTTCTTTTATAAATCAAATCAATTCAATATATAATATATAAAAAATACATAAAATAACATATTGCATTTATTATATTATATTATATTATTTTTATATAGTATATTAATTACATGTTATTATATAATCTAAATAATATAAATTTTAATTACTAGTATATTATACAATTGAGAATTTATGAATTTATATTTATAATTTATTTTAAGTTATTTAAGTACACAGGACAAATGCATCAGTTGTTTAATGATAATGACATTTTATTGAAAATCTCATTCTTATTTACAGTCACATCAATACAAATTTTTTATTAATTTTATTTTGGTACACGTTTTCAATTGAAATTAACCATGGTTACATGGATTGTGGTTCAAAAAGTAAAATGAAAATTCATAAATATTATTTTATTGGTTTGACTATTATTTTATTATTTCCTTAGGAGGCCCATTTTAGATCTCATAATTCCCCTAATGCGCCGACAACAAAGCTTGCTTTTGGGAGGGACATTTTTGAAGAGCCTCAAGTGTTGACATAGTAGAAGGTGACTGAGCCAGATCTTTGACTACATTATAATTTTGAGTTGGATGAGCTCAAGGGTTGAATGCCGATTTATGAACAACTCCATTTGGTAGATTTATTGTTAACTCTAGAATGATAGGCGGTGGAGCCGAGTTAGATGAAGTCGAAGTCAATGTGGTAGGTTGATCTGTAGCCTGACCATTCGATGACGAAAATAGATTATTGTAATATTTACTTCGAGTAGACACCACAACATCAGTTTTGGGCTTAGTGGCGGATATCATAAGCACTTGCGAACTAGAAGCAGGATTCGTAGCAACCATATGTGTTTCCAGGTTCGGAAAAGGATTTGTCAACACTGCAGATGTGAAAGGAGTCTTAAGAAGCTTTGAGACTTTTTAGCGGTGAGGAAAATATCGCGTAAAATTCTCCTCATTACATATCAAGTAAGGGTAATGAGGTTTCTGAAAATAACTCGATGAATCAGATGATTTTTCCTGCAGGGGTGAATTTGATTACTTCTTATCTTTCCCCTTCTTCTTACTTCCAGGTTGCTTGTCACTTTTTCCTTTGTCAGATGACACATCATGAATTTCATAAGAAGAGGCATGATCATATGCAATAGGGTTTTGATTTGAAATAACAAGTGTAGAATGAGATGGTCGACTTGCTTCCGGTGTACTAGCAGAACCAATCACACCATCGCCGACATGAATGTCCTTACTAGATGGAGAAGGAGGAACAACAAAATTTAGTTGCGGTGCATTTGGAATCTTTTCATAGAGCATGTCGGACCGAGTATAAATCAAATCCAGATACTGGGCACGAGAAATTACTTGCTCTTCAGTGAAAACACTGCCTTTGGCCACATCCTCGGTGATATATGACAACAAGGACTTTATAAACCACTCAGATAAAAGCTGACCAAGAACAAATGTTTTAACCATTATTCGATGATGATGATGCCACTCATGTATATGATCCGATATATTAGTAGCAGTGGTCTGTTTAAAGCTGGTCAAAAGTTTCGTTCGAGTTTCATATCTGATGGGTAACTGGAAGTGGGTTTAAAAAGTAGTGGCTAAAGCTGTAAAGTTATCAAAAGAAGCTCGTGGTAATTCAATGTACCACTTCGCAGCTAGACCAATAAGTGTTCATTGGAAAAGACACAGTCTAACATAATCATCATTTAAGGAATTTGATGAACACCATAAATGATAAGTCATGATGTGCGTAGACGAGTCTTCTCCAGAATTTCCATTTAATTTTGGAATTCCAGAGGGTAATTTATGAGGAATCACTGGCCACCAAGGTAAATAATGAATGGGATCATTAGTGAGCCAATTTAAATAAGGTAACTCGAATTTTGCAACAAAATACAACTGTTGATTTAGGTCAGGTTGAGCATAACCACGATAAGATGGAATTGCCTAGGAAATAGGCCGTTGTGTACCAACAAATGGATTCTGTTGTTGGTAACCCAAATAGGGGTAGGATTGTTGAACAAGACCTAGATAAGCTTGATATTGTGGAAATGGTTGATGTGGCTACCATGGAGTCTGATAAAAATGTTTCCTGCTAGGATAATTCAGACCAGATTGTGAATAGACATGGCCAATAGAAGCCTGTGACAAAGGTAAACTAGCTTGTGGTTGTGAAATTCCTGATACAGATGGTTGTTGAATACCAGAGTCTGTAGAACCAAAACTTTAGGGTTAGGGGTTGAAGGACCCGCTTGAGCAGACTGAGAAATAACCATAGAAGTAATAACAAGTGTAGTAGGTACATATGCAACAGGTTGAGCCTATTGATATTGATACATAACCGTTTGCGGCTGAATAAGAAAAGTAGGTTTCCATTTACAAACTTGCATTCTAGCATATGATTGACCTAAAAACGATGGAGTACTGCCATATGGTTGAGCATCTGTTGCCCCCCAGCATATGGAGTATAAGGATATTGCATATACTGAATTTCATATGATGGGAATCAAACATATACTGGATAATATGGATGGTAATTGGATGGAACAACATGATATTGACCTGATGATGTCAATAAAATATCAAGTCGTTCAATACTCATAAGAGATGAACCAGATAGAATTCCAGATGATGACATGGGCGAAGTCCATGGACTAGAGGAAACACCAGAGTAGGTTCCATTTAAATCCTGTTAACCCAGTGGGACGAACAAACCACCATAAAGATGAGACTCAGGTGTCATAGAAAACATCGAAGATGAAGAAACAATAGATTCTGTTGCAGATATACCAGATGGTACAGTCTAGGATGCTATCTCAGCCATGGTTAAATAACCCAGAAAATACTGTAATGGATCTACAAGAACTTGAGAGTAAACAAAATCAACAGGAGCAGAGTAGGTCAAACGAGGAAAAGACGGATACAAATGAAGCCCTGACCCAAAATGAGTGGGAGATGAAGGGGTTGTCTCTTCCTGAAGTTCTTCCTCTATTGAAATCAAACCAGGTGGAAGTACTTCACCGTGATGCCTGAGATAAATTTCAGGTGGTAAACTCTGCGGTGAAGAGGAAGACTCAATGAGTGAGGATGAGACGGTTGCATGGGAAAAACTTCTTGTTGTTCAACTTTAGGATCAAGATTTTTTGGTAAAGTAACAATAGGTTTCGGATCAACTTCCAGTTGAACAATATCAGGTTATGGATTTATTGTTTCACTGGATTGAATTTCAGTGTCCCTAGGTAACTATGAGGGTTCCGTCTCGACAGTAGAAAATAAACCGGGATCAGTCGAAATGAATCGAGACTCGGTACTGAAAGGATCATATGTCTCTATTATATCAGATGAAGATGTAGCACTGAAGGTTCTAGTGGTACCAGACTCGGTAGGGCGAGCTCACCTTCGTCTAATAGATGTAGCTTCTAGCGTTAAAGGTGGTTTATTCATTTTCCTACGTGAATGTCGGGGAAAGGTTTGAAATTCTTCCACGATTGATGATTGATTTTAATACAAAAATAAATAAATAAAAGAGGGTAATTCTAGCCAAAAGGTTTACCAATCAACTATGAACTGCAATATACCGCCCTAGTAAACGAAGGACTTATGTACGTGCAGGAAATCTCACCGAATGCTGTGTTCGGTGTATTACAGTGTACAAGGCGGTTGACTCGGTTACCTATGGATGGTAAGCAACCTAATGTTTTCTTCCCAAATATACTCGATGGAATGTGGAGGCCCAATCCGTATTAGCTTTGTCTAATGAAAAATCACATAGTGAGAGCATCCCCTTATACTTTTCGTACTAGAACACCGCCTGATATACCCGAAATTACATGGAAGAGCTCCTATATACTTATGTACGTGGAATGAGGTATCACACTCAGAATTTATCACATAAAATTAATGACAACTTCTGTGTTTAACGACGTCGGAACACGTCTATAGCCTAGAACTCTAAATGTTATCGTTAAGTTACAATGCTTCCTTATATAAATTCAGATAAATTTTAAATTAATATTGCTTATAATTTTGTCTTTCAGGTTCACTGTGAGATGTATTGAATGTTACTAGAATGCAATTAAAGTGATAAGAATTCGTTTCGATTTGATTTTCGACAATGAAAAAATAGCTACAAGGGATAGAGCAATCAGATTGTATGCAATTAATAATGAGCACATCTATATGCAAATTCCCTAAACTATTCCTATATAGCACTCACAATCCCTATATGAAAATGCATGTTTTTCTTTTCAATTTCTTTTAAGTTTAGATGAAAGAAAAAGAAACTATAATGCACAAACAATCACTCAATACTTTTAAGAGAAACGAAGACTAAAATGACAATTCCTCTTCCCGAAAATAAAGAATTGATCAAATGTAAAATTTAACTTTGGAATTATTCGACAATGACAAATAAAACAAAATAAACATTGATCAAACAAATCTACAAAGTGAGGCAAGACCAGTAGAGGTAATAAGGTCTCTAGAGGCAATCAATCACTTAAAAATTCAGCAAACAAAACAATGAAATGAATTGAAAAAGAAAAAATATAATATATTTTGGTTGGTCACAGGGGCAACACACCCCTGAGTGGGAGAAAATGTGTTTCAAAGCACTGTCCCTAAGCCAACATTGCTATGCAAAGAACCGTGTCAAGACCAAATATGTGTTGGTACCAGAGGAAACCTAAAAAATCAATCAAACACACTACTTTTTCTAAAAAACATTCAAATGACTGAAATTGAGCAGGTAAAGTCTACTAGAGGCTGATGGATAAGTATAAAACCACCAAGGATGATCCGTCAATCCCCAGTATGGTCGCCAATTTGTTTTATGGAAATCAAATCTACAGATAAGTATGCTTTCCCTAAGTGTTGTGGTCGCACTTAGAACAATAGAAAGAAAGATATTTGAACTTTTCCTTAAAATGAATATATAAGGGAAGAAAATCTACTTGTAATCTGTTTTCTTTTCCTCACCTCCCTTCGTCGTCCCGTCGCTCTCAATCAAACTAAACTCGCTTGATTGGTACCTGCAATGGCAAAAAGAAGATGAAAAATGACATAAATGCAAATGATCTATTCATGTTAAACACATTGAATCGATTGCATTTGTAAATACACATATAACATCATTGACACATGTATTAGGGAAGGAACAAATGTCTTTATTATGAATTAGAAGGAGAAGTTACAACTAGTTGATCGATTCGATGTCAACTGAGTCCAGCTTCAGTCCCATCCTGATCACACTATCATTTTCACTCCAGTAGCAGAACAATACATGCATACGATACCTTGAAGAGCTATGATCTCACCAGCATAACTCTACTTAATACAAATTCTTGCTCTCTTGTGCACTATGATCAATGCTCTATTTATAAGTAGATGAAGGTAGTATGACATTAATGAATCATTGAATGGCTTTTCAAAAAATGGATGAAGAGGTTTCCTTGTTCATGGGAATAGGATAATAAGAGGTTTAATGGCTCCATGGTGTCCATATTCGAAGCTACTAGATGAGGTGAAATCTGGAACAACTTCTAGAAGTCACTAAAGGTTGGGAAGATTTCTGGAATCCAATGAAAAATTCGCTCCCAGTCAACCAATGCACTCTAAAGTGGGCCTAGATCCTCTGCAACTTAGCCTTGTATGGGAGTAGATGCTCTGCAAATCACTTACTGCAGTCTAGGGGTGCGTTGATGGCTCAATGAGGCACTTCAACTGGCATCTAAGCAATGAAACTTTGATGAAGGAAAACCATCAATGGGATGAATTGTTTACGGCATGTAGCAAGATATTTAGTGTATGATAGACCCTAATGAATACTGATATGCATTTTGGGATGATGCCCAAATGGACCTGTAACATAACCATAGATGTACATTGGGTCAGGTTGGCCTCACACACTTTTATAATTGGAAAATTCAGCCTTAATATCAAATGGACCCCCATGGAAGCCTATAAATACAAGAGACCTCAGGCTCATTTAGAGATCATCATAAAGCATCTTCTTCTCTTCTTCAATTTTTTGGTTCACATAGGTATGGCAGAGGAAGCTCGTGCAAGGTACAAAATTACAGGTATGAGGCTCGCACGTGTATAGGATTTTATTTTTTATTTTTTTTATTTTTTATTTTATTTTTTTCTTCTGGTCGCACGCTCACCACATGATAGATACAACTGCAGTTTCATGCCCGTAGTGTCTTAGAAAGAGAATGGGAATCCAAAATCACTCACGTAACAACTTGAAGGGTGCGACCGAGGCTGTGAGGTAGATCTGACAAATCCAACCGTAGTCGCACACTTCCCGTGCCTCAGGGAGAGAATGGGAAGCCATAGTTGCTTGTAGGAAATCCTAAAGGGAGCGACCGAGGCTCTGAGATATATTTGGGTAGATCCAACCACAGTCACTCGCTTACCATGCTTCAAAGATCGACCAGGAATTCATAGTTTCTCACTCACAGTGTCTCAGGGAGTGACCGAGAAGCCAAAATTAATCTCATAACAACTTGAAGGGTGTGACCAAGGCTATGAGGTAGATATGGGTAGATCTAACCATAGTCGCATGCCCACCGTGCCTCAAGAAGCGACTAGGAAACCATATTCACTCGCAGGACATCTTGAAGGGAGCGGCCAAAGCTCTGCGATAGATCTGGGAATATCTGACCAGAATCGCTCTCTTATCGTGCTTCAAAAGGCAACCAAGAATTCATATTTTATCACTCATAGTGTCTCAGGGAGCGACTGGGAAGCCACAGTCGTTCGTAGAATAACTTTATGAGTGCGACTGGGGTTTTGAGCTAGGGTTTGATAGTTGAACGCAGTTGACCACAAATTTCTGAAGGCTAGAAGGTTTCTCTCTATTTTATAATAATTCTGGAAGACTGTTTATGATTTGTATTAGTTAAATCTCTGCTGTATGATTACGTATTGGGATAATTATATTATTTATTGAAACATTTTATGAGAATCTAATAAGAATAAAATTTGAAATGGTTTTTCCCTTAATGGAGTTTTTCCCTGGTATTTGACCAATCTTGTGTCTCTTGTGGTTATGTTATTGTATCTTTTGTCATTGCATATAATTTTATATCTTCAATTACAATTTATGATTGGAAACATGGTTAATAATTGGAGCACTGCTAAATGAAGTATTGAATTGGGCTGAAATAATTGAAACAACATAGGACAATCTGAAAAATTGACATGGTATTGGAGCTATGGTGAAGGAAAAAGCCCAAAAGAATATAAGCATTGAAGCCATCATCCTTGGAAAGTCAAAGGATCTTATCTAGTTAAAATCAAGACGCCTTCCTCTACCTTCAAGGAGCATAAGAATTTGGGTGACTCATCAAACTTTGCTACATGGAAATTCAGGTTGGAGATTATAGCTAACAACAATGATGTGTTGGAGTAAATTCAAGGAAGAATATCTGAGCTTCCAGAAAATGATTCTTCTTCCCTCAAAAATAGGTACAAGAAATGTGAATACAAAGTAAATAAAATTATAGCTGATGGCTTACAAGATCATTTACTTGCATATGTTGGAAATTTAAGGAATTCCAAAGACATGTATGATAATATAGATGACATGTATGGAATTAACAATTTGAATGAGGTCATCTCTTTCAAATATAAAATAAAAGACACTAAGATGAACAAAGGATAATCTGTACAACCCTATATCATGAGGATATTCCACCTTAGAGATCAATTGCAAAGAGTTGGGGAAAATGTGCCGGACAAGGAATTAATGATTGTAACTCTAAGTGGTCTCCCTCCTATATGGGAAACCTTCATTACTACTATAAGAAACAAAAATTTCCTCCCATAATTTGATGAAATTGTTGGAAATATTACTCAAGAAGATTCAAGGATGGTATCAAGAGGAATAATTCAAAAAACATGAAGAGGGAGAGCCGACTGCATATCTCACTCATGAAAAAAAGAAGAAGAAAGGAAAAGGAGGTCCATCAAGAAAGCCTCCTCCTCAAAATGCACAAAGAAGGAATGATAGAATATCATGTCATATTGAATGCTATAATTGTCACAAGAAGGGTCATTATGCTCAAGATTGTCCCGAGAAGAACACAAGACCACATTACAACACTAGAAGCAACAACAACAAATACAATAATCAAAGAGGAAAATACGATCGAATAAATAACCGTGATAGAAAATATGAAAGAATAAGAAGAGATACCTCAAGCAACCATGAAGAAGATCATCATCCTCAAAATAAGTCAAGATTTCCCAGATATTAAAGTATTGCTGTAAATCAATCTGAATACATTCTTATTTCTTCCCTTACTAGTTCTTCTCCTCCAGATTCATGGGATAATTAGTTGGTTGATAGTGGGGCCACTCATCATTTATATGGATATAATGAATTTCTCTCTAATCTAGTAGAGAGGGAGACTAAGATGAATATTATTCTTGGAGAAAACTCCACTCATCATGTGAAAGGTTTTGGATCTGTCAAATTTCATTTGAATTCCGAGGAATAATGTTCGCTGCATGATGTTATGTATGTGCAATGATTAATGCAGAATTTGGTATCTTTATCAGCTTTGAAAGATAAAGGGATGAGAGTTTCCTTCATCAAGGGAAAATTTATGACTTGGTATACATGTTCACCTATGAGATATTCATTCACATTAGGATCAAGATTTGAAGGAATCTATAGAGTCATAGGAAGACCACTGCTAGAATTGGTTCATAATAATAATAATCTAGGTGAGTTATGGCACCAAAGATTGACTAATATACATTATGATGCTCTTCTGAAATTGAAGAAATTGGTATATGGTATTCTTGATGTTCAAGCCCAACACAATGGAGTATGTCCAGGTTGTGCGAGTGGAAATAAGACAAGGGAACCATTACACTCTAGTGAGAACAAGATAAATGAATTCCTCCATCTCATTCATTTCGATATATGTGGTCTAATGCCTGTGCATTTTATTGGTGGTCATCTATACTACATCATATTCATTGATGAGTTTTCAAGAAATACATGGATATATTATTTAAAGCACAAGGATGAAGCCTTTGAAATGTTCATGGAATTCAAAGCTTTGATCAAAAATCAAATAGGGAAGAGAATTAAATTATTAAGGTCTGACAATGATGGGGAATACATGTCAAATGATTTCATAGAATTTTGCAAGGATGAAGGAATATAAAAGGAAACGATTGTACCATATACACCCCAAAAAAATGGATTAGTGGAAAGGAAGAACATGTCTATATTAGAAGCTTCCTGTGCTATGCTCCATGATCAAAATTTTCCATAGTTCCTTTGGGGAGAAGAAACACATGCTACTATATATGTTCAAAACAAGGTGCCTCATCAAGCACTAGAAAAAAATACCCCTGAATAAGTGTTCACAAGTGTCAAGCCCGATATTAGCCATCTCAGTATCTTTGGATGCCCCATATATTGTCATGTGCCAAAGGAAAAAAGGAACAAGTTGGAGGCTACTAGAAGAAAAGGTAAAATTTTTGGTTATTGTGAAAATTATAAAGCATATAGAATATATATTCTTGGTCAAAGGAAGGCTGAAATTAACATGGATGTAACATTCGATGAAGATGATGCTCTTGGAAAAGAAAAATACCTTCCTCCACCTCCTCCTCCCGAGAAGAGGAATGATGCCAAGGGATATTCTAGATGGTCCTTCCATGCCCGAGTCCATGAATGATATTGTTGATGATCCCATGGAGCCAATGGATCCCTTATATCCTCCTCCTAGTGATCTTCCTACTAGGAAGAGACCACTTTGGTTCTGTGACACTCTACAGGATGTTGAGAAACATGTTCCCATTCGAAGGTCATTTAGAGAAAGGAAGAAACCATGCAAGTAACAAGTACCAAGGATATGTTCCAACCATGAGCACTATGATTCAAGTTGAACCTTCCACATTCGAAGAAGCCATAAAATAAATTTTTTGGAAAGATGCTATGGACGAGGAATATGAATTGATCATGAAGAATGATATATGGGATGTTCTGTCGAAACCGAAAGGGAAATATGTAGTGACTTCAAAGTGGCTATTCAAGATCAAGCATGGAATTAATAGTAGCATTGAGAAATACTAGGAAAGGTTCATGGCTTGAGTATTCTCACAGAAATAGAGAGACGATTATGATGATATATCTTCACCCATGGCCCAATACACCACCATTTGTTCGATAATAGCACTTGTTGCAAGTCAAGGGTGGATTCTTCATCGAATGGACGTAAATACTTCATGGCATGTTATAAGAAGAAGTGTATGTTGAGAAACCACATGGATTTGAAGTAGGGGATAGAAAGACACATGTTTTCAGGTTGAAGAAGGAATTGTATGGTTTGAAGAAAGCCCCAAGAGCATGGTACACCCTCATAGATAGTCATTTGTTGAAGCTAGGATTCACAAGAAGCAATGCTGATCCCAACCTCCAATTTAAGGTAGTACAAGGTATGCCTTTGATTTTGGTTTTATATGTTGATGATCTATTCTTGACAGGTAATAAGCCTCTTATGATCGAGTGTAAAAGGGATCTAGCCTCTGAATTCAAGATGAAGGACCTTGGACTCATGCACTACTTTCTAGGCCTTGAGGTGTGGCAAAGACCAAGTGAAATTTTTGTTTCACAAGGAAAATATGTTGTGAAGCCATTAGAGATATTTGGAATGACATAATGCAATTCCATGGCCACACCGATGAAAATGAACTTCAGGAAGTTATGTGGAGTAGCTGTAGGACCTGATTTGGCGAATCCATACGAATATAGACAATTGATTGGGGCTATGATGTTCCTTCTGAATACCCATCCAGAAATATACTATGTAGTGAACACATTGAGTCAATTCATGACCGAGCCTCTCCATGAACATTGGATCATTGCCAAACAAAATTTGAGATACTTGCATGGGACAATCACACTTGGTATGAGATATTCTGTCAAAGATGTTTGACTTCATGGATACACTGATGATGACTGGGAAGGAGATGTTATCGATAGGAAGAGTATATACAAATGTTTTTTAAGTATTGGATCTTCCATCATAGCTTGGATGAGCAGGAAACGAAATTTCTTAGCATTGAGTATCACCGAGGTAGAGTATATTGCCGCTAGCATGGCTAGTTGCAAAACAGTTTGGTTGAGGAATCTCTTTGGAGAGTTATTTTAGCAGGTCCTAGACGATACAACGATATATTATGAAAACAAGAGTGGGATCCATATAGACAAGAATCCTATATTTCATGATAAGTTGAAGCACATAGAGATCAAATATCACTTCATTCAAGATATGGTGCAGAGAGGAGCCGTTATACTCTGTCACATATTGACAAATGAGAAATTGTAGATATTATCACCAAATATTTACTGAAATGGAAGTTCTTGGTCTTCAAATAGAATCTTGGATTGATGGATGTGACCCCTCTCGATAAGGGGTAGCACTGATCGAGGACAATGAGCCAACTCTTCCACCCCGTTGAGCTCCTAGGGTGAGGAATTGAGATAGAGGGCTCCTGGGATTGAGGGATCTTTGGAAAATAGGGTATCATCCCTATCTGTTACCCATAGGGTTGAGATGATACTACCCTATCTACATAGGGTTGGAGATGCTGCTCCATTATTCGAGGAATTGAGATAGAGGGCTCTTGGGGTTGAGGGATCTCTGGACAACAGGGTATCACCCCTTCTTTTACCCATAGGGTTGAGATGCTACTCCCCTATCTATATAGGGTTGGAGATGCTGCTATCCTATATGGTATATGCAAAGTATACCCCAGTTGGCATCAAACCCACAAGTCAAGCTTGTTGAGAATACCACTTCCCGTTTGGCTAATGGGGTAAGAGTGTACAACATAAGTTTATTATGATTAAGGTGTTCTACCTCGTGACTATCGAGGGTTATTGATGGGAAGATCGGTAGACAATAGGATTGGGTTGAGATTTTCTCCCACATTAGGGGAATTTTGAGGTCTAAAATGGGCCTCCTAAGGAAATTATAAAATAATAGTGGAAATAATAAAACAATATTAGATTACATCATCAAATTGTAGAGGGAAAAAAGAAAAAAACTATTTTTTCAACTCGTATTTTCAACTTATCTCCATATGGGTTTACTCAAATTTCTAGAGGAAACACTCGTTGGATGAAAAATTTGATTTTTCATCTAAGGAGTACCCATGTTTCATACTTTCGATGGAACCTGCTATACAAAAAACTAGAAATAGATGAAAAATCTTATTGCAATCACGTTTTTTCATGTATTTCAAATTTTTCATGTAGCAGGGTCCATCGAAAGTATGCAACATGGGTACTCCTTGGATGAGTAATTAAATTTTGCATCCAACGAGTACTCCTGCTCGAATTTTGAGTAAAAGCTTAGGGAGACAAGTTGAAAATAGGAGTTGAAAACATAGTTTTATTATTTTATTATTTTTTAATCTTTTTACCTTTTTACTCCAAAAAATGGTGAATCATCCCCCATGGTTGACATCATCATCTTGAACACTATTGGTTCGTATAAAGTTTATTTTGGTTGTACATTTTTCTTAGGAGGCATATTTTAGACCTCAAAATTCCCCTAATGTTGTGGTTCCAAGTCGAGAATGAGCTCCCCAATGTGGTTCCGGGTTAAGAATGAGCTCCCTGATGTGATTCCTGGGTTGATAATGAGCTCCCTGATGTGAATTTTAGATTGAGAATGAGCTCCTTGATATGATTCCAGGGTTGTTATGTTCTCCCTTGTGTGTTTGGATATCCTATTTCTTGATATGGGGTTGAGATATGTGACTCCCCCATGAGATAGAGGGTGGAAGATAATTGTCCCTGATTCTTCTTCTTTTAGATTCGAGAATGTTTCAGAAGATGGAGTTGAGCAGAGACGGACACAACATGACGAAAATATGACATGATGATATGATCAATAATCAAATATTGGCAGGAGGAATTCTTCCTAGTTGAGAGGGATTGTTAATTTATGAAACTAGGGTCAAATTGCACTTTGGAAAACTCACATTACAAATATGATGATTGAATTTAATTCCTCTTTTCAAGATGACCAAAATTGACCTAAATATCACGTCATTTGGACAAGTAGAAGTTGGATTTTGAATTTATGTACCCACACATGTATATTGGGTCAGGTCGGCCTCATACACTTGTATAATTGGATAGGTCGACCTCAACATCAAATGGAACCCCATGGAAGCCTATAAATACAAGATACCTCAAGCTCATTTGGAGATCATCATCAAGCATCTTCTTCTCTTCTTTAATTGTTTGGTTCACATAGGTCTAATAGAGGAACCTCGCGCAAGGTTTGAAATTACAGGTTTGAGGCTCGCACATGCTTAGGGTTTCTGTTTTCCGGTCACATTCTTACCAAAGGATAGATCCAACTACAGTTGCATGCACATAGTATCTGAGAGAGCGATCGAGAAGCAAAATTCGTCGACATAACAACTTGAAGGGTGCGACCGAGGCTATGAGGTAGATCTAGGCAAATTTGACTGAAGTTGCACGCTCGCCATGCCTCAGGGAGTGATTTGGAGGCCACAGTCACTCGTAGGACATTATGAAATGAGTGACCGAGGCTCTAATATAGATTTGGGTAGATCAGACCATAATAGCTCACTTACCGTGCTTTAGAGAGCGACCAGGAAGTCATAGTAGCTCGCTCATAGTGTCTCAGGGAGCGACCGAGAAGCCGCAGTCACTCACATAAAAAATTGAAGTGTGCAACCGAGGCTGTGAGGTAGATTTGACCATAATCGCACAGTCACCATGCCTCAGGGAGTGACTGGGAAACCACAGTTTCTCGTAGGACATCTTGAAGGGAGTGACCGAGGCTCTGGGATAGATCTTGGCAGATCCGACCACAGTTGATCACTTATTGTGTTTTAGAGAGTGATCATGAATTCATAGTTGCGCACTTAGAGTCTCTCAGGGAGAAACCAGGAAGCTATAATCTCTTGTAAAATAAATTGATGAGTGAGACTAGGGTTATGAGCTAGGGTTTGACAGTTGATTGCATATGTCTAAAGGTTGGAAGGTTTCTCTTTGTACAGTGATTTGGAAGACTGTTTTTGATTTTTATTGGATAAATATCTACTGGATGGTTATGTATTGGGCTCATTGTATTCTCTATTGAAAATTTTTATGACAATCTAATAAGAAGAATATTTGAAAGGGTTTTTCCCCTAGTGGGGTTTTTCCATGGTCTTTGACGAATGTGGTGTCTCTTGTGGTTATTCTATTGTCTCCTTTATCAATGTATATATTGTTCTATCTTCAATTATTGTTTATGATTGGAAACATTGTTAATAATTGGATGCATTGCTAAATTAAGTATTGAATTGGGATGAAGTAATTGAAACAACATAGAACAATATAAAAAATTAACATCTTCAACACTACAAACAATCGTCACTAAAACAAAAAGGGCGTAAAAATTTAAACCCAGGTTCTATGGGCCATATAAAATCATGAGACGAGTAGGAGAAGTGGCCTATAAAAATTAAGCTTCCTAAAGGATGTAAGATTCATAAAATTTTGATGGAAACTTAAATAAATTCATAGGGGTGTGAATTCATTTAGTTCATTCATGGACATTAAATTTATTTCTTTTAAATGATTAACTAAACTATTGAATGAAAATAATACACCATATGAACAACATATTTAAAATACAAACATTTAACCATGTAAACCACAACATAAAATCAATACACAAAATAATCACATATGTTCATGAGATATAAGTGGAAACCCATAAAGGGAGAAAACCACAAATTTGTAATGTTTTTTATGTGAAGGCAAACTCATACTCCCTGATTACATCATATTTTCTGTAGCCTCCAACCTCCAAGAGGTTACTAAATCAATTTTTTTGCAAGCTACAACATGCAAGGAAGCTCCAACTCCCATAATTTTTACGCAGGTTACAACCCACAGGAGGCTCCTACCTCAATAGGATACAACCTATTATTTATAAATATACAACTTGAAAGTAGACTACAATTCCCTGATACATACAATAAAAAACATGCTGGTTTACCTCATCATCAATTTTGCATACCTATGTATATTTATCTCTACCTCTTCTCCCCTTCAAATCTGCTTCACATCAACTTCATATGTTCTAGGTAACTCACGAAAAATCATATCTCACATTCTCTCAAACTCTCTAACCTTCAACCCTATAACCTCACACACTTTTATGAATGAAATTTGATGACAATATTCCACACACACAAATCTGAAATGACAAAAATTGTCTCTTTTCACTCTCAAGGTATATCTTCAATTCAAAAAATGTTTGAACTCTTGAATATTAAAATGAATAAAAATATTTTCACCATATCCAAATGACATGCATTCATATTCTTCATGACAATAAAATATTTTTCAACATATTCAAATAGAATGAATTAATATATTCCACCTTTTAAATATTACAACCAAAGTCTTCACATATGTAAGCCAACATCTCTCTAACTCTGTTTTGCACACATTTGTCTTTTCCATAGGATTGCACCACAATATTCTTCATGCCTTTTTCTTTTCCTTTGTCTTTGTCTTTTCCTTGAATCAAAAAAATTTATACAACATTTTTTCATAAAAAACCAATGGGAATATGTGACCGGTAAGGATATGTAACATATGATCTCCATGACAACCATGCCATCAATGACACCCATATGAAAGAAAACTCCAACAAGTTGTTTTCCTTCACCTCAAATATATGCATAAACACAAACATGCCATCAAAAATATATGTTCAATTGTGCATGCATTAACTTCGAAATTTTTACTTTGTTGTTCTTTTCCTTCACCCTTTGAATTACAACTTCTTCAACATTTTCAACATAACCTCTTGCAACATATCAAGCATACCAAGCTACTTTTCTGCTGCTCCTTTTCCTTACACACCAATAATGTATTTCTTCTTTGCATACCTTTGTTGATCCTATTCATTTGTGCATACATTATTATTTCAGTAACAAGCCAATCATCACATGCCAATCAATATCCAACTTAACAACGCAATGCCATGTACATATGATGTACAAATAAATCTCATGTCAATAAATATCCAACTTAACAACACAATGCCATGTACAAATGATGCACAAATCAACATGGCATATCTCTATTCTATTGCTACCACTCCTTTTCTATTCCTTTTTTCGCTCCTTCGTTGCTCCTTTTCCATTAATGACAACAATGCCAATAATCCACCTCTTTAGCATTTATGGAAACAAAATTACCCCGCACCCCCCCGCCCCTGCCCCCCCCACCCCCTTTGACATCATTAATAAGGGGATTTTAAAAATTGAAAAATTACAGGGGATATTTAGTGTTTGGACAAATTGTAGGTGTAAAAACTCTTATACTCATCAAGTTCAACATTAAATTTTTCTGTCTCCTTTGTATCTTGAAGGTTAAAAGTGTAACCACCCCATCCCACATTAACCCATTTTTACAATATATCCAAGTAAACATGAACTGAGAGTTACTATCACATGACCCAACAATCAAGTTCCAGTTATGGAAGTGGGGTCTACTAACCAGAAACTTACTGAAACCTCCCAGGGACACCAAATCACCTAGGTGACAGACCACAACCCTGGGTGATCAGATCCTGAGTTGGAACTTATTTTTAACTAAGATCACAACCCAGTCACATGCATAAGCCATTGTGAGTTTGGATCGAAGGCTCCAACCACATGCATAGGCCTCCCTCCATTCAGTTGCAACTGAAATTTCCCAATTCGATGCATGCAACCACGATATCAATGCCACATTTTCAGGGCTAGCCTATAGCCCACTACCTAGAACAACCCAAAAATTTCCAGAATCAATTTTAAGGCAACAAAAAGTCTATATGATAAGTACTAAGGCTATATATTGCGAAAAAGTTTCCAAAAACATGAGAACATTTAGTCAAACACATGGTAAACATAGTAACCACAGATCATGAATGCACATCTGTTCAATGTCTCCTTAACTTTATCAAGGAATTATAAAAAAAGGTCAATGCCCTCTCAAAATAGTTGCAACAAAAATATTTAGCCCATGCATTCACATAACCATTCAATAACTTATCAAATCATGAATAACATCTATAACAAGATCACATCATTTAACCATGCATAAAACCAACATTTAACCATGATAAATCTATGACAAACCCGTCATAAAATCACCACAATAATCCTCACATGTGCTCATTGATCACAATAAGAAAATAAATCATATTAACATATTAAAACACCAACCAAGTTAGGGACTTCCACATGCCACCCGACCATAGATTGGGGCTAACCAAATCTCTCTTTCAACAAATCACCCCCGTTCCATATTTCAAGCATGAATGTGGGATCATATGGGTTAAACCAATATAGAACCAATCAAGGCTTCTAGAGGTCAAACCACCTCAATCCTCAACCACAATGATTTCACCTAAACTAGTCCATAAATCACTAACACCAACTAAGATTGGATGTCTCCAAATTTCTTCACCATACCTGGAAGAATTTTTGCATCTCCACCCACTTGTCAAGAGTTCTAGGAGAAATCCCATCTCCAC
The DNA here is from genome assembly GCA_034641835.2 of Pinus albicaulis. Classification (NCBI taxonomy): domain Eukaryota; kingdom Viridiplantae; phylum Streptophyta; class Pinopsida; order Pinales; family Pinaceae; genus Pinus; species Pinus albicaulis. Next base: position 919,292,235 of record CM076569.1, read on the forward strand.
CCTTGACCATTGGGAATTCTCGAGACCACCTCACAAGGATCCAAATTCTACTGACCATCCAAAGCTTAAACCAAAACAAGGAACCCACAACACCATGTCTATCTAGGAAATGGATAGGAAATGTTGAAAACCACTATCAATCCAGAAAAAATCCCATGCCAATAACAACAAAGAAACCAAATAACCAAATGCATGTACCAAAATCCCATGCCAATGACAACAAAGAAACCAAATAACCAAATGCATGTACCATGCATCCAAATCTCAACAATGAAATCACACATGCAACCTATTACCTGTAATGTCCTCCTACTGTAGCTGGTCTTCCAATGCTTTCCTTGTGCTCCCTTGCTTCCTTTTTCTTGTCCAAGTGCTTCCTCTCTCTTCTCTTAAATCTCTATTTCTAAAGTGATCAAGTTAGAATTGAAAAAAAATCAACTGAAAAAAGATGTGAACTATTTTTATGATGCATTTTTATCATTGAAGTCTAGTATCTTCCTTTTGTTTTTCATTTTTATTTCATTTTCCTCTAATTTCTCTCTAATTTCCCTTGCATGCATATTTGTGTCTCTTCATCTTCCTTTTCTCCTATTTTCATTTATTCCTTTAATTATTTTTCATTTATTTCCTCTTTCCTTTGCCAATTTCCATAGCCATTAATTAACCACAAGTGATGCCCACTATAGTGTTATTCTTGCAATTCAACTTGGAATACATGTCACATTACCTTGGTTTAATTTATTTACATAGAAAATCAACCCAGGGTTGTTACAAACCCCTCCCCCTTGGGGGAACACCATCCTCAGTGTTTTATGATGCTTATGTCCAAAAAAACATACTGCTTATGGGGATTTATAACATAGCTCGATGAAATATTTACAACGAACAACAACTAAAATATGACAAACATAACAAACATACTGCTTATTGGAACTTTATAAAAAATCTCGATGCAATATTTACAATGACACACACACATACACACACATACATACATACGTACATACATACATACATATCAAAAAAATAATTTTCTTCAACCAAAAAATAAAGAAGGATATAATGCTTGCATTTTATTATCCATCTCCCATGTAGCTTCATCGAGTCGAAAGTGCTTGCATTGCACTTTAACCTGCTCTATTATTTGGTTTCTGAGCATGAGATATTTTCGATACAATATGGATTATGGATTTGGATGGTACTCTCCCTTTGGTTCCACCTGCAATATAGACCAATCAATCACATGATCACCTTCTTGCACATACCTCTTAAGCAATGAAACATGGAAAAATTCGTGGAATTTCACTATTGGTGACAATGAAAGTATGTATTCCAATGGTCGAATCCTCTCCACGATCTCAAAAGGCCCACAATATATAGGTGCCAGCTTGGAACATGACCCAATTATCAAGGAGCTCCTCTTTGGCTTGATGCAAAAGTACACATACTCCCCAACTTGAAACTTCTTGAATTCTCTATTGTGATCGACATAAATCTTGTGTCTGTCCTGTGCTAGGCATCAAATTACTTCGAATAACTTGCAACTATTGATCCATCTCAGCCAACATATTTGGTCCAATCAACACCTTGTTCGCTGGATCACTCCGGTTGATAGGAGTATTAAAAATTTACCCATAGAGAGCCTCAAATGGACTCATCTTCAAGAATTCCTGATACCCATTATTATAATCAAACTCCACTAGTGGAGGATACTCCTCCTACTTTCTCTATTGATGCATGACATACATCCTCAACATTTCCTCAAGAAACCTTTTAACCCTCTCTATCTATGCATATGTCTGCAAATGATAAGCTATGCTGAAGGCTAAATCTTTCCCAAAGCCTGAAAATAATTCCTTCAAAAACTTGGAAGTGAACTTGGAATATATATCTGATATAATATTCTTGGGAACCCCATGAAACCTCACTATTTCCCTGATGAATATCTGAGCTACCTCATTAGTTGAATTAGTAGAATTCACTGCGTTGAAGTGAGCTACCTTTCTCAACCTGTCAACCATAACCATGATGGAATCATTGTGCCTAAATTTTCTAGGAAATATTGTAATGAATTCCATGGAAATGACCTACCATTTCCATTCTGGAATCGGAATAGGTTGCAACAAACTAGCTAGGTACTTACATTCAACTTTCACCCGCTGACAGTCCAAAAAACTTGAAACAAAATTAGCCACCTCTTTCTTCAAATTCGACCAATAGTAGAACTTCTTGATAGTTGTCAACGTATTCTAGTATCCCGGGTGGCCTGAATATGGATTGACATGAAACTATGTCAAGATAATCTTATTCAACTTGTTTCTATTCGACACATAAATCATGCTCCTGGACCTGACCAAGAAATCTGTTGTGAGGTGATACTCCTCATCTTGATCACTTTCACCCTATTGCTGCAATATCTACTTCAACTATTGATACCTCTCATCATGCTGCCTTGAATGCAAGATCTGCTCCTATAAATATGTCCCATAAGATCTCACAATTGAAATGTGATTCACCTGCACTTTCCTACTGATATAATTTGAAACCTTGTTCTCCTCGCCTTTAATTTACCTGATCTCATAATCAAACTCACTAAGGGTGTCCAACCATCTAGCTTTCCTAACATTTATATTAGGTTGGTAAAACAAATACCTCATCCTACTATGATCACTCATCAAAGTAAACCTCTTACAAAGGAGATAATGTATCTATATCTTCATGATAGTTTCCAAATCAAGGTCATGAGTCACATATTTTTTCTCATTCTCATTTAGCTTTATTGAATCATATAAAACCACCTTCCCTTCCTGCATCATGACTCCACAAATTCCTTCCTTGCAAGCATATGTACAAACCAAAAAATCCTTATCAGTATTTGCAATATTCAAAACCGAAGCATTTGTAAGCAAATTATTCAGTTGTTCAAAACTAGCTACACACTCCTTAGTCCATTTAAACTTGTCCCCTTTCCTCTGCAAAGATGTAATATGATAGCCAATCTTAGAGAAGTTCCTAATGAACCTCTTGTAATAACCTGCTAGACTCCCATGAATGATCTAATCTCATCCACATTCCTCGAAGTTGGCCACTCCATGATATCCTTAATATTTTCTGGATCCAATACTATCCATTCCTTGGTAACACCATGTCCCAAGTAATGAATCTTAGTCTAAAATAAACTGCACTTGATAAGATTGGCATATAACTACTAGTCTCTCAAAAATCTCAACACAGCTGCTAGGTGCTCTACATGCTCCTCCTCATTCTTTGAATGTAGAAATATGTCATCAACAAATACTATCACAAACTTATCCAAATAAGGGTGCAACACATAGTTCATCAAACACATGAATATTGTTGGAGCATTGGTAAGACAAAAAGGAACCACCAAAACAAAATTGTGCAACCAAAATCAAATTTATAATAACTAACAGGATTCAAGATGATGATTTCAACCATGGGGGATGATTCACCATTTTTGGAGTAAAAATATAAAAATATTAAAAAATAAAAAAAGTGTTTTTTCAACTTGTATTTCCAACTTATCTCCCTATGGTTTTACTCAAATTTCAAGAAGGAACACTCGTTGCATGTGAAATTTAATTCCTCATCCAAGGAATACCCATGTTGAATACTTTTGATAGACCCTACTACATGAAAAATGATAAATACATCCAAAATGTGATTACAATCACATTTTTCATGTATTTATCATTTTTCGTGTAATAGGGTCCATCGAAAGTATGAAACACCACATTTTTCATGTATTTGTCATTTTCATGTAGAAGGGTCCATCAAAAGTATGCAACATGGGTACTCTTTGGATGAAGAATTAAACTATGCATCTAACGAGTGATCCCACTCGAAATTTGAGTAAAATCGTAGGGAGATCATTTGGAAATACAAGTTGAGAAAATAGTTTTTTATTTTTATTTTTTCCCTCTAAAATTTGATGATGTAATCTAATATTATTTTCTTGTTTCCACTATTATTTTATAATATTCCTTAGGAGGCTCATTTTAGACCTCAAAATTTATCTAATGGATCTAATGGATTGCTAATCCAAACTTCTTGATTTTCTAACTTATTAAACTCCGGTTTACTATCATGAATGTAAGGCCCTGCACTATCCTTCACTCTTCTATTAGAGATAATATGGTGGGGATAATACTTCCAAGATTAACCGTTTGCAAAATTCAACTCCTTCATCATATCTTGTATCTGCCCTAAATCTTGTTTGTTTTTAACAATGAAATGTCCCACGACCTCCTCAAGCTTAAACATATAATCTTTGTTACTAGGAACAAAGAGTATATGATCAACATGCAAACTTAGCCCTATGAACTCCAAGGAGAAAATTCTCATTAGAAAAAATACTAGGAGGCAGTAAGGTTGTACTTCTACTCCATATAATCTTTTCTATGTGTAATCTTAAAATAGAAACCAACCGCCCACTCCTGTGTCCATACTGAGTTGTAAATGTTCTTTTTCCTCTGGAAAAATTCTAAGTGGAATTTGATCATTAAGGATATAAAGGCCACAGAGATGGAGGACAAATAATGAGAAAAGTTTTCGTTCTTGAAATATTCCTTCTTGAAAATACCCACTGTGTTTGTTGAGTTTAGTGTGTTTCCTCAGTGAAATATTGCGTCAAAGTAGTTTGGTTATCAATAGTTTTAGGTGCATTTTCATGACATTTTTCATAGGAAACATACATAGTATCAAAATTTATGTCATGGAGAGATAATAACTCAGTTGGATATATTTCATATGAAACCCAGATTTGCAATTTTGTATTAAAATGACCACTACAGTGATATATTCAACATTAATCAACCCATTTACCAACTTCAGAGTAGAAGTAACAATGGTCAAATAAATAGGGACCTAATATTCATTTATGGAATTATGAACCTCATCACTTTAGGATTTTTTTGGTGTCAGCTTCAGTAATAATTTTTATTATGATATCAGCTTCAATATACCAAGGATTTGACCCCTCTTCTCCTTTGATATATCACCCACTTAGAGCTCATAAATATATTCCCCAACCGGTAGTAACTCACTCAGTCAATAGAGAATGGAACTCATAACACTTTGACATTGAATCTCTATTTCTTGGGTATCAGCACGGCCAACAAATAAGATGATAGTTCAAGCTTAAAACCTATGGGTAACTTGTCCATCAAGAGGCACATTTAATTGACTTGAGACAAAGGATAAATGCGGTCCTCTTCCAAGGAAAAACTCATCTCATAACTAATATGATACATCCCCTCTCTTCACTAATAATTTTATCCCTTCTGACTGGGAGATTCAAACTCTTATTTCAAGTTATATTTGTTCTTCTTTAGCAAGGAAATCCATCTCTAAGTTATGATAATTTTTTGCTCCTTAATGGGTGAGATTCCAAGCTGTAGATAAATATTATAAACTTAATATCGAAATATAAACTCATAATATAACACTCTTAGCTCCACTATCCACTACAATCTTCTTCTTCATGGTAGTGAAATGGTGAAATATGAGTGATTTCACTCTTTGAACCAACTAGGGTGTCTCGTTTCAACACTAAAGCTAGATATGGTGGATATGGTTTCTCAAACCCTAAACTTATCGTTCAAAACTCTCCAATAACATTTTTTCTCAAAATTCTAGTGAAAGAATGAGGAGAGTCTCCTCACTTTTTCCTTTTTATAAACGTGTGACAAATTTTGTTGCCATTTTACCCTTTTAACTTTTATAAAGTCACTTTATAAAATTTAAGTGACTTTTCACTTTCCTAGGAAGTGTCCCCATTTCCACTCCTTAAACTTTTATAATGTTTTCCTAGGTAAATCAAGTCCCTTTATTAAATTTCCCCACCTTAGATTATGGGAACCATGTTAGGCAAGCAAACTGTATCAAGTGCTTCCTAAGTGGCCGAGGACATTATAGTCCTCCCCGCCCAGGATTTATTTTCCTCAAGAAATTTTAACTTAGGATGTTTGAGCACCTACTCACCTTCCCACGTGGCATCCTCCACTAGTAAATCCTTCCATTTTAACACGTACTCCTCCATTGTACTATTTCATATCTTCCTCTCTATTGTTTCTTGGATCTCCTCTGGAACCAAGAACAACTCTCCTTCCTTGTCCAACAATGGGAGTTTCGTGTAAGTGACAACAAGTTGTCCTAAGTAATTTTTAAGGTACGAGACATGAAAGACGTGTTGGCATTGATGTCATTGATGGAAAATGAGGAACAACAACATAATAGAGATATTGCATGTTGATTTGTATACCATGTGTACATGGCATTGTGTTGTTAAGTTAGAGATTGATTGATGTGTGATTGATTTGTACATAATATGTACATGGAATTGTGTTCTTAAGATGGATATTGATTGATATGTGATGATTTTCTTATTACGTGATGCTTGTGAGTAACAAGGCATATGCTTGTGGTGTTATTGAAACGATAATGTATGCACAAATGAGCAAGATCAACAAAGGTATGCAAAGGAGCAAGACATTGTTTTGGTGTAAAGCAAAGGAGTGACAACAAAGTATCTTGTATTCTTGATATGTTGCAAGACGTTATGTTACAAATTTTGAAGAAGTTTTGATGAAAAGGGTGAAGGAAAAGAACAACAAAGTATTATGGCTCAGTTAATGTATGCACAATTGAATAGATATTGTTGATGGCATGCTTGTGTTGATGCATGTATTTGAGGTGAAGGAGAATAACTTGTTGAATTTTGCTTTAATATGGGTGTCATTGATGGCATAGTTGTCTTGGAGCTCCTATGTTACATATCCTTACTGGTCAGATATGCTTATTGGTTGTTGATGACATAATGTTGTAGAATTTCTTGTGATTCAAGGAAAAGACATGATACAAGGCAAAGAAAAAGATAAAGGAAAAGGCAAAGACATGAAGAATATTGTGGTGCAAGGATATGGCAAAGACAAATATGTGCATAACAGAGTTGCGGAGATTTTGGCTTCATATGTTAGGACTTTGGTTTTTGTAATATTTAAAAGGTGGAATATATTAATGCATGTTATTTTAATATGTTGAAATTTATTTTATTGGCATGAATAATGTGAATGCATGTCATTTGGATATGGTGAAATTAATTTTATTCATTTAATATTCAAGATTTTAAACATTTTTGGAATTGAAGAAACACTCTTGGAGTGAAAAAGATAAGTTTTGTCATTTCATATTCGTGTGTGTGGAATATTAACAGCCATCAAAGTTCATTCATGAAAGTGTGTGAGGTTTTAGGGTTGAAGGTTAGATATTTAGAGATCATGTGAGATTTAATTGTCCGTGAGTTACCTAGCACATATGAAGTTGATGTGAAGCATATTTGAAGGGGAGAAGAGGCAGAGATAAAGATGGAGGTATGCATAATTGATGACTATGTAAACCAACATGTTGTTTCTTGTATGTATTAGGGGATTGTAGTCTCCTTTCAAGTTGTATATTGATAAATAACAGTTTGTATTGTGTTGAGGTAGGAGCCTAATGTGGGTTGTATCCTTCAAAAAACGTATAAGAGTTGGAGCTTCCTTGCATATTGTAGCTTGCAGAAAAATTGAGGTAGAATCCTCCTACATGTTGGAGCCTACAGTAAATCTGATGTAATAAGGGAGTAAGAGCTTGTCTTTGCATCACAACAATAACAAAGTCATGGTTTTTTCCCTTTATGGGTTTTCACTTATATCTAATGTCCATATGTGATGATTTTGTGTGTTTATTTTATGTTGTGGTTTACATGGTTACGTGTTGTTTGTATTTTAAATATGTTGTTCATATGGTGTATGTTTCTCATTCAGTAGTTTAGTTAATTAGTTAAAAGAAAATAAATTGAATTTACATGAATGAATTAAACTGATTCACCTCCTCCCGGATGCGGGTGACACGCTTGACACGGGCGGAAAACAAAGCCCATCGCATGTGGACTGCGGAGATCTCCAAATAAATTCACCACCTGCTACGGATCCAATCATAGTTTTTGCCTCACACAATCCTCGCAGAAACACCGATCACGCAGACTGGACAGGTTTGATGTCTCCTGAATCAGACCATCACCTCACCCTCACCTCCATTAATGACCATGCAACATAATTAGTGTTGTAGAATTTCTTATCTATCTGCGTCTTCCCACCAGTTGAAGCCTCACACGCAGATCACTCATAGCCTCTCTCACATGCCTCTTCCGCAATCCTATATATCCTCCCATTCTCAGCCCCTTCCCTCCATCATCTGCTCTCCGCTGAATTTTCCTCTCTTGATTTGGATGCTCGTTGATAAAAATCAGCTGCAAATTCCAAGTCCTAGTGCGAAGCTACGCAACCCCCCTTTTCTTGGTGCATTGCACCCTGCGCACCTGCCCCTCAGCCTCTGCAGTTTCTCCTGCCCCTATGCTTTCCTTGCCATCCCTCCCAAGTGCACAATGGCTCCTAGGCTACGCCAACGCACAATTCACGGTGGTCAAGGAGGAGCTCTCCCATGCCGCTACCATTGCGGCGAGGACAATCATCTTGAATGGATCAAGGGCTCCTCGTCATACTCCCCTGATAGCCACCCTTCTATTCCTAAGCAGCGCACAGACTGCACTAGAAGCCCGACGCAAAGAGGAAGACATCGTGTGCAGAGGTCCACCTCCATCTCCAGGGCTCCTTAGCCACAACGCATTCCTGCACTACCAAATAGTCCTACGCAGGCAGACGAAGACACTGATATTTGGATCATGGATCCTGACGGCATCTGGACGAGGGTTCCAGATGGAGTAGATCAAGACTCCCCCATCCTCTACACTCTGTCAAATCTCCCCATTTGCACTGCTGCTGAAGTGGACGCTGAAAGGGCAGTGGCCATCGCATAAGACCCTACCTGTGCCATTCTCGAGGAAGCTCCCAACCACAGTAATGATGAGGATGCATAATGTTTGTGTTTTTGTTCAGTGCTATTTTTTTTTTGTCTTTTGTGCCCACAAGGCTACACATAGTAATGTATCAGTGCCTCTGCGCACATAGTGATTTTTTCTCACAAGTTTTGTCTGGGCAAACCCCCTCCCCCACGGCAGCCCAGAAACAGTGTAACAAAGGCATGGATTGGTTAAGTGCTGCTTACCAACCCTGCCTGTAAACTATGTACTTACATGTTTTCGAATTAATAGAATTAGCACAACTTACCAAAAAAATAAATTGATTCACCTCCCCCCCCCCCTTAGTTTGGTTAAGTTTCCATCAATTGGTATTAGAGCCAAGTAGTTTCAGTATAATCCTAACAGCTTGAAGATAGACTTGGTTAAGTCATGTACTATCAAAGCCTTTATGGCTAAGTGAAAAAAACTTTCATGAATGGAGAGATAAGGTAAAATATGAACTGATAGCTTATGGACCTGGTGTATGGAAGCTAGTAAGTGATGGTTACTGTAAATACCCCCCCTCTGTGCAAGAACTGTTGAATAATATAACTAGTGTCGGTCTTCATAATTATATTTGAATCATGATGTAATGTATTTGTCAAAATAAACAAAGAAAAAAAATATTGTTAAATAAATTGAGTTATTAAAGCATGAGTTTCATGCTTGGCTCAATATTTTTTAGGTCAAAACCTCCATTGAAGGCTTCTAGGGTTGATTTCAAGTGTCCTTGTCCATGTCATAATGTAAAATACCCTTCTTGGTCTCTATTTGTCAAACAAATTTATTTTATTGTAAAATAGGTCAATTAGGCTTCCTCCACCAAGTTGGCCTCAAAGAAGGACAAGTCGGATTGAATTGAGGGGTAGAAACCACTATGAAAGAGTAGCAACTCGACCTCATTAGGAGAAATTTGATCACACACACAAGAAGTTAGATCTACTATAGTTGGAATTTGGAAAAGGGTGAAAAATATAGGGAATAAAAAAGAAACCCTACCAAGGTGAATGAGGACTTTATCAAGCAATAAAAGTCAAATTTTTCTCTCTCTTATTCCACACGTGCGAAATTATGGAAGTGTTGCAAGGGGCTGAAATTTTGCAATAGATGGGGGGTGAAATTTTGGATTAGCTGGGCTGGAATTATGGAGAAGTTGGGGTCGAAATTTATGGGTTGTTGTTGGGCTATATTTGTTGGACAAGACAAGGCTATTTAAGTTTGTTGAATCTACTTGGAAGGTTAACTTGGTGGAGGAGGAAGGTTTTTTGGTTTAAGTTTGTGGTCTATCTCATTCTGAAACTACTGAAGGAAGATTTTTTTACTAGGCTTTCCCCTATATAGGGGTTTTATCCCGAACGGAGTGCCTACATTTGGTGTCCATGATCTTCATGTTTTTGTTTTGATAATTTATTGATGAGAAAAAATAAAGGAAGAACACAAAGAAGTTAATAAGAACATAATAATATCACAAGTAGTTATCAACATAAGAAAATATTTCTGCCTTTCCAATTTTCTAACAAGAATAACAGTGGAATGCTCAAGAAAAATGTGCAATCTATAACAACCTTCACAATAAATATCTTGGTATTGTTATGGACTTAATATCTATAAAATAAATATGGGATAGATCGTAACTCATGCATGAATGAAATACAAGTAGCAAAATTACATAAAAGGAGAAGAAAAAGAAGAAGAAGAAAAATAGTTCACAAAAAGAAGGCATCTAGTCAAATGAGACATATGTTAATGTGAATGTACCTAAATTTCATGAGGAAAATATAGATTAAAATTTAATTGAACATCAAGTTATGCTTGAATTAACCCTTGATGAAATAGATAGACTGAAGAATGAAAACAAATACTTGAAGAAACTTGTACATATATGTGATGAGCGAGAGCATGAGTACAAAGAAAAATTGTTAATCTAGAGAAATAAATTGAAGAGGTAAGGATAATAGAAGAGATGATAAATAGTCAACTAAAGGAGAAAGAGGTACGGTGTGAAAAATTAGAGGTTGATATTGTCTCAGCTAGAAGTGAGTTAGATGAAAAGAAGACATTTTATAGAAGGCTAAAAGAGACGACTAAATCCATGAAGGACTTAGAAGAAAAGAGCAGCAGCTTAAAGGCGGCCATAGTGGATAATGAAACAACCATGAAAATACTTATAAAAAAAGTTACAAGCAACATGATTAGCAAGGAAACAAATAAAAATAATGAAACAAATAAAGTCTATGTTGCAAGGACATATTTTTCTCATAGAGATGAGGTTGCAAGGTCTGCAATATTTCAGAGGAGGAAATATGTATCTTGTTTCCATCGCAATGAACCTGGAAATATATCAGTAGAATTTAAGAGAAACCAAATCAATTCTATTCAGAAAAATATGCAACAAAAAAGAAGGTAATATCCAACAACCAAACAAAAGAGACCATCAACAACCAAATAAACAAACTCTTTCTATGGTTATTATTATTTGTGCAATGAATTTGGACATAAAGTTATTGAATGAAAAATGTATAAATAAGAACATAAAATCAAGTAGGAGCACACAATTTTCTTCATTTCTTGGCCACACAAGATGTTGTGTGTGATGAATTTTTCCACAAAGCCAAAGATTACAAACTGCCATATACCCTAAAGAGCTCTAGAAACAAGATGAAAGTAACTCCAAGAAAACCAAACAAATTTCCAAAAGGAAATGCAGACAAAAAAAGGCATCCAAATAAATTATGGAAGAGGAAGAGAAAGGAACAACACGTGACTTCAATGATAAAGTGAATTTAGCCTAATATATTCTCAAGGGTAGCGGCTCAAGAAAAAAAAAAAATATGAACTCGGATCATTTTTTAGCAGCACTATCTCAGGGGGAGAACAATCTCAAAATGACCTGAAAGAAAAATTGGATAAGACAAAAACAAGTTGAACATTGAACATTAAAATACAAAGACTAATATGTATCTCTAAACCTTGATGTATTCCTACTACATTCTAAAGGTAATACCATTGGAAGTTTCAAATCCACCAAAGCCAAGTTACAAATAATCCTGCAAATTAATCATGAAGGAAAATTTAACCATGCTTGATACATACCACAGAATCCATTTATAATTATAATGAATACATTGATATTAGACGTAAGTATAAATGAAAATATATTACTAAGTGTCTCAAACAAAATCTACATAATCATCATTCAGGAATGCGCAATGACTATGGAACAATATTCAATTATCAAAGACATAAAATGCAAAAACTTGTTGAAAAGGCCTTGCTACTTGAGAGAGGGGATTTAGTTTTGTTTGGTTCCAAAACCATAGTGATGCTTCTCGAAAGGTTACATATTATGAGTTATAGAAATGTTGGTATAGCATCCCAGAACAAGGTTTTAGAGACCCCTGACATACCAATCGACATAGAGAAAAAAACCCTACAGTCAAACTTCCAAGTAGAAATTTATAGTTTTCGAGATACAATGTATGGCATTGACAAAGTTTGTATCCCATTGGACATTTCCATTGATATAAAAAAATTAAGTGTGTGTGATCGAAGGTTTGGGGAACAATAAATCATATTCAAGAGTCAATAACGGGGTGATAAAATAGAAAAACTAGCAGAACATGTGTTATCTCATTTCTTCACCTTCACTGTAAGGACTACCATTTATATGGCCCCTTTTTTCACACTACAATGGAATCGATATTGGAGAAGAAATTGGAGATCGATCTTGATTTGGCCACAGTGCATTGGAAATTGAAGTGGACATGAAAAAAATGTCGGGTGGCTTGAGTCCTCTCATCCAAGCTCGCTGGAAAATACAACAGATACTGCATAGATTGAGGACCCATATTAGTAAATTCTCGAGAATCAAAACATTGGCTTTCCAAGATGCAGATTATTTGTCATTAATTTTACCTTTATATCATTGTCAACAAATTCATTCAAATAGTTACATTGCCTTATACATGATAAGTATTGAGGATAGTTCAGCAAATCTTTGAAGTTTGGCATGGCAAGAGACCTTAAAGTCAAACTCGAAGAACTTCATACAAAAGACGAAACTAAGAAGTACCATGAAACAAACAACATAAAAACACATCATATGAACACCAATGAATAACATTGTCTTTGTTAGAATGAATGAACAAAAGAAGAAAGAATCTCTTTTAGAGCGCAAGTTGTAAAACCCTAATGAAAAAGTTGCTTGAATCACTAAATTCAAATACCTGAGGGAATTTTTGTAGTCATTGTTGTAGTGGAAGTGGCATCATACATTATGGATTTATAGAGGGAGTAGATGAAAAATCCAAATGAAAAAGGAATGGATGAATAATACCATCTATCAATATGCCAACTTGATAGAATATAGAACGTTATCTAGCTAGAGTGTACATATTGACAGCGTTATACAAATGGCATTATTATTATTATTATTATTACGTTATATTGACGTAAGAAAAAGCATTATTGGTCGATATATTGTTTGGTATATTGTTGTTAATGGTGGGATGATAGCGGGCAACATTATGTTATACACATTATGGGTTATAATGTTATGATAGTGTTACATTATTGCCAACATATTGGCAGCATTATATTTATTAGTGCATATTATTTATGGTGCATATTGGCAGCATTACAACATTATATGTTATATCGTTATATTTATATTGTTGAATGAATTATATAATTAGCATACGTTAATATGGCTTGGGTATATAGTATTTTTTATATATGGTGTTGATTAATACATGTTGATAATATATTGGAGATGTGCAATAGAATCCAATAATATAGTGGGGACGTGAATATATATATATATATATATATATATATATATATATACATTGTTATTAATACATGCGAACAATATGATAATACATGGTTATTACCATTCATTGGTTGACAATGCATTGTTATTATTGTGGATTCCTATTACCAATGCATTAATATTACTACTAGGATATAGAACACTAGTTTATGAATGTTGCATAGATCAATGATATATGAGGAACAATGCCATATGGAATGCTGAAAATAACGACCTTTATGATGATAACGCTGCATAGAACGACCTTTATGACAATATGACCTTGATGATAAATTTTCATTTGTTCCATATACTCTATAGAACATTCTTTACTATGATTTTCATCCCATAACAATGCATTAGGTTGTGTATAAAATGTTATATGGAACGTTAAGAAAGAACGTTGCGTATAGAACATTTCACATAGGTTGTGTATAGAACGCTACATAATAGAACCACCACCAACATTGTTGGTCGACCTTCCGCTTTGCTTATTGCCTCGTTTACATTGGTGAATACTTTGGTCATTATGGTTGTGTGGTATTGGTGTTATTATGTTGCAGTATTGGCTATATATTGGAATATGCATTATATTATGCATATTCTCAGAGTAAATATATTAGAAAAATTATGCATTGGCATATATATAATAATGGTGCATTGGCATACAATGAGATAGTAAGCATCATTGCAAGGAATGGATCGATCATAACGATAACACTGGAATTGAATTTGGATACGAAAGAAGGGACTGAATAGTGTGATATATGATGAGGAGAAACAATATGAAGCTACGAATATGAGAGTGGAGCTACTATACATGGTGGTGGTATTGGTCCCCTGTGGGGCATGATGAATATGGGCCTTCATGTTGCAATATGGTAAATAGGGACTTTGGGGTTCTGTAAGCGCCTCCATGTATTGTTAATTCTGCTAGATCTAAAATGGATTTAGATCGTGAAATTTCCTTTAAATCAAATCTTGTTCCCCCTAATAGTGTTGCACAACTTGTTTCATGGCAGGTCTAGAGTGGGTTGCAGCTTGGGCGCAAAAAAGTGCAAAATTGGTGAACCTCAATATTTTTTCCAATATGTTTGAGTCCGCGTGGAAGAGAGACCTAGTTAAGGTTGATACACTTGCATAGGAACTTGCAATAATATGTATTCAAGTTTCCACATAAAAATGAGAGTCAATGCAGGAAGCGGGGAACTTAAAGGCTTGTTGTATGTTAGATTATAAAACTATCCAGAGTTGATCACAAAACTAAGGTTGGGGAACTTAAAGGCTTGTTGTATGTTAGATTATAAAACTATCCAGAGTTGATCACAAAACTAAGGTTTTTATGAGAGAATGTTGTGAGATGTTCATCAAATGCAGTGAGAAGAAGCGTATAAAATGTTGTGGAGATGCGAGCCCGTGTGAATATTTTTGTATATGTTGGAGTGGAAAATAGAGTTGAATACTTTCTAACGTGTATGAGATCAACAAATTGATCCATGGAAATGGAAGGTTGGAATGTTTTGAGCTAGAGATCAATAGATGTGATTGAATATAGAATAAATACATATAATTATTGATGTTAGGTAGTATGGTGTTGCAACAACTATTGTTTGTAAAAATTTTGGTTTACAGTGCATTGTTTACATGGGTGCACAATATATAGAGAGGGGGGACTTGAAAGTCCATCAAATGAGTCTTATGAGTTTTTTTTTTTTTAATTTTTTTTAATTTTTTTTTAAATTTTTTAATTTTTTTAATTTTTAATTTTTTTTTTATAGCTTGATCACTTCAGAAACATAGCGAGTCTAAGAGAAGAGAGAGGAAGCACTTGGACAAGAAAGCAAGTAAACAAAGGAAGTAAGGGATCATAAGGAATGATTGGAAGAGAAGATATAGGAGGAGTACATGGTAGGTAACAGGTTGCATGTGTGATTTAATTTTGAGATCTGGATGCATGGTATATGCATTTGGTTATTGGTTGCTTTATTGTCATTGGCATGGGATTTTCCTGGACTAACAGTGGTTTTCAACCTTGCATTTCCATTTCCTAGATAGCCATGGTGTTGTGGGTTCCTTGTTTTGGTTTAAGATTTGGATGAAATGTAGAATTTGGATCTTGGTGAGGTGGTCTCGGGAAATTCCCAACAGTCAGGGGTGGAAATGGGATTTCTCTTGGAAATTTTGACAAATGGGTGGGTATGGGAAAATTCATTTGGTTATGGTGAATAAATTTGGAGGTGATGGTGACCCACATGATGGACATGATTCCCTTTTACTTTTTACGATTGATTCTTGTGATATGGTTAGTGACAATGTTTTTCTTCATTTTTCCTCATGTATATGATGATTAAGTAATTCTGACAACCATCTATGTTATTCTAGTGGTAATCTCATAATTTTTAAGCAGAATACATTGCTTCATATGCTCTGTTTAATATGAGATTTTCATGTAATTTTTTTTGTATCTTCTAAGTAAATGAATTCATACTTGTATGCTCATTTTACTCTTTCTACATGAATTTTCATCACTATAATACAATGAAAAATTCCAATTGTTTCATTAGTCATATTTATCTTGCTTCATCCTATGTGTCTGCAACTCACCTTATGAAATACTGGACCTCGTTCCTACACTGATACTTCTTATCCAAAAAAATTAAATCAAAAAACCATAAATCAAACCCTATCGAGCTTATTAACTAGCCTAAAACCCTAAATAGCCTCTAGTCGCTTCGATTGCCTGTGAGTGTAATTTCGAGAGAGTCATCTCTGATTTGGTAGGGATAGATACCAAATATAAAGATTGGTTTTTGGTTACCCTTTGGTGATCAGAGGCTCAATATTTAGCTCAAAATGGAAGTGCTCAGAAATTCTCCAAATCATAATGATTGTATCAAGCTCATCACCAGGATTCCAACGCAACTCGTTTCATCAAAATCTGAGTTCGTATGAGTAAGTTATGGTTTGTTTTTTGTTTTCTCAAATAGGTAAAAAATGTGTAGAAAGTGATAGATTGATGACTTGGAAGTCCAGTCAGAACCTCATGAATATCTAGGGAATATTCTCCACTTTTTAGCCAATGACACTGTGACAAGTGTCACAGTCAGATTCGCCAATGTTGCTTGGTAAATTGAAAATTTTCTTCCCAATCCTAAGGTTGAATTTCTAAGTATGGGTGCATTATCATTTTTATAATGGTGGATTTGAACTAATGGAGAAGGGCCACATGGAGAAGCCAGGGGCTTCCACGTGCCCTCCCCCATGGCATTGTATGGTGCACATATATTTTTGAAATTTAAGGTTTTAGCCCTAAATGAATTTTGTGGAGCTATTGGGGAGGCCTTATATTTGGTGGACAACCTTACACTTTTTGGAATGGGGTTAATTATATGGTGGTTAATGATCTGATGGAGCATATTTAACTGGCGGACCAACACCAGAACTGGCGGACTAGATCTAAACTTGGCGGAGGCGATATACATATGATAGAGCAGTGTTAACTTTGGTGGAATGGAAAATTAGCGTGGTGGAGGTCTTAATATAGCGTAGGCCTATATATATTATAACCCAAAGTTTAGAATTTGGTTATGGGTTAATGTAATACACAACAAAATATATGCCGGGGGTCGGGGTCAAACCCACGACCACCCGCATGCAATCCTATCACGCCTCCATCTCCTCTACTCCGTGGGTCTTAACCCATAAGGAGTCCACATAAATTTGAGTTATGTTAGTGCCAGAGTTGGGGGTCCAGAGGGGGCCACCCCCCTCCCATATGCTCAAGAGAGAAGACCAAGGGCTTAACAATGTTCACCGGTGGAGTTTCAAATTCATTAAATAATGTTTAATATCCACTAATCCGAAGATTAATACATAACCCACATTTAATAGTTAAGTGTGCTTAGCTGTAATATTCCTTTTTCAGAAATATCACAAGTCTGTTCTAGAGATGGACTGCGGGGGCATTTACCGGACATGTCACCTTCTAAAGAAGGGTGAGATCCGGAGGCTTTCTGGCCCTTTGCAGACTCTGTCTACAGATATGTGAAATTCCCTAGTAGGAATGGCTAGCAACCCAAGCCTGGAAAACACATTTTCCAGGAATGGAGGTAGTAGGATTTGATCCCTGGTCTGGGATCCTTCAAATATATCTGTCTAGAGCTGAAATCCTGAAGTGGACTCAAAAAAAATCTTTCTAGGAGCTTGAGATAAGCCTCCTTCACCTTTATTTTCAGAAAAGGGCCCAATGAAGAGGGCTGCAACAACACTTTGCTCAATAAAGGAAATGACAGTGTTATTTATAAGGAGCTATGTCACATAAAGATGAAATCAATCTACAAATGTATGTGCAACAGAAAATGTAGACAAACTCTTGAGGAATCTAATACTTAAAGAAAGCCAAAGAATCTCAAGGAGACAATGTACATAAGAATGGTGAAAGCACTGCTCACATATCTTATTTATACTAAGACTGCACAGTCTATAGGAGGTACTGCAGTAGTGAATATATGAACATAAAATATACAACAATGTAAGCTCAAATTAAGATGGGGGAGCAAGGCTTAAACCCCTAAAAATACAATACAACAATCCTCTAAAAGGACTGGATGGAAAATAGACAAAATGGCATTTTTACCAAAATGCCAGAGTAGTTGGGCAGCTAATGCAACTCAATAGAAACTGGAGATGAAAGGAGCTTGCTGAATATGATGCCTCTGCTGAAATATCTCCTTTATTCAATCTTCTAGATGAAAGGCTGATCCTTTCATGGAAGATCTCACCACCCACCAAAATGCTGCAACACTCACTGCAAATGCTCTTTATGAACTACGCAGTCAAGGAAGAGGGATGCTCTTCTGCTGATGGAAATGATTGGCCTGATGCCAATGATGATGGATTGAAGATCAAAAACTCCCTCACTGATCTCCCAAAGGAATGGAGACTCCCTCCTCTGAAATACAATGCCGGAAGTGGTGTTGTGGAAACCTCCCCTGCAACACCCAGCTACACAACTCAACCACTAATGGAGACTGCGCTGGAGCTGAATGGAATGCTTTGGCCTCAAGCCAAAATATGGGGAATATGAAGAACAAGCTCTTCCAAGAGCTACTCTATGGAAGAGATGGGATTCCCGCTCGGGAACACCTAGTGCTAACAGCACTGCATCTCAGCTAAACAGCCAGAGAATGCTCTTGTCTAAGAAGACAAGCAAAATGATAATAAAAAGCATGAATGAGAATGGCTGCTTTGTTCTCCTTTTAAACAAGTGAAGGGTGCTTTTTCATGGGCCCCACACTTTAGGGTTCCCTCTCTAGAATGATCTCCTCCTCATGCAAACTGCGTTGGCCCACCAAGTGAAGCTTATCTTCTCTCTCTGCGCAGTCAACTTGGCCTCTTCTAGAATTATCCACCTGCAATTTGTCTCTTTTCACACATGGGGTGTGAAATCCAGTTCTTTATTGATCCCCTTTCACATTATAAGGGTTCCTTATTCAGATTTTTATTATCAATGGGTTTTCTTACCCATTTATTCTCCTCCTAAAGCAAAAACAAAAGATTTTAATGTTCCATAAAATTTTGGAACATTACATTAGCACTAAATCCAGATTTATTAACTCTTAATGTGCACTTGTATTAATAATAATGGTGCAGTTAATTTAGTGACGAACTTGGTGGAGCCTGCCAAATGTAGCGGAGCTCCAATTTTAGTGGAGTTGTCTGGATAACTTCCAATTTTAGTGGAGAAATTGTAGGAAAAAATGGTTTTGACATAACTGAGGCAATGTTTGACCAATTTTGGCTCAGGAAGAGTCATTCTTGGTATATTTTGATGTTTTGGAGCTATTGGAGTAGGTTGCAGAGGAAACAGGAGATTGTAAACAACACTTTTTCACAATTGAAGCTAATACAAAGGCCCATGCCATGGAAGTTGGACCAAGGAGATGTAGCCCTGGAGGGGTGAACTCCTTCATCAAAACCATGTGTATTTGACTTATTTTTCTTTTTTTGTTGTGTGTTTATATGTTTTTGTTCATAATTTAGTTTCCATGCTTTTATTTTCATGAAATACACTTAATCTCATCAATTTTGTTGATTTATCAATCATAAGCACATGAATAAACCCTTATACAAGAAGAAAACATAAGCACTTTCATATTAAATATGAAACTGATATTAGCACAGTAATAACTAACAATCAATTTTAGATCGATTTGTTATCAGAGCAAAGGTTATTTGCTTACTTTCCTTGAGATTGTGCGAGAAGGGTTTTAATAGTTGCAATTTTGTGATGCTTACAAGGTTGAAGTTGTAGAGAGGAGAAGGGAAGCTATTGGTTGTTAGTCCTGAGATTAGGAAAAGAAGAAAGAGAGTTGAGAGAGCATCATCTTCACCCAAAGTTCCACTCAAATCTGCACTTGAAGCACCTCAAGTTCTATCTCCAACAGTTGAGGTTGAAGAGGTACAAATTTCACAAGAAGTTGAGTTGATTGAAAAGGTACAAGCATCAGAAGTTGAGCTTGAATCCTTAGCCATTATTTCAGGTGTTGGAGAGACTCAAGGAAATTCAAAAGAGGAATATGTCAACATAGACTTCAAGGAAATTCAGAGAATGGTTAAAATCAAGTTTGATGCAGTCACTTCAGAAAGAGCAGGAGAAGGTTCTAAGCCTCCACATGGAGAAGGAACTCCAGATGACAAGAAGGATGAAGAGAAGAGTTTGAAAGGTAGTGGAGGAAATCCACCTCCATATCCACCATCCTCATCCTCATCATCTTCATCAGCATCTTCATCTTCCACTTCCACCACAAAAACCACCCATACTCATTCAAATACCCCAAAAGGAAAAACTCCATTACTCAAGTTGGACATAAAGTTTGAACTTCCCATGTATAATGGTGAGGTAAATGAAGAGAAGTTAGACAATTGGATCTGTCAATTGGAAGTATACTATAGAATTCAGAATCTACAAGAGGACGACATAAATATCTAGTTGGCTTCATTAAGGCTAGAAGGATCAGCACTAGTTTGGTGGGAGGCAAAGACTCAAGAGGAAATGTGAATCCATGGTAAGATATCCATTTCTTGGGTTGAATTCATTTCTTTCATTAAACGACAGTTTCATCCATTATTCTATATGAAAAAATCAATTATGAGTTGGCAAAAATTTAGGCAACTCAAGGGACAAATAGTTCAAGAGTACACCCAAGGTTTTATAACGAGGGCTTTATTGTTAGGATTAAACTTGAATTCCCAAAACACACTCTTGAAATACATTGGGGGTTTACATTCCTGTTTGAAACATATTGTCCTTATTTTTAACCCAAACAACTTAGATGAAGTATGTGTGCAAGCCACACATCTTGAAGCAAGTGGAAAGAACATTCAGGAAGAGGGTAGTAAGAAGGAGTCATTCAAGGGTAAGGCAAAAGAGAAGGGAGGAAAATGTAAGGGAAAGAAGAATGAAAACATCAAGAAAGAAGGGGAGAAAACTACATGCAAACATTGTTCCAAAGAGGGGCATGATGAAGCTCACTTTTGGAAAGTACATCCTGAAATAAGGTCTAAGAAACCAAATAACAAGGGGAACAAAATATGACTTCCACCACACAAGAATATCTTGGATCCAATTTCGGAGATGAGACCAAGATTGTAGCCATGGTTAAAAAGGGAAAGGAAGCCACAACAAGTATTGGTTCCTCAAATAGTCACACAACACTCCAAATGAAGACACAAGGATAGAATTGTTCCATGTTAGAGTGATTTCAAATCATACAAATATTGATGCATTATTTGATAGTGGGTCACAAGAAAACTTGATTTCAGAAGACTTGGTCAAAAATATTAACCTTGAAACCGTACCACATCATAAACCATACCCTTTGGGTTGGATAGTCAATAATGTCAATTTACAGGTTACAAGGAAATGCATATTTCATGAAGTCGAGTTAGATGTGGTTCCACTTGAAATTTCCGGGGTTATCTTGGGAAGTCCATATTTGTATGATAGTAAATCGGTGTTTTATCACCATGAGAAAAAATATAATTTGCTTAAGGATGGTGTGGAGTATATTGTGAGAGCTCATCGCAAAAAACTGAATATTTCTTTAGTTAATGCAGGGCAAATGAAGAGGCTATTTAATGCAAGTAAAAATTTTGTGCTTCTCATGATCAAGAAAAAGGATGATGTTGACTATGAATATTTTGAAGGATGTGATGAAAAATTAAAATTTTATTTTTTTGATGTGGTAATTCAGCATGGCGATATGTTTCAAGAACCAAGTGGGTTACCTCCCAAGAGGGGAATTCAACATGAGATTCAGCTGCAGCAGGATGTTCCACTTCCAAATATTGGTATGTATCACATGTCAATTATGGAGAGTTTGGAAATCAAGAAGCAAATTCAAGAATTGTGGAACAAAGGTATCATACGCCCATCTACTTTTCCATGTGGTTCACCAATTGTTTTGGTACCAAATAAGGACGGGACTTGGCGCATGTGTATCGATTTCCGTGCACTAAATAAAATCACGGTAAATAATCGTTATCCACTCCCACGCATTGATGATTTTATTGATCAGTTAAAGTATGAAAAATATTTCACTAAGCTAGACTTATGAATTGGTTATCATCAAGTTATAATAGTTGAGGAGGACATTTGGAAAATTGCATTTAAAACTAGACAATGATTTTTTGAGTGGCTAGTTATGCCATTTGGTCTAACAAATTCTCCAACTACTTTCATGAGAGTTATGAATGATGTACTAATAACATTTCTAGATGACTTCGTCATTGTTTACTTAGATGATATTTTGATATTTAGCAAATCAAGAGATGAACATGTCATGCATGTGAACAAGGTACTTGATGTCTTGAAAAAAGAACAGTTATTTTTAAATATGTTGAAGTGTCAGTTTGGCAAGACTTCGTTAGTGTATTTGGGACACATTGTTGGAGGAGGTGAGTTGAAGATAGACCCTTCCAAATTAGAGGTCATTATGAATTGGCCCAAGTCCAATACAGTTACAGAGGTAAGAAGCTTTCTTGGTGTTAGTATGAATCTTTTGTCGGAAAAAAACCACTTTAGCTACGCATAACAAATAGCCCTAACATCAATTATGGCTGCCAATATCTTCAAATCTACAGTTAGTTGATCCAAATAAAGCTGCACAAATCCAGATCTATGCATAAAAGACATTAAGCAGTAAAAATGAAATGTTGCTCCATACATCCAATAGATAAGACAAGAACAATATGTTTGAAATAATTTTTATATTGAAGGGGCACCTGAGAGGAAAACAAGAAAGATGTTTCCAATTCTCCTTAATGGGATGGGTTCTTGAAAGTCCTCAGCATTTCAGATCTAAAATTTCTCTCTCTTGTTGGTGTAGAAAACCCAGACAAACATAGAACTCAAAGGGAGCTCACAAAGCAAATAATGGAAAATGTGACAATGATAATGGCTCAAAGTCAGACCAAGAGTATAGATCTAGAGTGATCTAATGCAAATGAAAGGTGACAAATGAATGGGAAAACCCTTCTATTTATAACAAAATATTAGGGTAGTCTAGAACTTGATGCATGAATAAAATATTATTAACCAACTTCTAGAACTACCTTTTAGGAATATTTTATTAGATTTGTTGGAGGGAAAAGGATTTTGACTTGGGTCAAATCATTTATTTATAAATAATAAATAAATAAATGATTTATTTATTATTTTAAGGAAATGGTGAAAATATATAATTAAATAAATAATGATTTATTTAATTATTTTCCTAGGAAATAATCAAATAAATAAGGATTTATTTAACTGATTTCTTTGTTTTGGGTTAAATATGACCAGGAATAATAATTAAATTGATGTTTAACTCATTATTCCTTGAGGAAATATAAAAAAATATAGATTTGTTTATTATTTCCTTTTGGGGTTTCCTGTTTAGACCATAAACAACTTAATAAAGGTGTTTTACTAAGTTATTTCACATAGTGAAAGCAATTTTACTTAGGGTAAAATTGGTCTTACATGGTGTACTTGGGTTCATCTAATGATAATAGGTTAGATGACCAAAAAATGGTGTAACACTTGGGGCAGCGCAATATTGGAGTAAATTCATTATTAATTTTTCTTCCATTGCAGCTCTGTTACATGCATTGACAAGTGTCAAGAAATTCTTCCATTGGGAGATATGCAGCAAAAAGCATTTGATGCTTTAAAGAAAAAGATAAGTTTAGCACCGATATTGGCTCTTCCAGATCTTAGACAACCATTTGAGATCTAAATGGATACAAGTGATTACGCCATGGGAGCAGTTCTCATGCAACATGGTAAGCCTATTTCATTTCGTTCTGAAATTTTTAATGGAGTTGTGACTAACTATCCCACCTATGACAAAGAGTTATATGCATTGGTAAAAAGTGTAAAGAAATGGAAGCACTATTCGATGGGAAAAGAGACCATTATCCATACCGACCATCAGCCATTGCAGTACTTACAATCACAGTCAAAGTTGCAACATCAAGACATTTCAGATTGATGGGATTTCTACAACAATTTCATTTGGTTATTAGGTATAAAAAGGGAATCTACAATAAGGTATTTGATATGATCTCTAGGCCTATTAAAAATTCATCTATTATACTCAAGCACAATTCAGTTATGCATGAAATTTATATTGAACAATATGCATATGATAGTGATTTTCAAGATGTGCATGAAATCTTGAGTCAAGGAAACCAAAATGAAGATTTAGATTATCATGTGCATAACAGTTTGTTGTATCACTTGGGGCAAGTTATGTATACCACAGGGAGAAAGAAATAGTATCATAAGGGAGGTGCACACCTCATTGATTGTTGGACATTTCGGTGTAGGCAAGACAGTAGCGAATCTCCAAAGGTATTTGTATTTTCCATGCATAATTGGTAGTGTATCTCGTTTTATTAGAGGATGTTCTTTATGTGCAATAAGTAAACCTCGTAATAGGAAACTTGGATTGTACACTCCACTTCCGGTTCCTTCACATCCTTGGGAGAGTATCTCAATGGATTTTGTAGGTGGTCTTCTAATGTCAAGGAAAGGTCATGGTTACTTGTATGTTGTGGTAGATAGGTTCAACAAAATGTGTCTTTTGATGCCATGTAAGAAAATAATTACAGCCGAACAAACAACTCATATTTTCTTTCAAAATGTATGGATTCATTTTTGTCTTCCTACTTCTATTGTAAGTGATCGAGATTCCCGGATTGTAGAGAATTTTTGGTCAAAATTATGGGACATGATGGACACAAAGTTGAAGAAGAGTACAAAATTTCATCCACAAATAGATGGTCAAACCAAGGTGGTAAACATGAAATTAATTCATCTTCTTAGAGGTTATTGCAGCAAACATCCAAAGTTGTGGGATGAACAGTTGCATTACATTCAACATGCATACAACAGGGCAAAGCATTCTTCCACAAACACATCACCATTTGAGGCATGTATTGGGTACTTGCCAAAATCACCTTTGTACTTCATCTTTGAGAAATATGTCACTATAGATGGTCATAGTGACATAGACAAGGCAAGGAAGTTCATTGAGAAAATTCATTTGGTACATCACACAGTGCAAGAACAACTTGAAAAGAGTCAAAGAAGCTACAAGGCAAGGCATGATAAACACCATGTTGATCACAAATTCTAGGTTGGAGATGAATTTTTGTTATATATCAGCTAAGAAATATTGCAAGGGGAAGGTAAAAATATCAAGCCAATCCATTATGGTCCATTTAAAATTTTGGAAAAGATTGGTACTAATGCATTTAAGCTAGATTTGCCTCACATGAAAATTGATTCGGTTGTTAATGTTGAGAATTTTAGATTGTTTGTGCCTCCTTTGATTGATGATCAAGGAGAGCATGTTTAGTTGTCATCAATAGATGATTTCTCACTAGAATATATTGATGAACTTCAGCAAGATCTCATACTTGACAGAAGAATCATAACTTCAAGGAGAGGGAATGTCGAATACCTTAGAGTGGGACTCAAGGGAAAAAATCCTTCCAAGGCCAAATGGATGGAGAGTGAAAGGGTGAGGGTGTTGTACCCTCACCTGTTGAACAATTTATAGTATCTTTTGGGGTCCAAAAGGCTTCTAGTGGGGAGGAATGATCATAGGCTTAGTATTTAGCTCAAAAATGAAAGTGCTCAGAAATGCTCCAAAATAGAACGAATGGATAGAGCTCGTCACTAGGATTCCAACGCAACTTGTTTCATTAAAATCAGAGATCGTATGAGTAAGTTATGGTCTGCTGTACCCTTGATTGGATCAAGAACAAAATCGGGCTGCCCACGGGTGCTTCCATCATTTGGAAAGCGATCACCAAAGCAGCCCATATCATTCAGAGGGGATTATCGTGGCAAATTGGATCTGGGGAATCAGTGAGAATTGGTACTGACTCTTGGTCTGGTAGTGGCGAATTTTATAAAATTCCTGCATTTATCATAGAACATCTGGCCCGCAGAGATATCTTCTTCCTTGCTCAGATCGCGGACCTGGCTCACACAACCTGGCAGGGATAGGCCTGGTTGTAGGCGGATTATCTTGGGATCCCTGTGATGGTCTTTGGGTGTGGCAGAATTTCATCTGGGCATTAAAAGCATCCAATATTCGAATTTCTGACCAGGATGACCAGTTGATTTGGGCTTACTCACCAAACGGGCATTATACACCAAAGCTTGGTTACTTGGAACTCATTCTGCACAAAGACCCCCCAAAAAAAGCCTGGTGGTGGTGCAACATTTGGAAACTGAATGCCCCACATAAACACAAAATATTCTGGTGCATATTAAACCATTGCGTTCCCACCATGGAGTTTCTTCACCGCTGTGCCATTCATGGGCCTTCGCGATGCTGTTATTGTCTGTCCCAAAGCGAGGATACCCCACACCTATTTATTCATTGCAATATTATTTTGGGCATCTGGGCACGGGTTATTATATGTTTGGGCTGTCAGCATCCCTGGCAGGGAAACTCACTACAAGAAGCATGGTCAAATTGGTGGCAGCTGTGCGCAAATTTCCCGAGGCTGCATAATCTCCCTCTGATTTTCGCTTGGGAAGTTTGGATTGGATGCAACAAATTTATATTTAATGGCCTGCCTATCAACTGCGATCGTATATGTGCTGTGATCATTGCTCCCTACAATCTTATGCCTGTGGAACAACACCAAAAACCCCCCAGGACTGTTGTCCTTGAATTGATTGATCGCAACAAACCTTGGGCCTATTTTGATGGGGCGACTAATGCTCAGGGATGTGGCCGGGGGGGGGGGGGGGCGAAATAATTTATTTAAATGATCACCACCATTACCAAATAAGGATGGGATTGGGTCCTGACACAAGCAACTATGCAGAACTCCAATGCCTTAGAATCCTTCTGATCATTGCTCGGGAAAACCATTGCAATTCCATTCAGATTTTTGGAGACTCTCTTCTTGTGATCAATTGGTTCAATGAACTTGCTCTCTGTCACACGCACACACTGTCTGCACTTCTGTGGGAGGTTAATCATCTCAGGATCCTTTTTGACTCTATCTCTGTGGCACATATTTATAGGTCTCGGAACAAAATGGCTGATCAACTGTCCAAAGAAGCCACGGAGCTGATTTGGGGCACCTGGCACATTACAGAGCAGATCGGAGAACAGGTTTATAGGTTTTTTCATCAGCCTTTTATAGATGAGGCACTTGATCACAGGGCTGTTTGATAGAACAACCTGGTATGGGAGATTATTTTGATATGCTTTATCTCCCATGGACTTATTTATCAGCTATTTGTATATATTTTTATGTATTGTCTCTATATCCAGTAAGTTATGCACCGAACTTACTTGTGATGTTATAGGCATCAAATTTTGTATCAGCTATTCTGGTTTGTTTTTTGGTCCTCCTGGATGCCAGTTTTGGCAGTATATTGGTTATCTGAAAGTCTGATCAGTAGTGAACACTACCAGCACATGTAACATGTAACTTATCTATTAATGAAAAGTTACGAATTTTTCCTTTGTGAAAAAATTTATGGTCTGTTGTCCATTTTCTCAAACAGGTAAAAAATGTGTAGAATAGTGACAGACTGATAACTTGGCTGTCTAGTCAGCACCTCAGGAATATCCAGGGAATATTCTCCAGTTTTCAGCCAATGACATCGTGACAAGTGTCAAAGTTAGATTCACCAATGTTTCTTGGGAAATTGAATTTTTTCTTCCTAATCCTAAGGTTGAATTTCTCTGTATGGGTGCATTATTATTTTTATAATGGTGGATTTGAGCCAATGGAGAAGGGCCATGTGGAGCAACCATGGGTTGCCACGTGCCCTCCCCCATGGCATTGTATGGTGCACATATATTTTTGAACTTTAAGATTTTAACCCTAACTACATTTGGCGGAGCTATTGGGGAGGCCTTATATTTGGTGGAAAACCTTACACTTATCGAAATGGGTTTAAATATATGGTGGCTAACTATCTGATGGAGCAACTTTAACTGGTGGACCAACACCAGAACTGGCGGACTAGCTCTAAACCTGGCGGAGGCGATATACATATGGTAGAGCAACGTTAACTTTGGCAGAATGGACAATTAGCATGGCAGAGGTCTTAATATAGTGGAGGCATATATATGTTATAACCCAAAGTTCAGAATTTGGTTATGGGTTAATTTAATGCACAAAAAAATATACGCTGGCAGTCGGGGTCGAACCCATTACCACCCGCGTTTAATCCTATCGCGCCTATGTCTCCTCTACTCCGTGGGTCTTAACCCATAATGAGTCCACATAGTTGGGGGTCCAGAGGGGGCTAGACCTACAGGCCATCCCCCTCCCATATGCTCAAGAGAAAAGACCAAGGGATTAACACTATTCACCGGTGGAGTTTCAAATTCATTAAACCATGTTTAATAGCCACTATTCCGAAGATTAATACAAAACCCGCATTTAAGAGTTAAGCGCACTTAGTGCTAACTCTAGATTTATTAACTCTTAATGCGCGATTATCTTAAGACTAATGGCGTAGTTAACTTAGCGATGGAATTGGTGGAGCCCGCCAAATGCAGTGGAGCTCTAGTTTTAGTGGAGTTGTCTGGCTAACTTCCAGTTTTAGTGGATAAATTGTAGGAAATTTTGTTTTTGCCATAACTGAGGCAATTTTTGACCAATTTTGGCTTAGGAAGAGTTATTCTTGGTATATTTTGATGTTTTGGAGCCATTGGAGCAGGTTGAAGAGGCAACATGAGACTGTAAATAGTATTTTTTCAAAATTGAAGCTAATATAAAGGCCCATGCCATGGAAGCTGGACCAAGGAGATGTATCCCAGGAGGGGTGAACTCCTTCATCAAAACCATGTGTATTTGACTTAGTTGTATGTGTTTGTTGTGTGTTTGTATGTTTTTTTTCATCATTTAGTTTCCATTCTTTTATGTTCATGAAATACACTTAATATTATCAAGTTTTTTTATTTATCAATCATAATCACATGAATACACCCTTTTACAAGAAGCAAACATAATCACTTTCATATTAAATATGAAATCGATATTAGCACAGAAATAACTAACAATCAATTTCAAATCATTTGGCTTCCTTTCTCAACCTTGGGAAACTGAAGGGAGCTAACATGAGGCATCCAAGTTTGTTTGGTGTTAGTGATTTCTGGACAAGTTTAGGTGAAATCAATGTGGTTTCGGGTTGAGGTGGTTTTCCCTCTAGAATCTGTGGTTGGTTCTATCTTGGTTAACCCATATGATCCCACATTCATGCTTGGAATATGGCACCAGGGTGATTGGTTGAAAGAGATATTTGGTTCAACCCAATTTATGGTCGGGTGGTACATGGAAGTCAATGAATTGGTTGGCATTTGCATATGTTAATGAGTTATTTTATTATTGTGATCAATGAGCACATGTGTTGATTTTTGTGGTGATTTTATAACTGGTTTGTCATGGATTTGTTCTGGTTAAAAGTTGGTTATAAGAATGGTTAAATGGTGTGCTCTTGTTATGGATATTATTCATGATCTGATAAGTTGTTGAATAGCTATGAGAATGCATGGGCTAACAAGTGTTGTTGGAGCTAATTTGAGAGGGAATCGAGATTTATTGATGATTTTTTGATGAAGTTAAGGAGGCATCAAACATATATGCATTCATGACTTATAGTGACTATGTTTACAATGTGTTTGAAAAAATGTTCTCATGTGTTTGGAAACTTCCGAGCAAGATATATCCTTATTACTTATCATATAGACTTTTCATAACCTTAAACTTGATTCTGGAAAGTTTTGTATTATTCTGGGTTGTTCGGGGTCATAGGCTAGCCCTAAAAATGTGGCATTGATTGTGTGGTTTCATGCATGGAACTGGGAAATTTTGGCTACAACTGCATGGAGGGAGGTATGTGCATGTGGCTGGAGCCTTCCAACCACACTCAAATAAGCTTGTGCATGAATCTGGGTTGTGAGCTCAGTTAAAAAGAAGTTCTAGCTCAAGGTTTGATCATCAACAAGGGTTGTGGTATATCACCTAGGTGATCTGGTGTCCCTGAGAGGTTTCAGTAAGTTTCTAGTTAGTATACCCCACTTCCATAACTAGAACTTGGATATTGGGTCACGTCATAGTAACTCTCAGCTCATGTTGACCTAGAGAGCTTGTAAAAGTGGGTGAATGTGTGATGGTGTGGTTACAAGGTGGTATCAGAGCGAGGTTGAAGCAGTGGACCTCGGGATAAATGAAATTTTTTATGCATGCATGTTTTTTATCTATATATTATTATGCATGCATATTAGATACTTGTTGTTGTGGTTATGATATACATGTATGAGCCAGTGTGCTTGTGATGTTGTAGCGTGCTAATCTGGATTGGTTTGTGCAGATGCAATAGCCTCCCCCCAGATACCTTGAGGTATGATTTTTATTATGTTGTACATATCTAACAATGGAATATTGTAAGAAATAAAAGGCCAAGAGATGAAGATAATAATAGTTGAGTACAGTTCATATGAATCTTCGTAAACATGGAAGATACATTGTTAGGATGGTAGAGATCAGTTGAGTAGCAAGCATAGGTACATTATCCTGGTTTGGAAGACACGTTGATAAGTTTGAAGGAAAAAATCATAAGTTGCAAAGTAGACAATGAGAGGTTGATTGGGTCATGGGAAAGGCTTTCCAAATTTGAGGTTAATGAATTGATTCTTTAGATACTTTCATATTTACAGAAGTAGGGAAAGCTAGGAATTAGTCATGGACATGAAGAAAATAATAATGGTGCAGATGGAAGCATGTCTTAGAAAGGGTACATGATGGAAAGATATGATACAGTCAGAGGTGGTAGATCCTTAGACGCACTTGGTAGGTGGACTAGCACTCACTGGTTTTATTCTAGCTTCGATTCCGAGAGACATCATTGTCATCACCGCCAACATCCTTATAGGAGTGAGAGTGGGTAATTTCTAGAGGA
The DNA here is from genome assembly GCA_034641835.2 of Pinus albicaulis. Lineage (NCBI taxonomy): Eukaryota > Viridiplantae > Streptophyta > Pinopsida > Pinales > Pinaceae > Pinus > Pinus albicaulis. The sequence continues at coordinate 919,323,459 of CM076569.1, forward strand.
GTTCAATAAATACAAGCCTCATACTTTTGATGGGGAAGTTACGAAATAAGAATATGCATAAGCATGGCTTCTTGGGATGAATAAGTCCTTGATATTGCAAGATTATTAAGAGAATATGAATGTCAAGATAGCCACCTTCATTCTAGTTAGAAAATCAGATCTCTGGTGGGAGCATGTTAAGCATGTTAGAGGAATCATGAAAGAGGATCCGATTTGGAATGAGTTTGAAAGGCCCTTTAAGAAGAAGTACATGTTTGAGAGGTATTATGATGGAAAAACGAAGGAATTCTATGAGCTCAAGATGGATTCCATGAAAAATGAAGAGTACATGACCAAATTTCTAGAGTTGTTAAGGTATGTTCCCTATCTCAAGCATGAGAAAAAAAATGTCCAAAGGTTCATCAGTGGACTACCATTAGCATTCAAATAACAGATTGAGTATGATGAGCCTCGGTCATTGGAGGAAATCATCAAAAAGCTGCAACATTGTTATGAGTAGTCTAAGTGCAAGCCTCAGTTAGAGTGGGACTGAAAAGGTAATGAGAAGATGAAAGGAAAATGGCCTAAGAAGCAAGGAATATATTAGGATGCAGGTGACAAGGATAATGTGGCACCGCATAAGAAGTTCAATGAATTCGAGAGAGGACATGGGTCTCAGCCTGAGGAGTAGAAAAATAAAGGAGATGGCAGAAAACCTTTGAGGTGTTTGATTTGTGGTGGAGAGCATCGCAGGAGGGATTTCACATCGCATCAGGGTGGAGGGCCTCGTATTTACAGTTCTCAAGAGGCGCAGTTAGTTAGAGGTGTAGGCCATAATATTCTCTAGATTTATGTAGAAATGGATAATAGGCAGGTAAATCATCAAGAATCCATTATCAATATGGAAGGTTAGCTTTATGATCAAGTTGTTTCTATTTTCATTTATCTTGGATCAAATTATAGTTATATTAGTCCTAACCTGATGAATCAGTGTCGATGGAATAAATAAGTGCATGCATAATCTTGGTTGGTGAAGTTGACTATAGGAACCAAGAGAAGATTCCATCATTGGGTGAGGTCTTGTGCATTTGAGCTTAATGGTATGCCTAAATCAGTATATTAATGTGCTTCCTTTCAGATCATATAGCATGCTTCTTGGAATGGATTGGTTATTCATTCACAAGACCAAGGTGGAATCCTATGACAGGGCCATTGAGTGTTTGGATGGTGATGGAGAAAAGAGAATCTTGCAGGGAAAGAAGAATCCTACATCAGTGAGAATGGTTACAACTATGTAAGCCAAGTGTAGTCACGGGAAGGGATGTGTATTGTTTGCAGTTCATGTTTCCAGTGACAAAGGGAAGAAAGATGAAGATGATGAAGTTCTAAGAAAGTATCCTATCTTGCAACCGTTTGAGGATGTGTTTCCTGCAACGATTCCAGAGTTGTCACCTCATAGGGAGGTGGAATATTTTATTGAATTAGTACCATGAGTAGAACCAATATCTAAGGCACCGTACAGAATGAGAACTGCGTAATTGGTGGAACTAATTTTGTAGCTTAAAGAAATGCTTGATAAGGGATACATAAGGCCAAGTGTGTTTCCTTGAGGTGCACTAGTGTTGTTTGTAAGGAATAAGGATGGTACTCTCATATTATGCATTGATTACAAGAATTTTAACAAGTTCATTATCAAGAATTTTTTTTTTGCGAATTGATGATTTGTTTGATTAGTTGAAGGAAGTTACATTGTTTTCAAATATTTATCTAAGATTGGGATATCATCAAGTGTGCATCAAATAAGAAGACATACACAAGATTGTATTTCGTACAACGTATGGGCACTATGAGTTTGTAGCCGATTTTTGACCTCAAAATTTCTCTAATGATCCTTCAACTGATGTTGAAAATGCAACAAGAAAGTCTCCATTTTGATTTTTCCTTAATCAAATTGAGGAAATTCAAAGTTCCAGACCATCAAACAAATTGGAGGACTTAACTGAGGTGACATGGCTCTTGCCACTCAGTTAAGAACACATAATTCAAGTTAATGAGTTCAAATTCAGTTTGTTTGTGTTGATTCCTAAAAATAGGAGTCTGGCTCAGTTAATTTGATTTAAGGGCATGAATTTAAGTTGTATGTCGTAATTCCTAAATTTTAGGAGCCTAGGTTGAGTTAATTTTAGTTGTAATAACTGAAGCTAGTTCTAACTATTAATGTAACTAGTTGATGGTTATTTACGTAGTGGTACATCAGTCTAACTCAGAGATCATCTAGTTAACTGATCATTCAGCTAATAATTAGCTCATGCATGCAAAAATTTTGAATTTCACAGTTGTGGTGGAATTTCCAAGGAAGTTAACCAATGATTGTAAACTCGTTGAGTGTACAAATGTTTCATGAGGTCAGGTGGACCAAAATTGGGAATTGTGCAATGAGTTAGAGGATTTTCTTATTTAACAGGGGCCTATTTCCTCAAGGAACAAAACAAATAAGTAGGGGCTCAAGCTGAGGCAGAAATTGACTAAGTCTGGGTCAGAGGCCTTTAGTGAGAAATGAGATAGGTTGAGCACTTACAGGGTGAGATCAGTTGAGAAAATAAATTTTGTATTGTCTCTATTTCATCTGATTAATGCAAGAGGTATTATGGTTTTTAACATATTTATTTCCCCAGATAACGATTCTTGTTGCATGTGTGTGATTTATTCATGCTTGTCTCAATTTTTTTTTCTAAATTGTGAAATAATGTCTGAAGAATAGTAGAGTAGGTTTGTGTCTTGTGAATTTGGTTAAAAATTCATGGTAAATTGCAAATCTAAAACATAATTTATACATTGTATTAGAGTTGGATTCACAGTAGAGTATAAATTTGAAGTTGTTTCTCATAGGTTCAAATTCAGAGATTAGTGTTACAAGTTTTCTTAAGAATTGAGAAGATGAATTTCAATGGAGCAAGGCTAAAGTATGCCTTGGAAGGCACCTCTAATTTTGTTCCATGGAAGGATAGCATGGAGGCGATATTGGATGATAATGGAGTGCTAGAATACATCAAGTCAGATGTTGCAAAACCACAAGCATCTGATGCCCAAAACATTGCTTAGTGGAGAAATATGTATCAAAAGCGAGGAGAATCATATTGGAGGGAGTAAAAAATCACATTGTCTCAAATATACATGGAAAGGAAACTCCATTCACGATGTGGAAAGTGTTGACAAATTTTTTCAAGAATAATAGTGACCACAAGAAGCTGGCGCTCAAGGCTAAACTTCGAAATATCAAGACACAAAAGAATGAAATTTTTTTACAGTATCTGAGTAGGTTCACACAATGTCGTGATGAACTTGGAGGGGTCGGTGTTAATTTCCTTGAATAGGACTTGGTAAGTATACCCCTTATAGGCCTTCCCAAGAGCTAGTATGAATATTAAGATTCAGTGAATGGGAGTGAGAAACTATCGAATTGGGAGCACCTATGTTCCGATTTGGTGCAGGAGGAAATAAGGTGGAATACCAAATATGGGACTTCAACCAAGGGAGAGGATGAAGAAAATTTTTCACTGGATGGAAAGTAAAAGAAGGGAAAAGGGAAGAAATCCTAATCCAAACTAGAATCCAGTCAAGGGGGCAAGAAGAAATATTTGTAGAAAATTAAATGCTTCATTTGTCATGAATTCAGGCGCTATGCCGCGAAGTGTCCACATAAGAAGACTAGAAATAAGGAGTATCAAGTAGTAGTAGCAGGTGAAGCTTTGGCCTCACATTTTGAGCGATACTTCACCCTTATCGTATGCATGGCCAACACTGTGACGTGGAGTGTGTGGTACTTGGATTCAGGTGCTTTGTTCCACATGACTGGGTGTAGAGATTTTTTTATTGGCCTGGAGGAGAAATATTTCTAGATGAATATTGAGTTTTGGGATGAGAGAAGGTACAATGTGACCAAGATTAGCATGGTGACCTTTCAGAGGGAGTCAGACTCCCCCCTCAGGCTCAAGGATTTCATGTTCGTGCCAAGCCTAAAGAAAAATATCGTCTCTGTTGCAATTTTGGAAGACTATGGATATGATGTGATCTTCAACAAAGGAAAGAAATTCTTGAGACACATAGCCATGATATAGGTGAGGTAGATCAGGGTTCGAGTTAAGAATATGTATGCACTTGAGGTAGAAGATGCATGCACAACCTTGAGGAGCAAGGCATAGACTAGAGATATGGTGATTGAGAGGGAGCATGTTAGACCTCCCAACATGAAACCTCATAAGGAGCCTCAGGAAGTTTTGGATCAACAAAAAATGGAGAGGCAGAGAGGAGGAAGTGTGGAGACATCCACTAAAGAAAACAACTCCAGTAAGGGGAAAATTCGAGCCAAGTAGGCAGAGGGAACACATGCATCGATACCTTTAGGAGCGAGGCAGAGCGATGTAGATCCTTAGTCCAAGAGTTGCAAAAAATTGGGCAGGGTCCAGTGAGGCATTCTCCTCATGGACCGTTACCTTGCTACGGGGGCCAAAAATAATTATTAGTAGGAGGATAAATATCATTCAGATACTGGGGAGTGAAAATGAGTGTTGATAGTGGAGCAGGAGGCTCAGTAGCAGAGTAAAAAAAAACACAATTTTCCCAGTAGACAGTTGCAGACACAGTTGATTCAACATTTTTTTTGGATGCTTCTCAGTTGCAGATGTTGCAGTAGCAACAAAATCAATGAGAGGTGTCACATGTAGTACAATGTTCCACAGGTGTAGGATATGGGTGGTTGATAATATTGCTGAGAGGGAGTGTTGACAATGCAACAAGAAAGTCTCAATTTTGATTTTGCTTTAATCAAATTAAGGAAATTCGAAATTCCACATCATTAGACAACTTGGAGGAGTTTACTAAGGTGACATGGGTCTTTCCACTTAGTTAAGAACCCATAATTCGAGTTAATGAGTTCAAGTTCAGTTTTCTTGTGTTTATTCGTCAAAAATAGGAGTCTAGCTCAGTTAATTCAAGTTAAGGGAATGAATTTTAGTTGTATGTAGTGATTCCTAAATTTTAGGAGCTTAGGTTGAGTTAATTTCAGTTGTCATGAGTTAAACTAGTTTTAAATATTAATAGAACTAGTTGGTGGTCAGTTAAGTAGTGGGACATCATTCTAACTCAAAGATCATCTATTTAACTGATCTATCAACTAATAATTATCTCATGCATGCAAGTAATTCGAATTTCCCAGTCGTGGTGGAGTTTCCAAGGTAGTTAACTAATAGTTGTAAATTAGTTGAGTGTACAGATGTTGCATGAGGTCAAGTGAAACATACTTGGGAATTATGCAATGAATTAGAGGAATTTCCTTTTTAATAGGATCCTGATTCCTCAAGGAACATCAGAAGGAAGTAGGGCTCAAGCCAAGGCATAAATTGATTACGTATGGGTCATAAGCATTCAATGAGCAGTGAGATAGGTTGAGCACTTGTAGGGTGAGCTTAATTGAGCAAAGAAATTGTATTACATCTCTATTTCATTTGATTAATGCAAGAGGCATTAGGTTTTTTTGCAGATTGCTTTCCCCAAATAAAAATGCTTGTTTCACGTGTTTGATTTCTTCGTGCATGCCTGAAATTTTTGTTCTAAATTGTGAAATAATGTCCATAAAATGGTAGAGTAGGTTTATGTCTTGTGATTTTGGTTAAAACTTCATGAGAAATTGCAAATCTACAACATAATTTATACAACTGAAACTTTAGGGCAACAAGAAATTACTATTGAAACCCTTGCAATGACGGAGAAGGGCCTAAAAAGGACTATTTAAGAACCATCAGATGTTGAAATGGAATATAAGAAAATAAATAAGAGGGCTAAGATTCAAAATGAAGAGGAAATAGAAAATATAGAAATTAGATTAAAGGAACAACCTTCATAGTAGCTTGGCTTTGACATGAAATTAGAGAATCCTGAATGGAAAATTCCTTCCTCAACCTCTTCTAAAATGGTAGAATGCCTTGTTTGGAACATTCCATCTCAAATAAAATCTTTGCAAGAAGAATATAAGCAAATTGTAAAGAAGAGCATAATCATAGCAATAAGATATGACTACTCAATTGTCAACACAACCCATTTGGAATTATCAAACAACATTGCTTTCAACGATGGACTTGGATAGAAATCAATTGAAATTATCATTGTTCATCCCAATGCTTAATCGATTCCAGCAGGGCCAAATTTCAAAGCTATGAAATTGCTATTTATATAAATGAAATTCATTTTCCAGACAAAATCATCCTGCACAAACAAGTTGGAGAGATGATTTATAGTGATCTCACCAAAAGTCCCCTAAAAATAATTAAAGCTAAAAAGTTAGCAAGGTTACTACCTAGTTGAAACAAGAGAGGGAAAATTCCAGAGCAAAATAAATACAAATAGATGAATATAAGAAGTTAATAGTTAAATTGGGGATTGATCCAGAAGATGGAGAAGCAATTAATTTTTTATTACAAAATATAGAAGCAAAAGTGCAATATTTTAGGAAAAAGCTGAAGATGCCAAGTTTTGAGCATGTCCAAACACCAGAGCTTTTCCAAGTATAAAATGAGAAAGAACAATTATTGGAACAAGTTATACAAAGGAACAATGAAATTACCAAGTTCCAAAAGAAGATTCAGAATCTGGAGAAATTCCTTCATAGAAGCTATCTAAGGTATTAGCTGATCTTAAGCTCTCAGAGGTTGAATTTAGAAAAATAAATGGCACTTCAACAAAAATAAGAGAACAATTAAATATCAAAGAGAGGTATCTCAACTTAGAAAATGAAAGAAACAACAGATACACGAAAAAAAAATAAGCTCAAGAAGAAATTAATAAACTAAAAAAAAAATTGAACGGAAATGTTTTACTGGTGGAAGCAAAATGGATAGTCTAGGAGGAAATTATACAAGCCATGCACTCAATTTGGGATTATATTTTTATTTTTATAGAAAAAAGGCACTACTGAAAAAGTTATAACCAACCATAAAGAGAATCAAAGATGAATTAGAAGATAAAGTCCCAAAAGCAAATAAAATGACAAAATATTTGAATGATAAATCCCCAAATGAGCACAAGGAATTAGATGTGGTTGACAAAGCATATTTCATCGTGGAAGTAAGAAATATTATCAAGAAAAACCTTCTTCACATCCAAGCTTCTAATCGGTAGAAATAAGTTCAAAGTGCAATTTCAGTGTTCACCAATAAATTTGACCAAAGGACGAGAGCTAGATTTCCCAACTGTTGGGATAAGAATGGGAAATTGATTTCCTGGGAGACATACAAAAAAGTGTAAACAAATGTGAAAATTCAATATGGAAAATTTCATGAATCATCATAATGTATTAAAGGCTGGAATATTGTCAATTATTTACAATGTGATTTTCATCTCCCGTGGTTGGTGAGGACCCTGTTCATGGCCAAGCCAAATTATTCCAAGCACTCAAATTTGCAGATAGGTTGCTAATAAATGATCTTGTATCCAAATCCTATGAGAGAAATTTGGCAAATAAGCGAGAGGATGATCTCATATCAGGTTGTGGAAGTAGTGGAACCAAGAACTAGTGAATGATATGTCATATTTGAATTTGTCTTATTTAGATTAGTATATCGGAAGGTATCAAATTTCTCTTTTATAAGAATTTTTGTATGTAAACATTTTAAAGACTTGTTAAGTAAAAGTAAGTTATAGTAGTTAGGAGTTTGAAAGTTACTTGATAATTGAAAATTAAATTTTGATATGTTATTTAAAGAGAAGAGAACCATATGGAAAGGGGTCAGAGATTTTGGTAAATTTTGGTCTATTGTTGTAATGCTTCATCTTATTTGAAGATTAATAAATATGATGGTAGATTGATTCAAAACTCTTTGATGTGTTACAATAAGTTATGTTATTCTCTTGTTGTGTTCCTTTTCATTTTTTTTCCTCATATGAAGTTAATGTATGATGCAAAATGTTTCTCGTTAGATAAGTGTAGATTTATTATTGTTACAATTTGTGGCATCGAATCCATGTTTCTTCTTTTACTAGGTGCTTCATTATCTTCAACTCAGTCATTTCCCCTTGTTTTCTCTGTTACACTCACTAATTATCACTCAAAGTTCAAGCATTAGATTCCTTTGGCCCATGTAAAAACCCTACTCATCTTCCTTATTCCTCATTTAATTCTAATCTTTTAAAGTTTGTAATCATCAGGAAAAAGGATAGTATGTTGGGCCTTGATTATTCTTCAAGATTAAGTTAGCATTACACACAAAGGTGATTTGTCTCGGGGCAATTATTTTTAAAAACCTTTATTTGTTTTGTGGATGTCTTGGGCATTGGTTCTTTCAACCAAGAACTGTCTCCAGGGAACAACAAACATCATGTCCGTTGCATGGTTCTCCTCACATGATCTTGCTCGACCACTAACATTTGGATTCAAAAACAATTTTATTCATTTGATATTGGCTTGTCTAAAAGGTGTTTTTTTAACCCGGAGGTCCACCTATTATGTGATGTGGAAAACAATTTTGACTCATATACAATTTATTTGATATGCCCTTGTACCAATACAATTGATACAAAGGTCAAAAATGAATTTGAATAATGACCCTACAACACTAGCTAGGGTTTTCACGAGGAGGGAATGATAAAATTACTTTCCATTATTAAGAGAACACCAAAGTTTCAGTAACAATCTCCATACAAGTTGGAGCCATTGTACTTTGTTCATGTTTTCAAAATTTCAAATTGTACATATTATAAATGTGGTCATTTACTCCAGATTTATATTCATAAATGACCCCAAAGTCACACAAGTGTTTGCATGCCCTAGATTCTTCTTCTTGTTATAAAATAATTAACGGAGAAATGAAACACAAAATATTACAGAAACACATACAAAACACATAAAACAAGAGAGATACATATATACGTGGTTCACCCAATTTAGGCTATGTCCACAGAGAAACAACCACTCCTTCCTTTTATATTATCCAATAAAATGAAGAGATACAACCTATAACGAATCCACTATAATTTCCTCTTCGCTCTCACACAATCTCCTCTCTCTTTCTCGCTCAGAATAATAATACATAGTCGCAATATAATTGCCTCATATAAATCGAGGGTTGCCTTCTAGGGAAAAAAAACCCTAAATTAACATAACATCTATTTTCAAATAATTCGCCTAATGAAAGAGCCAAATTGACTACAAAATTACAATATTTTACGAAGAAAATTTTCATTTATTTTTAGCTTCAGGGGTGCTACCCCCGAACCCTCGCTAAGCAAGGCTCATAAAATAATTGTCACCCCCACGTACCCCCTAACGGTGATTATTTGGGTGATGTTTCCACACCATTAGGAATATGGATCCAACGTGGATGAAAAAAAGATAACCTATGAACAATCAGGAAGATAATTCGGCTCCACACCCAACAATATCCCATTGGAGACTGATTATATAAACTCCATTTTTGTTTCACTTGCTGGAAAATGACTTCAATTGGTCATGGTTGTTTCTCATCTTTACCATCATACTTGAAGGCCAATTGAAACTGAGCAGAATATCAATTTATCCTTGGTTACAAGTTTTGCTAACATATCTACAGGATTCTTTCTAGTGTGTATCTTTTCTAGCTTCAACTGTCCATATTCCAACACTAATCGCATGAAATGGTACTTGAGATATATATGTTTAGTCTTGCAATGAAATGCTGAGTTCTTTGCAAGATGAATGACACTTTGGTTGTCACTGTATAACCTTCCAATCTCCTGCTTCTTGCACAATTCATCAATAAACCTTTGTAATCAAATCATTTATTTACTAGCCTCTGTAGCAGAAACATGCTATGCTTATTTTGTTGAAAGTGGAACAATGTTTTACAATTTTGAAACCCAATTAACAATTGTTCCACCTATAGTAAACACATACCCTGTGGTGCTCCTCCTGTTATCTCTATCACTTACCATAACTACATCAACATATCCCTGTAGAGAAATGTTTGAACCACAAAAGCATAATTATTGATTTGTGGTACCTCTCAAATACCTGAGAAACCACTTCACTACCATCCAATGCGCTTTTCCTGGATTGTTCATATACCCGTTTACAACTCCCACTGCATGTGCAATTATCAGGCCTTGTGTAGACCATTGCTTACATTAAGCTTCCAACTGCTGATGCATATGGATCTTTACACATATAATTAATCTTTACACATATAATTCATCTCTTCTTGAATCTTGGGACACATATCCTTATTTCGTTTGAAATGGCTAGCCAAAGGTGTACTAACTAGTTTTTCATTCTGCATATTAAATCTATCCGACACCTTTTCTATGTACCTGTTAGGGTCCTATAATAACAGGATTCATAATTTTTGAATTGACTTTGATAGTCTTGTAAATATGTACATACCTTGCTTTCTGCAAGTTGTTTTCCCATATTTTGAAAATAATAAAAAATGAAAAGAGGGTAAAAGTCCCAAAAGAAATATCGAAGGACTTGAAAAGAAAAGATAAAAAAGAATAAAAAATGAACCCCAAAAGAGAAAAAGAGATAAGAATAAGACATGAAAGTGAGCAAGTCAAAATGCCACTACTATTTACTTTTATTGCAAGAATAATGATTATGTGCAAATTGTTCAAAATTCCATAATCCATGATCAGTTAAATAGTTTAATCTTAACTTTTCATGCTTTAGATAGAGAATAAAGATATGTCAAACAGTTTAAACTTGACAAATCAATAGATAGTTAGAGAATAAATGAGGAGCTCAATAGTTTAATCTGAGCCCTCGGATGAAATAAGGTTAGAATTAGATAGATTTGTGCTTTTGAAAGAAAAATGGATTTAAGGTTGCAAGCTTAAATGCACCCATGAAAATGAAGTAAAAAATGTTAGAATAATGATGGGTAGGTATAAAGCAGTTGTGCAAGACATGTAATAAAGCATCATCGGGCAAAAATAACTAATTTCCCCTCCCCCACAATGATCCATTTTTCTAAACCTTCAGTTAAAGAGGCTCAGAGCATTTCTCTGACTTCTGTTGGGACCGGACCCAAGGCTCAATAATTGATTGGTTAAAAATATTGAATTCCCTAGATAAAACCCATATCATCAGCATATTCACCCTTTTCCAAGATTCTGATCCCTTTTCCTAAGTAAAAGACATTTTTTCTTAGTAAAAATAAAAACCCTACTTAATTAATTTCATTTTCACTCAAAAACACTCAAAAACCTACAAAATGCATTTTATCCTAAGTTTATGTGTAAAAAAAATCAAATTGGGACAAATTGTGTTAAATGACCTTTTTACACTTTACTTAGTTTAAATTTATGTATTTTTATTCATCTCATTCATTACATTCTTCATTTCATATTAATTTCTAACCTAAGTACTAAATCCTTATAAAATAACCCTTCCCGTATATATTAATTTCTTTATATATTAATATCCCCAAGACCCACTATTTTAAGTTTAACCTATGGTTATTTATCCCACATGGTGAAATAAATCCCTGCCCTTTTTTCCCACAGGTTTAAACATATCAATATTATAAATATCCCACCCCTATGGTATTAAAACACTTGTTAAAAGGTTATTATGCCATATAATATCATACCTACACCATTGGTTAAAACATTCAGTTAACGTTTTAATTTAAACCATATACTTTTACCCCCTCCACCAATCACATAATATAAAGTTTTAACATTATAAATACATATTTATAAAGTTAAAATTTATCCTGCCGCATCTACAAACCCCTGACCCCACCTTTGAATGCCGAGCACCTCCACATCAAATCGCAGCCGTTCGCACTCATGCCTCCAGATCTAATGATCATTTGGCCATATCGCAAATAAAGTTACATGATGATAACTCTTTCCTTTCCATGCGAAATAGGTTGTTTTAGCCTTTCCTCTCTCTTCCACGTGGCCCAGTTCTATTGGATCGCATCCGATCCAACTAAAACTGCTTACCACCTTAATCCCACACGATAACCACTGGCGGTTTTTCACCTTCTAAGCCCGAAAACCACCAGTTTTCTCGATATGATTGACATTTATTGCAGGTTAGTTTAAACCTAAATTGTCAAATAAACTCCGAAAAGCACCATTGATTCCTTTTTCTGCATTTTTCGATTGTATTGGTCCTCCCGGCTCAGAAAACGGAGCTCGTGCTTTGTTTTTAAGCCTAGAACCTGAAAAACGCCTGCATTTGTTGTTGAAGATTGCTGGAAGACCCAAATTGCTTCCAAAAAATACCAAAGACCAATCAAAATGCCTCAGAACCTGTACGACACCTCGAAACCCAATTAAAAACCAAAATACCTACTCAAACAGGTATTCATAAAAAAAAAACGACCTATTTATCATTTGAAAAGGAGTTTCATGAAGAAATTAAACTCAGTAAAACCCATTTACCCACAAAAAGACTGTAATTGCCTGCAAAAGAACGAATTAACTATAAAAGCCCTGATAAACCTTGTTTTGATACTGTAAACTGGTTTTTAAATTAAAATTTAATATATTAACCTTTTCAGACCTGTAAAAACTCCTACTTTATCCAGAAATCCTTTGCAGGTAACCCCAACACTTAAGTGCCCAATTTTAACTAGTTTCAGTCCAGTTTGTCTGAAAAAGCAAATGAAACCCTTGTCTATCATTTCTTGAACCTATAAGGAGTCTAAAGAACAATTTAAAGTCAAAATTGAAGGTTTAAACCAAAAAGAAAGCCAGTTTGTGCCTATTATATTCAATGGACCTCTGTCACACCAAAAATACCTTCTGTAAACAATCTAAGCTTACAGAAGTGTATAAAAAACCTAAAAAAACAAAGTTACTAAGACCTGAAGGTTAAAATTGTGATTAAACCCTTGCTATGGATAGAAATCCTTTCACTATATTCCCTATTCCCTAAAGTCATTACTGGCTTCCCTTCAGACCAGGGTTTTATTAACTAATTGTTTGATTTTTGCAGATTATTATCAGAATATGAAATTGGGCCAATAGTTTCAATACTAGTTGACAAAATTGTTTGCTCCAAATTCTCATATTTTAATTCAAAAAACTTCCTTCAAAAAAAAATTTGTATACAAAGAAAGAATTAAATCAAAGTCAGAGAAAGATCAGAGAGTAATGAAATTGCACAATGAATGATAAAAGGGAAATAAAAATTCACAATGACAGTGAAAACATAACAATTAAAGAGAATAAGAGTTAAAGTGTATAAGATGAAAGTGAGAGTGAAAGTCAAATCAGAAAAAGTGACAGAGCAGTCAAGGTAAAATAGTGAAAGTAAAAATAGGTAAAAGAACAGTAAGGTTAAAAGATGAAAACAGAGCAAGAAGAGACATTTTTGCGGAAATTTCCTGTTTAAGTCATTGTTTTTCAGAAACTATTGTGGCCAATAAAAGGTGAATTTTGAAAAACTGGAGGAGGTTTATGTTCCTAAGATTCTAAGCTACAAAAAACTATCTCACTTTATGCAAAGATATTACAGAATGAGAGATACAGGCACATGGTCAAAGTCTATTTTTTGGACTGTGCAATGTTATGTTTTACACATAGTTTTTCAGAGCCTATTGTGAACATATGGAATTGAATTTTGGGAAAATGAGAGAGGTTTATCTTAGTAACTTATGCATCTACAAAAAAATCTTTCACGTTTGACATATATATTTCGGATTGAGATATACAAAGGTATCATTGGACCCCAATTTTGCAAAATTTCTGGAACAAAACGCACAAAGGAAGGAGATAGTTAGTGACTTGGATGCCTTATCATCAACTTTGAGTTGATATAAAATTCAAATTCTCTTCTTTATCACCATTAATCCATAAGTATAGTTCCAAATAGATTCATTAGTTTTAAATGTCCTTTTATTGAGTTCTATTTATGTAAAACAGTTTGAGATATTTGTAACCCAATCTTGATATTTTTTCAAGATATTTTAGTTTAGAATTTGTATAAATACTTCATTCTTTGAAGTATTATTGTGAAATAAATTGTTGAAGATTTCTATAGTCATTTTTGTTGGACTTGAAGGCTTTTGTGTTGCAAATTTCGAGTAGCAGACTGGATCAGGTCAACTAGCATCATATTTCAGGATTCATGTGATGAGCCATTGAAATGAAGTATTTTCTACTTGTCATTGTTTATTTTCTTTGTTTCATGCATCCATATATGTGTTCCAAATTTGAATGATAATTCAGGAGTATTATTTCAGGATTTTTTAAAAGTACACTGTCTTTACAGTTTATCATTTCTATGTTTTGTGTTGATTTCCAGAGTAGGGAACCTTTAATTGCTCCCTCTTTCGTTTGACCTCCGCCTACTACGTCATTTTTCCGGATCACAATCTCACAACTTTAGAATTACTAGAGTGATAACATATTGATGACTCAAATGGAGATCACTAACATTTTCTTCAAAAATATTTTACAGGTTCAGATCTGATCTATGATGGTGGACAGTGATCAGACATACAAAGGTTAAAATCATCCACCTGGTGACTCCATTGTCCAAGATCCAAAAATTCAAAGTTCAGAAGAAACACCATAACCAAAAAATCCATATTCCAAATCATTAATGGTGATACAAGATGACAGGGTCTGTGGCAAACCTTTCATCTCATGATATTTTCAATGAATTCAGGGATGGATTATTAGAATTTTAGTTTGATGAGGATTTTCTAAGAGTTGTCTTTCTTATTTTGAAATCAAGAAAATGTTCTCCTCAACTTAAAATATGTGTTCTTGAGTTAATTTCTGAAAACATATGAAAATGGCATTAAACTTTTGCATTCTCAAATTCAATCTTTTAATTTCCGAGATCCTAAAGAATTCTTGGAAAATATTCCTTCTCCAAAGCAAGAGGAAATTGTACTACCTTTTGACTTGCAGATTGAGGATGATTATTCTTTCAAGCACAAGACTGAAGAAATAGTTTCAGGGTTTAATATTAAGAATACAACTAATCAATTGGTCATTGAAGGCCTAAAATCACAAATCATACATTATGCTTTTGATGATCCTATAGCAAATTATATGGAGACTATTTTTAGCTCAAGTATGCAAACATGTTTTCTCTATGAGGATTAAATATATCAGCAATTTCCATTACACATCATATCTTTGATTATGAAGACACATGATCAAGTTATGCTTCCAAGTTTGATGACAATCAGTCAAATTGTCCATTCATTTTGACAACTACTTGACTGGCTTCATTGGAATTTTTGCATTACCTGATTCAACAAGATTATCAGTAGATTAGAGTAGGTAGATGAGTGCAAATAAGCTTAGAATTCTGAGCATCTTTTCAGTTTTTAGTTTTTAGATAGTTTTGAAATAATTCATTAAGATTTGAAGCCAATGAAAAGGCCCTAAGATATTAATGATTTAGTAGTTTGGTTTGAATATTGCAACACCTTTTAGTCTCAAGATCAGATTTCAGTTTGCATAAAAAGGTGTAAATTCAGTTCAAAAGTTTTTCAATCACATCATAGGCATGTTTGGGATTGGCCCAATGGATCAGATATGCTAGATGGACCAGTAAATGGTAGAATGCTGAAGCACTACTACTCCTCAGAGATAAAAAATAGTTAGTTTTGTTTACTTTGACCATTATACATATACATTGAAGACTTTAGATTGGATTGGATGTTTTCCTAACAAATTTGAAGCCCGAAGAGAAGGCCCTAAGCTTTGAGAGGTAAGATATTATAAGTATGAATAATTGCAGAGATCAGAAGATACTTAAAAGGTCATCACAGTCAAAATTCAAAGGCTAATAGTCTTAAAATTTCTTGACATTTCACCAGGAAATACCATCCCCATGTGAAGCCATTGTTAGGGTCCTATAATAATAGGATTCATAAATTTTGAATTGACTTTGATAGTCTTGTAAACATGTACATACCTTTGCAAGTTGTTTTCCCATATTTTGAAAATAATAAAAAATGAAAAGAAGGTAAAAGTCCTAAAAGAAAGATCAAAGGAATTGGAAATAAAAGATCAAAAAGAATAAAAAATAAACCCCAAAAGAGAAAAAGAGATAAGAATAAGACATGAAAGTGAGCAAGTCAAAATGCCACTACTATTTACTTTTATTGCAAGAATAATGATTATGTGCAGATTGTTCAAAATGCCATAATCCATGATCAATTAGATAGTTTAATCTTAACTTATTTCATGCTTTAGATAGAGAATAAAGATATGTCAAACAGTTTAAAATTGACAAATCAATAGATAGTTAGAGAATAAATGAGGAGATCAACAATTTAATCTGAGCTCTTGGATGAAATAAGGTTAGAATTAGGTAGATTTATGCTTTTGAAATAAAAATGGATTTAGGGTTGCAAGCTTAAATGCACCCATGAAAATGAAGTAAAAAATGTTAGAATAATGATGGATAGGTAGAAAGTAGTTGTGCAAGACATGTAATAAAGCATCATCAGGCAAAAATAACTAATTTCCCCTCCCCCACAATGATCCCGCGCGATAACCACTTGCGGTTTTTCGCCTTCTAAGCCCGAAAACCATCAGTTTTCCCAATATGATTGACATTTATTGCAGGTCAGCTTAAACCTAAATTGTCAAATAAACTCCGAAAAGCACCATTGATTCCTTTTTCTGCATTTACTGAATGTATTGGTCCTCCCGACTCAGAAAACTGAGCCTATGCTTTGTTTTTAAGCCTAGAACCTGAAAAACACCTGCATTTGCTATTGAAGATTGTTGGAAGTCCCAAATTGCTTCCAGAAAATACTAGAGACCAATCAAAATGCCTCAGAACCTGTCTGAAACCTCGAAACCCAGTTAAAAACCAAAATACCTATTCAAACAGGTATTCATCACAAAAAATGACCTATTTATCATTTGAAAAGGATTTTTCTAAAGAAATTAAACTCAGTAAAACCCATTTACCCACAGAAAGACTGTAATTGCCCACAAAAGAACGAATTAACTATAAAAGCCCTGATAAACCCTGTTTCAATACTATAAACTGGTTTTAAATTAAAATTGAATATATTAACCTTTGCAGGCCTGGAAAAAACTCCTATTTTGTCCAGAAATCCTTTAAAGGTAACCCTAACCCTTTTGTGCCCAATTTTAACTAGTTTCAGTCCAGTTTGTCTGAAAAAGAAGATGAAACCCTTGTCTATCATTTCTTGAACCTATAAGGAGTATGAAGAACAATTTAAAGCCAAAATTGAAGGTTTAAACCAAAAAGAAAACCAGTTTGTGCCTATTATATTCAATGGACCTCTGTCACACCAGAAATACCTTCTGTAAACAATCTAAGCTTACAGAAGTGTATAAAAAACCTAAAAAAAAAAGTTACTAAGGCCTGAAGGTCAAAATTGCGAGAAAAACCTTGCTATGGCTAGAACTCATTTCACTATATTCCCTGTTCCCTAAAGTCATTACTGACTTCCCTTCAAACCAAGATTTTATTAACTAATTGTTTGATTTTTGCAGATTATTATCAGAATATGAAAGTGGGCCAACAGTTTCAATACTAGTTGACAAAATTGTTTGCTCCAAATTCTCAAATTTTAATTCAAAAAACTTCATTCAACAAAAAGTTTGTATTCAAAGAAAGAATTAAATCAAAGTCAGAGAAAGATCAGAGAGTAATGAAATTGCACATTGAATGATAAAAGGGAAATAAGAATTCACAGTGACAGTGAAAACATAACAATTAAAGAGCATCACAGTTAAAGTGTATCAAATGAAATTCATAGTGAAAGTCAAATCAGAAAAAGTGACAAAGCATTCAAGGTAAAACAGTGAAAGTAAAAACATTTAAAATAACAGTAACGTTAAAAGATGAAAACAGAGAAAGAAGGAACATTTTTGCAGAAATTTCCCGTTTAAGTCATTGTTTTGTAGAGACTGTTGTGGCCAATCCAAGATGAATTTTGACAAAATGGAGGAGGTTTATTTTCCTAAGATGCTAAGATACAAAAATACATCTCAATTTATGTACAAGTATTACAGAATGAGAGATACATGCACATCGTAAAAGCTTATTTTTCGGACTGTGCAATGTTCTTTTTTACACATAGTTTTGAAAATCCTATTGTGAACATCTTCAATTGAATTTTGGGAAACTGAGAGAGGTTTATATTCGTAACATATTTAGCTACAAAAACCACTTTCACTTTTGACATATCTATTTTGGATTAAGATATAAAAAGGTATCATTGGACCCCAATTTTGCAGAATTTCTGGAACAAAACACACAAAGGAAGGAGACAATTAGTGACTTGGATGCCTTATCATCAACTTAGAGTTGATATCAAATTCGAATTCTCTTCTTTATCACCATTAATCCATAAGTATAGTTCCAAATATATTCATTAGTTTTAAATGTCCTTTTATTGAGTTCTATTTATGTAAAACAGTTTGAGATATTTGTAAACCAATCTTGATATTTTTTCAAGATATTTTAGTTTAGAATTTGTATAAATAATTCATTCTTTGAAGTATTATTGTGGAATAAATTGCTGAAGATTTATATAGTCATTTTTTTTAGACTTGAAAGCTTTTGTGTTGCAAATTTCTTGTAGTAGACTGGATCAGATCAACTAGAATCATATTTCAGGATTCATGTGATGAGCCATTGAAGTGAAGTATTTTCTACTTGTCATTGTTTATATTCTTTGTTTCATGCATCCATATATGTGTTCCAAATTTGAATGATAATTCAGGAGTATTATTTCAGCATTTTTTAAAAGCACCCTGTCTTTACTGTTTATCATTTATATGTTTTGTGCTGATTTCCAGAGTAGGAAACCCTTAATTTCTCCCTCTTTTGTTTGACCTCTGCCTACTACTTACTTTTTCCGGATCAAAGAACCCTTCATTGCTCTTTATCCCGATCAAACCACTTAACCAAAATAGCCTTCCAAGATCTTGAAAGACTTATCTATCTTGCCTTGAAAACATTTGACTTTTTGACCTTGATCCTAGTTCTGTCTGCTTGACTTTTGACTCCTTAGCCCAATGGAAAATCAAATTTCCCACTATCCATCTCATTAAGTGATTTTTCCCACAAAACCAAACCAAATCAAAACCAAATTGCACAATCATAACTAGCCTAAAATTTTATAATCAAAACAAAGTTAAATATTACAGAGAGAGCCCTCTCTGAACCCTAGGAAGGCTAGATCCTAGAGTTTAAAAGTTGGTTTGTGGTTACCTCGGTGAATTATTTCTTTAACCTTGAGAAATTACTGAGTGATAACAATACCCACTCTGAGACAATGTTAATTTGTGATTTTTCGTGTCTCTAGTTATTCTCATACCAATGATTTTTTTGCAACACCCAAATCCTTCATTGCAAATGATTTTTCCATTCTTCCTTTGAGCGCATTTATTTCCCATATGTTAGACCTTGCAACAAGCACGCTATCTACATACAATAGAAATATAATATAGTTTCCATCATTTTAATTTTTAAGATAAACACAATGGTTAGAGTGACATCTAGTATAACCTTGTTTAGACACAAACCTGTTAAAATTTTAGATACCATTGCCTTGGGGTCTGTTTTAAGACATACAAGCTCTTCTTAAATTTTCACACTAATTTCTCATTCCCTTTCACCTCATAAAATTATGACTTTTGCATATATATTTCTTCCTCCAAATCCCCATGGAGAAAGGTCTTCTTTACATCTAATTGCTCCAGATGCAAATCTTTTGCCGCCACTAGACTTACAGTAGTTATGATTGAAGTCATTTTAAAAATAGGAGAAAATTTTTCATCAAAGTATAAACCTTTATTTTGTGCAAACCCCTTCACCACAAATATAGCGTTATACCTATGTTTACCTCCATCTCCTTCCTTCAACCTATAAAATAATTTATTCTGCACTGATGTTTTACTTGCAGGAAACTTGACTAAGTTCCAAGTCTGGCTATGCATCAAGGAGTCCTTCTTCTTCCATGGCTTGCTACCACTTATTCCTGGTTTCTACTTGTATTTCTTCTTCATAAATTTCTGGTTCACCATAATCAGTCAACATTACATAATATAATGAAGGAGAGTGTCGTTCAGGGGGTTTACTTATCTTGGTAGATCTTCTAACACGAATTTTAGGTGTTTGAGGTGCTTGTTGCTATTGTGGTTGTTGTTGATGTTGTTCTGACTGTTGACCATTATGATTTTCAGGCATCTTTACTTTTTTTGTGATCTCATCAAGCACTACATATTATTTATTTTCCTGCATCTAATCCTTATACAAGTCATTTTAATTGAATATAACACTCCTCTCCTAATGATTTTGTGATTTTGATAATCATATAAGCTATAACCAAAATCAATAAAACCATATCCAATAAAGGTACATTTATTTTATTTTTCCTCAAGCTTTTTTCTATTTTCTTTATTAATGTGGACAAAGGCTTCACAACCAAAATTCTTTAAAAATGAGTAGTTTAAATTTTTAACTGTCCATGCCTTCTAAGGAATACCACCATCCAAGGAAATTGAAGTCCCTCTATTTATGAGATAAACAACAATATCTATAACATCTGACAAAAATTTTAAGGGAATTCTGCATGTAATCTCATCCACCTTGCACGCTCCATGATTGTCCTGTTCGTCCTTTCTAACACCATTTTCTTGTGGTGTTCCTAGAACCGTCTTCTCTTTACAAATTCTATGCTCTCAACTCCTTGTTGCAATATTCACCTCCATTGTCTAATCTGAGACACTTCAACTTATTTCTTTTCTCATGCTCAACTAAAGCTTTCCATTTCTTGAAAGTATCAAATATATCTTATTTATTCCAAATACAATAAATCCAGATTTTCCTAGTTGCATCATCAATAAATGTAACATAATAGCGAGAGCCACCAAGAGATGATACCTGAGCAGGTACCCATACATATATATGCATACGCTTTAATTTTTCTCTATTATTTTCCTTCCCAACTCTGAGAAATTTGACTCTTTTCTATTTTTCATAACCATAATTTTCACAGAAATCCAAATAATCATGCTTCAAACCCGACAACAAATTTCCTGAGTGAATAATCTGCATCCCTTTATTCATATGCATGAGCCTATGATGCCAAAATTCCGTATCTTCTCTTCTTGAGGTTAAATCATTAACAAAATATAAATACCATTGCATTAATACAACATACCAATCTTTTCTCGTTTTTCTATTACCAATGCTCCTTTAGTGACCTTCTGGGTTTTGTCTGTAAATCTAGTTACACAACCATCACACTTAACTACCCTGTTGAACTTCTATTTTTCTTTAGATCTGGAACATGTCTTACCTCATTTAATATTCCTTGGTTTCCATTATTTGCTTCATAAAAATATTTTACAGGGTATATCATCACCTAGACGAACCTGTCCAAAATCTCCTTGAACATAGTCATGAAAATGTTTCCTATTAGCCGTGGCATGGAATGAATCCCCTGAATCTACCACCTAAGCATCAATAGTATTCTATAATGAAAGAATCAAAGAATCTTGCAACACATCACCTGTCACATTCCCTTCATGATTTTTCTCTTGTTTTCCATCTCTTTCTTTTCCCTTTCGAGATTTGTAGTCTTTCTTTAGGTGTCCTTTCTTCCCACATTTCCATCACACTATCCCCGATCTAGATTTGGATCTACCTTTTCTTGAATTACTATGATTTATTGGGATCTTTTTATTTTTCTTCCTCTAGTCTTCGTAGTTAAAGCATTATCTGATGTCTCACTAGAGATTTTCCGTCGCATTTCCTCACTAAGGATGACATCATCAACATCATCAAACTTTAAAGTAGTATATCTAGAGACATAGTTTCTAATATCCATAATTAATCGAATCAAACTTTCTGGCAATGGGCACAAAAGCAATAGAGCCCTAACTTCATCATAAAAATTTACCCCTACAAAAATTAACTGTTTGGTAACTGTGTTAAATACATTTAAATGATCAAAAACAGATCCACCTTCTGACATCTTTATATTAAATAGACGCTTCCTAAGAAATGACTTATTTGAGGCTGAGGGGTTTTAATATAGTTTTTCCAATGCCATCGTTAAACCTTCTTTTGTCGTTTCATTTGAAATGTTGAATGCCACTGGCGCTGCCAAACACAACCGTATTATTCCTAGTGCCTTTCTGTCGAGAATATCCCATTCTTTGTCCATCATAATTTCCAACTTCTTTGATTTTCCATTCAATGGTAGGTAAATATATTTATGATACAAATAATATTCCATCTGCATCTTCCACAACTGGTAGTTTTGGCCGTTGATTTTTTCAACCGTAAACCTACCATCTTCTGCCATTGCTCCCACTCGAACCAAAAACCCTTATATCCTATGAGTTTATCAACCAAATAGACCTTTTGATTTGAACCAATTGTTATAAAATAATTAACAGAGAAATGAAAAACATAAAATATTGTGGAAACATAAATATAGAAACACATAAAACAATATAGGCACAGATATACGTGGTTCACCTAATTTGGGATACGCCCATGGAGAAAAAACCAATCCTTCCTTTTATATTATCCGGAAAAATGAAGAGATACAACCTACAACATATTTGGTGTGGTTTCCTCTTTTCTCTCACACAATCTCCTCTCTTTCTCCCTCAGAATAATAAAACAAAACTGCAATATGATTTCCTCATATAAAATGAGGGTTGCCTTTTATGGAAAAATACCCTAAATTAACATAACTTCTACCATCATATCATCTGTGTATTGAATGGCCCAGATTGACTATGAAATTACAATATTTTAAAGGGATATTTTTCATCTATTTTTAGCTTTGGTGGCATTGCCCCTGAACCCCCTCCAGGGGGGGTGGGGGCTCATAAAATCGCTGCCACCCCCCTGGTGGAGATTATATGGGAGACTTTTCTACCTTGTTAGGAACATGGATCTAACACGGTTGAAACAAAAAGAACCTATGAACAATCAAGAAGATAATCAAGCTCCACACCCAACACTTTTTATTTATTTATTTTTCTATGGAAAACCAAGGTAGTTCCACCTAAAGGGACCACACCCCCTGACCAAACTAATCTGAGCCTAACCACGAGGGCGTCGAGGAGAATTAAACCTGTGACCTCACAATGGAAAGGTTCTTTAACAAAGGGACCTTGACCAATTGAGCTAACGCTCAGGGTTTTTTACATGCCCTAGCTAATGTAACTAGTATATCATTTTCTTTCTTATTTGAAATTTCATTTTTATCAATTTTAGTATTAATGTTAAATTTCTCTTGCAAACAATTGAAAATATATGAAAGTGCCACAATTATTTTGGGGGGGGGGGGTGGGGTGGAGGGAGAAAACACCCTAAGGATGCACATTGAAGTGGCATATTTGCAATTTTTCATCTCAAAGTTGTCAATGTTATAGGAGAACTCTTTTTTTGAACTGAAAAATGGCAATGCCTATAGTACCCATCCATAAATTTTATTCTGAAACTTTATAGATCCAAAGAGTTCCCTCTCAAAGTCATTCAAGAATTGGACATGTGAACCAATCCGTTTCCAAGTATTTCAACCACATTTCCGACCTAATATTTTTGGAGGGGTTTACTTTCTTGGTAATACGAATATCTCATTGGAATTCACATTTGGCAATGAATATATCTAGCCAATGAAAAACCCATATCACATTTTTTTTAAAGAATGTTTGCATATCAATCACATTTTTTTTTCAAATACCTATAATGCTTGTTAGGTATACCTTTTATTAAATATATGCCAAGATAACCAACATGTATGTAACATGGTGTTGATAGTAGTTTAAAAATCTAACAAGGGTCCCTGCTATCTAGTTACATATTTTTCACTATATTGTTGTTGTAGAGATTTTGTTTATCCAAGCCCCCACTCAAAGATCTATTTGAAAATGTATTCTTTCACCCCCATTATATACATAGTGTTTTCTGGAAAGGAGAACTATCAAGAATGGTCAAAAACATCAAAAATACTCATATTAAGTGACTTGTGGGATGACACTTATGAAGGAAAAGTCAACCCTAACAAAGAATTGAAAGACAATGGACCTAATAAGCCTACATAGGATATTGAGATAGATATATTGAAGGGAAAAGAATATAAAGTTTATGCCCTAATTGTTGCATCAATAAGTGACGACGTGAGTTGTCATATTGTTTCCATTACACATGCTTATGGTGCTTTATTGAAGTTAAAGGATGTGCATCACTCACACTTGTAATTAAAACTAGTACAAATGTTGTTCAAAATCTTCAGCTTAGAGTTGAAGGATGATGATCCCATGGCCTTTATGTTTAAAATCAAATCCATTATGCATGACATAGAAATTACTGGACTAAAGATATACCTTCCTCTTACATCCTTTATTAGGTCCTTCTACCCTACATACTCACACTACTTTGAATATCTGCAAGCTAGTGACCGAGTTAAGTCTATTACATTTAAATCTTGAGTGGAAAAGTTGCAAAACAAGAGAGCACATTTGAATAGAGGAAGACAATGTCTCAATGCACTAGAGAGAAGACATGCCTTGCTAAAAAAAGGAAGAATCATTCACATGATTCTTCTAGAGGAAGTAGTAGTAAAAGACGACGTGGAAGAAAAAATTATAGATGCATGAGTGGTAGTAATAATCAAGGAGAAAGACCTATTCTTCATTGTATTTGTTGTGGCAGGAATGGACATTATGCAACAACATGCAAAATTACCTAAGAGAAGATCATAGACATAAAAAGAGAAATAAGACAAAGGTAAACACTAGACAAAATTGCACATTCCACATGACCTTTTGGAAATACTTTTGAAATTTTTAGTGAAAATGTAAATGGCATAGTGTATTTTGCAAATAAATTAAGTCTCAAACCTTTGGGACTTGACACCATCATGCTTAAACTAATTGGATTCCTTAATTTTCTTGTGTGATGTACTCTATATTCTATCATTGTGAAGGAATTTTTTGTCCCTTGTGCACATTTAATAGTAATGCCTCTCCATTCATATCTTTAATGGAAAAGTAGAAATAAGGAAGGACTTTGACAACATTTTTTGTTTGCTCATGCATATAATTTTTCATACCTATCTCATCAGAATGAAGGTACATTTCCATTCTACTCTTCTATGGCACGCTATATTTTAACATATTAATTATGAAAACGTTCATTTGATAAAAATAAATGGTGTTTCTTATTTTCCTACTACTCATAGGATATTGAAAAAATGTGACACATGTATCCTTAAAAAACATAGCAAACAACCCTTACAAGATTCTACTTCTTGAGCTTGGGGAAATTTTGGATTAATTAATTTTGATTTGTGTGGCCCCATGCATGTTCCATTTTATAATCATAATTAATATATGATGACTTTATTGATGATTACACTAAGATGTGTTGGATGTACTTGTTGAAAGATAAATCTCAAGCTTTTGAAACTTTAAAAACATGTCATGCATGTATTCGAAACAAAGCACAATCACATATTGGATCTCTTCATATTAGTAATGGAGTAGAATATACATCTAAGAAATTGAAAGTTATCTTCACCTACATAGAATTCAACATCAAACCAAAAATCCATACAATCCTTAACAAAATAATGTAGATGAAAGAATGAAGAAGACTGTCCTAAATATAGTTTGTTTTATGATGTTTTAAAAAAATGTAAAGTTGATTTCTTGGGTTGATGCATTTCTATCTGCAATATATGTGAAAAATAGGTGTCAATCCCATCATCTTAAAAATCAGACTCCTTATAAAATGTGGTATGGTTGCATTCCTTCACTGAGGCATTTCAAGGTCTTTATTTCCACCTACTATGCCTTGATTCCTAAGGAGAAAAAGGAAAAAGATTGATGTAAGGAGTCAAAATTTCATCTTCTTAGTATATTCAAATACCACCATGATATATAATCTTTACAATGATGTAAACAATAATTTATTATTTCCAAAGATGTAATTTTTCTTGAATCTTCGAAAGCTGATAAAATTGTTGAATGACAAGTTGATCATATAGATATACATCAAATTTAATTATCATTCTTTTAATTTTGATCATATTGCATAAAAACCTTATGAAATACATTGGTCCATTGCAAGAATAGTTCTAAAATACTTAAGGAAAACTCCAGATTTTGGACTCAAGTATTCCAAGATGAATGGCTTCATCTTGATTGGATATTCTGATTCGAACATTGACGAGGATAAAAAAATAGACTGTCAACTTTAGAATATCTCATGAGTATTGGAAGAGAAAATATATCTTATATGTAACACAAAGAATAAATTCTAAATAATTCCACAATAAAGGTGGAGTATGTGACAACCATGAAAGCAATAAAATATATTTTGCGGTGCAAGAAAACACTTGAATATTTGTAGGGAAAAAAGTGAACTCTACTCTTTTTCTTATCGACAATAATTTTGCAATAAAGTTGGCCAAGGATCCAAAATTACATGATTGAACAAAACACATCAACACAATGTACCATTTGATTCAATATCATGTAGAAACCATGACTATTCATTTAAGATATTGTTACACAAACTTGAGCAAATTGTTGACATCTTCAACAAAGCACTTGGGAGAGAAGTTTAAGAAGTTTGGAATAATGGTTGGAATTCTTGTGGATGAGAATGTTGGACATCTAATCCTCCAAGATTTTGTGTAACTATAAAAATGTTGTAATCAGGAATGGAAACACCATACAAAACAAGAGGTAAAAATTCATCTTCCTAATGTATAAAATAATGATTCAAGTTAATTAAAATCAATCAATAATTGGAGTTACTCATTCCAAATATAACAATTATTTGATTGTATGTTTGCAACAAAGATAACTACCACTGAAAACACCACCATATCATTTAAGATGTTGGTTACCTAGAGTTAAAGAATGTGTATACTAGCCTAGATCCATCTTAACTCTGGATCTACTAAGCGCCGAGAGGGATACAATCTCTTTCCACTCTAAAAGAGGTTCACATCTTAGCAGATTTGATCCCTCTTGGAACTTGGTAGATCAAGAGTTAAGATGGATCTAGGTTGGTTTAATTCCCCCCTTTAAATAAAATGTATTCCACATGAGTACCATGGGTCAATACCATGGGTTTTCATACGATGGGTCAATACCATGGGAAAATACTACAAAGTTAATTTATTTTAAGATTATTTTTATTTTATTTTGACCGATTAAAAATATTTTCACGTATTTTAATTTAATTTTTAATTCTAATTTTAATTTTTACATAGTTTGAACGAGTCAAAATGTTTTCAGGACAAGACAAGTCATTCCAACATCTCTTCCATACTGGGGTGGAGAGTGTCGAACTTGTAACTATGGTTGGTCTTCATAATCTATATTTGGTTACTTGATGTACTTGTATTCGGTATTGTAAAGCATATTTTAAATGCTACAGTAAAAAGAAAATTTATGTTGAGACAAAGTCCCATAATGACTTTTAAAAGAAGAAAATTTGAATTTTTGAATTGTAATTTTTTGCTCCAAAAGTAGTCGAGTCATCTTTGGCAGAAGAGAGGCCCATTCAACAAAGACATATCACTATATAAAGGCAATTCACCCTCCTC
The DNA here is from genome assembly GCA_034641835.2 of Pinus albicaulis. Lineage (NCBI taxonomy): Eukaryota > Viridiplantae > Streptophyta > Pinopsida > Pinales > Pinaceae > Pinus > Pinus albicaulis. Next base: position 919,351,022 of record CM076569.1, read on the forward strand.
CACTTGGGAAATTCACATCTCTCACACAAGACAATTTCTAGGCAAGCAAACGAAGGACAATAAGGAAGAATAGGGTGAAGAAGAAGAAAAATTGTCTCTCTTTCTGTAATATTCCAAAATTTGCATGCAGTAAATTGGAATATTAATTTTTCTTGTATCACCTAGGAGATGAATAAAATGGGTAAGGAGACCCATAAGCAGGAATAAAATCCCTCATAGTATGAAAGGGATCACTATATTAGCTTGATTTTGCACCTTCCAGTGTGAAAAGAGGCTTTTGCAAAGGGATAAGGTCTAGTTTGACCAAGTCAAACTGCGCAAAGGAAAGAGGTGGAAAGCACTTAGAGAAACATCACAGTATGAATGGGAAGTGGGTTATTTCATGGAGGAAACCTTAAAAGAGTGGGACCCATGGAGAGAGGGCTTTCACTTGTTTAAAAGGAGGGAAAGGCAGCCATTGTTCCCCATGTCATGTGTTATTGATTTTATGGTCTATTCAGACTTTGTGCAATATCCAGCTATTTATTTGAGTTGCAGTGCTGCTTAGCACAAGGATTTCCTGCTTAGGAATCCTTCTCCTTCCAAGAGAGGCCTCTTGAAGGATCATGTACTTCATTCTCCACATTCAGGCTCACGGCCAAGCCACCTCCTCCAGCTACAATTTTATTTCTGCTCAAGTGTAACGTTGTGTTGTAGGGTGTTGCAGTGGAGGACCTCAACACCATTTCCGAAGCTAATTTTCAGAGGAGGAGTCTCCATTCCTTTGGGAAGCTAGTAAGAAAGGTTTCGGCACTTATTGCAGATCTTGGCATTGGGCCAACTCATTCACTTGCCCCTACAATGTAGTTTGCTTCAGTGACTGCGTTATTTCAAGTGAGCAATTGCTGTGGGGCTTTGCATATATGTTTGGAGGGTGAGATCTCAGGTGAGGGGATCAGCCTTTCACTTTAGAGATCCATTGGACGAGGGATTTTCATCAGATGCAACATCTTCAACCTTCTCCACTCTTTTCCAGTTCTTGAGTTGCAACTGCTACCCTGCAACTCCGACATTTTGCAGATTTTGTAGATTATAGCCAATCCTTCCAGGATTGACTTGAGGTAGCCTTTGGGAGCTGAGGTCCTCACTCCCCATGTTGTATGGGCCATATATTTGTATATTCATGTATTTGACATATGTTAGCATGCAGTTATCCTTATAAAACTGTGCAGTCATAGCCAGGGCACACTTGTGTAGCAGTATTTTATCATGATTTATGTACTTGTCTCTTGAGGTTGAGCATTGATTATCTTGAGTAACATTTTCGTCAAGATCTTGTATTCGTTTGTTGTTTCTATTACTTAATAAGATGGCTATGGATCTTTCTCACATTTCTATGAGTTGAGTGTCACTGCTACTCCATTGTTGTGTTTACATATTGCTGGATCTCCAACTTTAGAATATCTTAAGATATTCTCATTGTTGTTGAATTTCCCTGATTTGGGATATTACAGTGGTATCAGAGCATAATCTTGGCTCATCCTGTGGATCTCAGCCATTATTCTATCAAGAGAAGGAAAGATGAAGGCTCCATTATGTGGAGAGAAAAAGGAAGATAAGCTTACAAAGCTTCTTCCAAGATCTGTACAGAGCATTCTTGAAGAATTCGAGAAGATAAGGAGGGAGATATGTACAAGATATCAAAGAGGGTTTGAAACTGATTCAAACTCTTGATTTTCTTATAGGGAGTGTGAGCATGCAGCCACACCCTATGATGTACAACGCAGTCACATGGCCAGTTTTTCCATAAGATAAAAAGAAGAAGGAATGCTTGAGGAGGAAAAAGCAGCATAATATGGATATATTTCTTCTATCTATCTTTTATGGTTCCCCTACTTGTTTAGCCAGGGATTGGGTGGAAGAGCTAGACACCTTTCTGCAGCAGCATCAGATTTCGGAAGATGAAGCCATTAGAGTAGCAGCGCTGCACTTTGGAGGTAAGGTCTATGCATGGTGGTTATTTGAGTCCTTTACTTTAAAGAATGCAAATAATTATTCCTATGCAAGGTTCATTAAAACTTTGATGGAAATATTTGGTAGGAAGAATTCTGAAACACATGTGGAGGAAACAAACACATCTAAACAAACAAAACCCTTGCATGTGATGGAGAAAACCATAGTCTCAGAATCACTTCAGAGAAACATAAAGGAGGCTGATATATTGCATGATACTTTTTTGGAGGCAAGACCTTCATCTTTTATTTTGGCACAAGGAGGCAAATAGATCCCTTTTACAAAAGAGGATCCAATCATTGGAGGGTTGCCCACTCATGTTGAGAAGGCTAAGGGAAATAACACTTCCTAGAGTGGATCTAGCACCTGATGCAGAGGGAGGAGGAGATCTTTCTCCCAATAGAGGGATTATTTCATCTTTGCAAGGAAGTCCCCAGGATATCATACATGGAGGTCCAAGCACAATCATTGAGAAGCATGATTGTGCAACATTGCAGCTGGAGGGAGGAAGAGCAACATCATGTGATGAGAGGCACACACCTTTCTCTATTTCAGAGAGCTAATGCAAAGAGGAGGTAGACTGTATTGCGCTGTGAGAGCAAGGGCAAGGTTTCCCAACCATATGTACAATCCACTCTTGACATTGATGTCTCACTACATAGAGGCATTCCACTAGGGAGGCCACCAAATCTATCATTTATGGAAGACATCTTGTCTTTGGATTCACCGCTCTTGGATTTTGGAGAGGTGAAGAGTTTGGAGGAGAAATTTGGCATGGGGGATGTCAAAGTAGCAGGCAACAACATGAAGAGAGCTTCACATGCCAGATCACCAGTGTTGTCTCTTAGGAGGATTGATCCTTATTGGAGATCTCAACTCTTGGTAGAGTACTCCAAGGATCTTGGTGCTTGCATGATTCTTGATGATCTTGATAGAGATTACAGATATAGGGTGGATGATATGGTTATCTATTCCTATGATAGAGTATTCTTGACTGGAGCTTCTAAGCTCAAGTAGAAGCTGTTACATGCAGCACATGAGGACTTCTTTTCCATGCATCTTGATGCATATATTTTCTTGGCAGAGGAGTTCAGTTGGGAGGGAATTCAACATGATATACTTTATCATATGGAGAGATGCATAGCCCAGATGGTGATAGAGAGGATGTCACAGTCACCTTCCCACTCATTGGGAGTAAGGGAGCACTTCCAGTTGAGCCATTTCAGCTCAAGACTTCAAGTGCATGATGGAGAATGTACAATTTCACCTAATGTTTTGTACTTCTTATCTTTTTATGAGCAACATATTGTACCAAGGAGGATTACCCCTTCTTTCATATTGTATAACGATGTACTTGGAACCATTTTTAGCATTGAGATTGGCTATCTCATTGGTGGTTTGTGGGAAAAGCCACATGATTTTTGGTGTGAACCATTGACACCCTTTTGTACTTTCATGTTTATATCTTGTAAAATGATTGTGGCAGAAACCAAGTGGCTGGGAGAGCACTTGTTTTTGTTTGATTTGATGCAGGCAAGAAATGCACTACGCTGGTTCCTTGTGTGGGACCTTGATCCACTTTCCGATTGTCATATGACAACTTGTTTCTATTTGTTTCCGCTTCCGTGTATTGCTGATTCCATGAGAAGCTTTGTTTGGAGAGTGGGATATGATTTGAGGATGCCCATTGGGAGCATAATCCTCCCCAATATACATGTTGTACATTTTAGGAGGGACCAGGGGAAAACCATGATTGCCACACTACATTTCTTTTCTTCTAGTGGGAGGAACCACTTGAAGAACTTGAGGAGGCACTCCATGGATCGCGAGAAGATGGAGGAGTTAGCACAACCAACTCTTTTCCCTTTGGGGATGAGGGGAGACTCATCTATGAGCCACTCCATTTATATGAGCAAAACATATGGTAAGAGTATTGTTGATTTGCATATTAATTTGTCTATATGTATGCATCTCTTAACCATATATGTGCAGGGATTTTCTCAAAGGAGGAATCTTCTTCCTTCTAGATTTTGTGGTCTACAAAAGGCCATTATGGATGATCACTCCCTAAGAGGATATGGGGAGGATGTTTCTTATAGAGAACATACTCACATTTCACATTATATCATTCACTTTCTCCATACTTGCGAGGAGATTGGGGCATCAAGCAAATGGTGGGGAGGCCACCCATCATTTATTTTTCTATGGCATTTGAGAGTCAAACTGTGCTGGCTACATTTGAGGGACCATTTTCCTTCTCCCTTAATTCACATGGAATCCATCATGATTCTCCTCGTGGTTCCCTTGGTTGATATTGCTAATGATTTTCTTGGGAGCATGATTGGGGGAAAGACACATTGGGTAAATGTGTCCTTGGAGGGAGAAAACTCCCACACTCTTTGCACTACATGTTCTAAAGGGAGCATGGAAGATGGTATGGCCACTAAAACAACACATTTGTTTCTGTATGAGGTGAGCCATATGATGAATGTGATGCCATATGATGATGACTTCCAACTCATCACATATGAGATGATTTGGGCCAACATGTTTCATAACATTGGACGAGAGATCCTTAGAGGTCTAGTCTTCATCTTGCCACTTGAGGGAAATATCATTGTAGCCTAGGATTAAAATTTTCTCTACACTTATCATAAGTGGAGAGAAGGACAGGGTGGGGTAGGATATGATGCTTACCATGTTCAAATTTTCAGCCCACCTTCATTTCCAGAGCTTGAGGTGGAAGGATATTGCCATGAGTTGCCATGTTGGGAGGTGACTCACTTTGTATGGATGATTTCTTGGGGATGGGAGATCCATGTGGGGATGGAAAATCCCAATTTATTTTCAGCACCATGCCTTGAGAAGGCCCCTCATGTCTATCTTTGCAGTTGCTTGAGGACAAACAACATTTGGGAGGGGAGGACTGTAATATTCCAAAATTTGCATGCAACAAATTGGAATATTAATTTTGCTTGTATCATCTAAGAGATGAATAAAATGGGTAAGGATACCCATAAGCAGGAATGAAATCCCTCATAGTATGAAAGGGATCACTATAGTATCTTGATTTTTCACCTTCCAGTGTGAAAAGGGGCTTTTGCAAAGGGATAAGGTCTAGTTTGACCAAGTCAAACTACGCAAAGGAAAGAGGTGGAAAGCACTTAGAGAAACAACGTAGTATGAATGGGAAGTAGGTTATTTGGTGGAGGAAACCCTAAAAGAGTGGGACCCATGGAGAGAGGGCTTTCACTTGTTTAAAAGGAGGGCAAGGCAACCATTGTTTCTCATGTCATGTATTATTGATTTTATGGTCTATTTAGACTTTGTGAAATCTCATTTAATTTGAGTTGCAGTCTTCTTAACTGAGATTTCCCAGCTAGGAATGATGTCAGCCAAGAAGGCCTCATTGAAGGATCATTTACTTCATTCTCCACATCTGAGACTCAAGGCCAATACCTCCTCCATCTGTGGTGTTTACGCTCAAGTGCGTTGCATGTTGTGGTGTTGGGTAAGAGACCTCAACACCATTTGCAGAGCTGATTTTTAGAGGAGGGAGTCTCCATTCCTTTGGGAATATAGTGAGGAAGGTTTCAACACTTATTGCAAATCTTGGCATTGGGCCAACTCATTCACTTGCCCCTACAACGCAGTTTGCTTCAGTGACTGCGTTATTTCAAGTGAGCAATTACTGTGGGGCTTTGCAGATATGTTTGGAGTGTGAGATCTTAGGTGAGGGGATTAGCCTTTCACTTCATAGATACATTGGAGGAGGGATTTTCATTAGATGCAGCATCTTCAGCCTTCTCCACTCTTTTCCAGTTCTTGAGTTGCAACTGCTACCCTGCAACTTTGGTATTTTGCAGATTTTGTAGATTATAGACAATCCTTCCAGGATTGACTTGAGGTAGCCTTTGGGAGTTGAGGTCTTCACTCCCCATGTTGTATGGGCCATATATTTGTATATCCATGTATTTGACATATGTTAGCATGCATTTATCCTTATAAAACTATGCAGTCATAGCTGGATCACACTTGTGTAGTAGTATTTTATCATGATTTATGTACTTGTCTCTTGAGGTTGAGCATTGCTTATCTTAAGTAACATTTTCCTCAAGATATTGTATTCATTTGTTGCTGATATTACTTAATAAGATGGCTATGGATATTTATCACATTTCTATGATTTGAGTGTCACTGCTACTCCATTGTTGTGTTTACATATTGCTGGATCTCCAACTTTAGAATATCTTAAGATATTGTCATTGTTTTAGAATTTCCTTGATTTGGGATATTACACTTTCTCTCTCTCATCAAATCGCACGTGTGGGTATAGTATCTCTCTCCTGGTTCACAAATTTTCTGGGCATTTTTTTGCAGGGGGCCGAAATTATGGGAAACTGCAGGGGATGAAAATTTGGGGAAACTGACAGTTGCAAGGAGGCTGAAATTTCTAGGTTAGATCAAGTAGAGTGAATTTTTGGATTAGATTGGGTGACTTGACTTGGAGGGGAATACTGGGTTTGACCATAGGTCTAGGTTTGTCTCTTTTTGAAAAAACATAATTTCTCTATGGAAAAGGTTACTAGGTTTCTCCTTTTGGTGGGATTTCCTAGGGTAAATCTTGTCTCTTCTTGTGCATTGTGATCTCCACTGTTCTACTGTTCTTTATGGTTGAATTTATGAAGTATAATTATTGAATGATATATTGGAAGAAAATTAAAAGAATATATACATACAAATTAATTATCATTTTTTTAGAAATACTGTGCCTGTTATCATCACACTTAGAAAATCAATGTGGTTATATTAGAGCTTTGGTGAAGAAAGGAACTTTGGATCCCTTCTGAAAAAACCCTAATTTGAGATCATAATTTTTGAAATCCTTCTTGATTCATATCCATGGCCTCCTCTATGAAATTTTAAAACAAGTTAAAGGGAGCCTCAAAATTTAGGGGTTGAAAACTTAGGGTAGATATAATTCTTGCAAAGAACAAGGTATTGGATATTGTAATAGGAAAAGTTGTGGAATCAACAGATGCAACAAGGAAGTAAAAGTTCAAGGAATATGATCTCAAATCCATGAACATCATTATGGAATCCATTAGATATCATCTCAACCCCTAAATCGTAAAGTTGGATACTTATAAGAAGATGTATGATTCCCTAACCAATATCGATACTATCAAGAATGTTGGTCAAGCCATGAGTTTAAAGAATGAACTTTGTGATGTAACAATGAAAAATGACAACACAGTTGCTTCATATTTTGTAAGGATTTCTCAAATAAAGGATCAAATTGTAGTGATTGGGTAAACCATTGTCGAAATTGAACTCCTGACTACAACACTCAATGGTCTACCTAGATCAAGGGATCAATTTCTAACAAGTATAAGAAACAGGAAGAAAAATCCTACATTTGAATAAATATGGGCCTCTTGTGCTTAATAAGAATCAAGGATGATATCAAGAGATAGGAAGGAAGAAGGTTCTCAAGCATTAGTGACCCACTTCAAGCATAAAGGAAAGAAGAAGGGTGGTTCTCAACACAAGAAGTCAAAGAAGAAAGCCATGTCAAAGATTCAATGCTATGGTTGCTAGAAATTTGGGAATTTCAAAAGTTATTGTCCTGAGATGGTTAATAACAAGAAGAGAAAGGGAAAAAAACATGCTTTTGCAGCTGATGTTGAAGAAGAACACCCCAAAAATCCCAATGTGACAAATATTTCTTCTACAATTTTTTTCTCTAACATGATCTATTGCAGATGATGATCACATGTGGCTGGTAGATAATCACACATCAAGACATATGACTAAAGAGCGTTGAAATATTTCTAGCATAACAAAAAATAGGTTGTCCTAAAGGGTTGAGATTGGAAACAATCACAACTATGCAGTTAAAAGAGTTGGAAAGACATCCATAGAGCTGGAATTGGTAATAATATGCATCTAAAAAATGTTCTATATGTACCAGGTTTGAAAAAGAATATTGTCTCTATTTCTTGTTTGGAAGACAATGGATATAGGGTAGCTTTTGTGGATGGGAAAATACTTGTTTTTTCCAAGGTATCTAGTATAGATGATGTTAGGGTTATTGGGATTCATGAAGGAAGATTGTATAGGCTTGTGAGTCAACCAACTCAAGCCCTTGTTCATGATGAAATAAATACAAGTGAGCTATGGCATAGAAGGTATGGACATCTTCATTATAGAACACTACCTAAATTGAATAAAATAGTTTTAGACATTCCTGAACAACATATACAGTTATGAAGGTGTCTGTAAATGTTGTGCTCTTGGGAAGAACATCAAGAAATAAACCATTTCCAAGAAATGGCAACAAATCTAAAGAAGTCTTGGATTTGATATGCTCTGATTCATGTGAGATCACTTGGTGGTTCATTGTACTATGTAAAATTTATTGATGAATTATCCCGCAAAACATGGATTTATCTTTTAAAGGCTAAGGATGAAGTCTTCACAAGGTTTCAGGAATTCAAAGTTCAAGTGGAAAAATTAATAGGTAAGAAGATCAAAATTCTGAGATCTGAGATACAAGTGTGAAACTCATTTTCTAGCATCCAATTTGGTGATCTATTCATAGAAGAAGCACAAAAGTAATATGGAGGCCAAGTAGGAGTTGAAGAATTTTTGGATGGGTTAAATATGAAGGTTGAGTAATCATTTTAGTGACCTCGAACTTATGTGAACAAACCTCAGAAGCAACTCAGATCATAGAATTGTAGAAGGCTCAGGTCATCTTAGAGAAGGCTCAGTACATGGACAAATTCTAGACTTATGGTGTAGCTCAGATATACCTGTAATCGAAGTAGGGAGAGAAAAACCTTGTGACCCTTACCATTTGAGGCTTAGATCTGTGAGATGTGGAGAGTGTAACTAAGACCATGGACTATCAAACAATGGAAATAGCCCAAATTTGAAGTTGCCGCTTCGAAACTCAGACCAGTGACAGGTGTAGGTATCCTAATTTTTGAAGGAGCTCAGTTGACAGTGAAAATCCGTGTGGACAGTATCCTGAAGTAGCTTAGATTACAATCAACTTTGAGGGCTCATATTGGCAAGATACTCAAGCTCAATTTGTGAGTTCACCTTGAATTTTTAATGACTCGGTGGTGTACTATCCTTGAAGGATAATCATCAATCTTGTGAACAGTCCTAGCTTGAAGGAGGAACCAGTACTGTGGAGGCATCTCAGTGGTTTCTTGGAAAATTGACTTAGATTACAGTCATACTGTGGAGCTTATATTTATAGATTTGGAGCACACCTTGAAGATCATTGGTTTCACCCTCCTAAAGAATCTTATTTAATATTATTGGAAATCTATTGAAGACCTTAGAGTAGCTAACCTTGGAGAAAATATTGAAGACTTGAACTTGTTGGATGCCATATTGAAGATTGGATTTGAAGCATACATTGAGGAGTGTTGTTGAAGAACACCTTGTGGCAACTCATTCTAGAAAACTGGAGCATTGAAGACATTATGAAGCACTTGAATAAATATTTGGTGTAGACCGTGAGGCTTAGTGCATCTTATTGAAGACATCTTATTGGGAATATTTAGCTGATATTGGAGACACTATTGAAGACCATGATGCAACCTTGAATAGAAGTTTTGGGGTACCATAAATAGCAGTGGTGACACCTTCTAATAAGATAAGTTGTCATTGATGCTCTAAGTGCCTTGCAAATCATTTGAGGGCAGGGCTGAAGGTGAAGAGATGGACAAGGCTCGTTGAAGAAGATATTGGGAGCCTTGAAGGAACACTAAACATATATTGACGAATTTAAGCAATGGGTTGGAGCTTTAGAGGATAGGAGTCCTCAAGAAGACCAAGTTGGTGCCTATACTAGAGATAGGGTTGGAGCCTCGTGAAGTCCAAGTTGGTTCTTGGAAAAGTACAGGTTGGATCCTGGTGGATTGAAGATTGGTGTCTTCATCTAGGGTTGGAGCCCTAATTATTATTGTACTTGATTCATTATAAAGAGGATTGGAGTCCTCGTCACCGATTAATAAAATTATTATTCTATCATTGTTCATTGTGTGTTCTAATTATAAGTGATTTAACTGGTAAAAATAGCAATTGAAAATAAATATTGATTCACCCCCCCTTTAGTATTTCCAAAAATTGGAATTAGAGATAGTACCTTCACTCAAAGCCTAATAGCTTGAAGGTAGATCCTTAGAACACAAAAGGTAAGGTCAAAGGAGAAAATATCCAAACCGTCTGAAGATGTCTCTTCTTCAACCATGAAAGCAGAAGATAATCAAATTGAGAAAGCTACATTGTTCAATGGAAACTTTGATATATGGAAGGCGAAAATGAAGAATTTTTTAATGGTTCAAGGTTTTGAAGTCCGGGAATCAGCGATTACTGAAAGCACGATGGAAGAAGAATCCAAGGAATATAATGCAAGAGCGATGAAGGAAATCTTGAGTGGGCTACCAGATCCTATAAAGGCCAAAGTGGAGAAATTTTCATCGACAAAAGATATGTGGGATAAACTTTAAGATATTGAATTAAAAGGAGAATTGACCATGACCTATATTAATGAAGATGATGAAAAGAAAAAAGGAAATATAGAACCCATAAAGGAAGCTGAAAACAAGAATGAAGACATCAAGACTAAGGAGTACCTAGAAGATGAAGACGACTTCAAATAAGATCTCATGGGAAAATTTGTAGCTGCCCTAGAAGAGATAAGAAGTTTGAAAAAGGAAAACGAGGATCTCAATAAGCAAGAACAAGATGTTGACCATGAACTTGACAAGGAAAGAAAGGAAGTTGACATTTTCAACCTTCAAGTACAAGAAAAGAATGAGGAGGACACCAAGATTAAGGAGGAATTTCATCATAACAAGAAAAAGCATCATGAAGAAGTCATATCCATGAAAAATAAATTGGATAAAGTAAATAAAAAGGAATATACTTTGTCAAGACATCTTGAACAAAAACACAAGGAATTGAACAAACTTGAAACAAACATGGGTCAATACAAGGAAGAGGTCTACTCCCTTAAATCTCAACTAGAAGAAGCACAAAAACAAGCACACAGAGTTGACAAGGTGATGGAAGCTTAGGTACTCCTAGAAGGACAAGTCGATGAAGCAAAAAAGGTAAGAAATTCCATGATATGCCAACTTGAAGAAAAGAATGAAGATATATTCAAATTAAAATAAGATATCACCTCTCTCAAGGAAAAAACACGTGAAATTTCAAGGATAAAGGAAGAAATGGAGATCAGTCTAGAAAAGAAGGATGAATAATGGCATATGATAAAAGAAGAAATGGATCTCCTAATGAAATAAGTTGATCATCTGAACAAGAGTCTCAATATCTCTCATACCCTAGATGACATCCTTAGTCATCAAAGATTTCCTCTTGATAAATCAGGTCTTGGATATGTAGGTGAATCTTCAAAAAATAATGATGCAAACCCTAATGCCTAAAACAATAAGGATGTTGAAAATATTGGAAGAAATATTGATGCCCCCAGTTCTAGCAAAGACAAGGAGACGAGTCAATATGACATTGGTAGAAACCCTACTCCAAAAATATCTGCAAATGGTGTCAAGAATGCAAGAGACAATAAATTTGGCCAATTATTTTTAAGGCAAAATGACCTTAGAAGTACATCAAGGAAATACTCTACAGAAGGTATCAAGAATGCAAGAGGAAATGGATATCATCAAAGAATCCCAAGGCAAAAATACTTCAGAAGCACATCAAGACAATCTCCATCTCCTAGGTACTAAAGTATAATTTTTAGTTATTTATATTCTTGTACAAACTTTGGGCATATGGAAAAGGATTGTAGGGCATATCACCAGGAAAAATATAATAGTCCCCATAAGCTCCCTAGAAGCAACTTTCAAGAAGAAGTCATGATTCCTCGTTCATGAACAAGATGGAATGCTTCAATTTCCATAAAATTGGACATATGGCTCATGATTGTAACTTGACTTGGGTCCCTAAACTAGGTAAAACCATGACTACCAAGCCAGAAAATAAAGTTACACAAGTATGGATAAGGAAGAAAATTGGATCCAAATGTCTCTTGAACACTCAAGCCAACAACACATGTTGTTGGTTTGATGAATGCATCTTTGGCAGATATGATATTCTAAGTTTTTATGATGAAATTCTGCCAATAAAAAGACTATGAATAATATTAGGGGGAGAAAGTACATTAAAGAAGAGCATTATGGCAAGGGGAGCAACATATCTACATGAATCATCAATGAAGAAAATAATATGTATCAGCATGTCAAGAAGAAAATTTATAGGGGGAGTAGTTGGGCATCCCATCTGCGATTGATGTTAAAGGGGGAGAGAATGTTGAGAGGGAAAGAATATTTCCATCAATGACAAAGGGGGATACTGTTGGTCAAAGTTGTCATTGATGTCAATATGGCAGTGTTGGAGATGGAAAATATTCTTGTGATAACCCTTTCGTGTTGTTGCGCCCCTAAACTCATGCAAACCCTAGGATAAAACCCTATGCATGAATGATTCCCTAAAATGAATATATGAAAACCCTAAGCTACATACATGAATGATATAATGATGCATAATAATAAACTAAGAAGCACTTACCATAAAACCCTCCTAGGCACATGTATGCACATGTAATGACAAACTATTTTTCCCTAGCATGGTTTAATGCAATAAATACATAAATTCATGAATCCCTAAATGCCTTGCTAAATATTCCCTAATCTTAATAATATTAAAGGCCTAAGTCTAAGAAGAAGAACCCCTAGCATTTTCCAAGACATAAGATCCTAAAGGCTACCATAAATAAAATTATGATTACAATTCACAATAATAGTTTTACTGATATGAAAATGACCTCATTTAAGAATGAAATTGATACCGTCTTATAGAGGAAATTTTCCCTTTCTAACGAGCTATCACTCACCCTATAACTCCTTCTATTTTGAGAGAAAATGATTTTTTAAGATGAAATATTATATTATTTATCCTAGCCAACCTAAGCCGACTTGTGTAGGCTCATGTTCCACCAACAAGAGACATGTCCCTTCATTCATGGTCAAAATTTTATATAAATACAAGTGTGAAACTCATTTTTTAGCATCCAATTCGGCGATCTATTCGCAGAAGAAGGACATAAGTACTAAGGAGGCCGAGTAGGAGGTGAAGAATTTTTGGATCGGTTAAATCTGAAGGTTGAGTTATCTTTTTAGTGACCTCGGCCTTATGTGAACATACCTTTGAAGCAACTCAGATCACAGAATTGTGGAAAAAATTGTCTTTTTGGAAGCTCACTACAGTAGAGACTTGTGAATGCGTTAAACCTATGGACCAATCTTAGTTTTTGGAGCTTGAACATATGATAGCCACAACGGTTCGAATTTATTGTGATTGCATAAATTACAGTTCAGAACTCAGATTATTTAAAGACTGGACCTATAGTGTGAAGGGGCTCGGATTAGAGTCCTATTGGGTTTATTCTTTAGGACATAGGGTCATATTGGATAAGGCTCGGTACATGGAAAAATTATATACTTATTGTGTGGCTTAGATACACCTGTAATCGAAGTAGGGACAACAAAACCCTGTGACCCTTACCATTTGAGGCTTGAATCTGTGAGTTGTGGAGAGTGTAACTCAGACCATGGAACTCGAAATATCAAACAATGGAAATTGCCAAAATTTTTAGTTTCTACTCAGAAACTTAGACCAGTGACAGGTGTAGGCAACATAATTGTTGAAGGAGCTCAATTGATAGTGAAAATATGTGTGGACAATATCCTGAAGTAGCTCGGATTATAGTCAAATTTGAGGGCTCATATTGGCAAGAGAATCAAGCTCAATTTGTGAGGTCACCTTGAAGTTTTAAGGGCTCGATGGTGTACTATCCTTGAAGGACAATCATTAAGCGTGTGGATAGTCCTAGCTTGAAGGAGGAACCAGTCCTATGGAGGAAACTCGGTGGTTTCTTGGACATTTGACTTAGCTTACAGTTATCCCGTGGAGATTATATTTACATATTTGGAGCACACCTTGAGGATCATTGGTTGCACCCTCCTAGAGCATCTTATTCAATATTATTGGAAATCTATTGAAGACCTTAGATCAACTGATCTTGGGGACAATATTGAAGACTTGAACTTGTTGGATACCATATTGAAGATTGGATTTGAAGCATACCTTGAGGAGTATTGTTTAAGAACACCTTGGAGCATATCATTATAGACAGCTAGAGCATTTAATGTTGAGAATTTATGGGGCTGGTGATTAATACAAATTCTCTTTTTAATAATTACTTGTGAGCTTACTCGTATTATTTATGTATTCTCTTCTTTAGCTTATTTAATCTTGCATCAAATAAATTATCAAAATACACGAGACACATAAATTAAGCTCCTAGAGCCAGAGCAAAACCTCTCCCTCTTGGAGAGGAAAACCCACAAGAAATCCTTCTTATAGATCTTCAAATGAGAAGTACCATGACTAAAACTTAGACCCTTGACCTATAAATGCCTCCAAGACCTTGTCTTTACTTCTTTTCTTCCCTTCAACACTGACCCTTCTCTTCTGCTTCAATCGGCACTGATTTGCACTAGTACTAGAGAGCTTGGTCTCTTAGTCAACACTTAATCTTCTTCACCTAATACTTCTATAAATAGATTTGCACTTTGTCCACTATCTTGTAACCTTTCATATAATTCGCAATTTCCTCAAGGACAGTCCACTGTCAACTTCATATTATACTTAAATATATTCGCACTTCTTGACTGTATTCGATGAGAGGTAAGTCCCCATATTTTCATAGATATAATCCGCACTAAATTATTGAGGAAGCCTGCACTTTTGTTGCAGAGATTCACATTGTATTTCCACACTCTATTTCCGTACTATATTTCAGCACTGCACTTCTACACTTCTTGTTTCAGGAATGACCACCACACTTTATTATAATGAGATATAAAATATATCCGCTTCTTCTCCATATGCTGTCCAAAAGTCTGCAAAACCTCAGAGAGAATCCACATGTCTATTCTTCACAATTGTATCCTTTTGAAACTTCATATCAATCGCAAATGTAGTTGCATTAAACTAGAGTGATCCGCACTTCAGTTTCCTGTTCCACGTCAGAGAGATCCACATTTTCTTTATTGGTATGTACTGCACTGTATTTCTGAGAAAGTCCACATTTCTTATTGCTCAAAACACCGAAAAAGCTAAAACCACCGAAAAATTCTGCCTGAATGAGCCGTAGACCGAGTTTATACATAGAAATAGTCTTCTTGTCTTTTAGGCCGACCATCACTATAGTATATAGGCCGAATTGTCATCTGTTAGAATGTAGACTTGTCATTTGTTAGAAGGTCGACTTTGTAACATATATTCTTCAACATTTAATGTGGAATTCTCCACTTGTTTTCCATCGTTGATTGAGGGCCTTTTGAGAACTAGTATTCCAACATTAGGATACCTTCTTCCACAAGGTTTTGGAGCATATATTTTCTAGACTATATCCTTCATGAACATGACACTTAATTACATTTCATACCTAGAAGACACAAACCTAATAGACTTCAAGAATAAGTCTATTAACTTATATAATAAAATCTTGCTCATGAAACCCATAAAGCAAGTGCAACAAAAACACATTTTATTATCTTTGACTTCTTCTTTACATAATTACATAGTCAACATGAAGACCGACCTAGTTACAATTTTCAACATTGAAGACATTGTGAACCACTTGTTATCACTCATAAAATTTGAAACATCATTTCACATAGTCTTAGAAGTTTATTTGTCAAAGGTATGGTCATAGAGTTCATTAGGAAATTTAAAGTTTTTCATATTAGCCTATCCTAAGGTCCAAACCCACCCCCATTCAAGTCTTTTCATGTCCCATCAGTCATTATTTCCTGACATATTCCATTTCCCAAGCTTATAAATCTAAAAAGGTTACTTTAGCCAAGATTTCTTACTTTCGTAGTGAAACTGCCCAATAATACACTAACTACGCTATGAAAAGAGGTTTTTCTGTCTGTATTTTCAAATTCGGTGCAAGGTGTTAGTTCATTATTAGAGGATATAGGGTGGAGGTTTTTCAAGTCTTTTATGGTTAATTCAAAGGTACATAACCATGTATGAGGTCATCATTACCCTTTTGGCATGTATGTGTCATTATTTAAGCTTAAGCTGTCATTTAAAACATAAAACCTTATCCTAAGCTGCTATTTGTCACTCAAAATTCATTCTTGCATTTGAAACATCTCAATGTCACTGTTTTAGAGCTGCCTCATCACACCAAGCAGCTCGCTGTCCAATTTGGCTTTACAAGTGTCACCTTTTTAAGAGGGTAGCTTGGTTATAAAAGGAGATGGTCATGTACAAGAAAGCACACAAAGGAGGCTCTGTGGATAAGATAGAATCTCATGGAACTTAAGCTATTCATGGAGGACCCTACCTTTGTTGAAGCATGCATCAGTTCAAGTTGTTTAAATTTCTGCTAGAGCTAACAAAGAAATTATTGTGTTTCTAGGATGTTTTAGAAGTAAGATTAAAGAGAGGATTATGGATGAAAATAGGTGAATTTTACAATACTGAGAGAGGTTATTGTCAAGCACAGAATAAGGAAAAATAACCTCTTTCACTTTTCTCGCAGGTGCTATCAGTTGGGCGATACAAGGATGTCTTTGGGCCCTATTTTTCAAAAACCAGAGTTTTCATGTTTTATACATGTTCTTAAAATGTAGATTATGGACATATGGAGATGGTTTTCTAAAAAAAAAGAGAT
Organism: Pinus albicaulis; assembly: GCA_034641835.2. Taxonomy (NCBI): domain Eukaryota; kingdom Viridiplantae; phylum Streptophyta; class Pinopsida; order Pinales; family Pinaceae; genus Pinus; species Pinus albicaulis. Next base: position 919,367,817 of record CM076569.1, read on the forward strand.
ATTTTTCTTTAGAACATTCTTATTGACAAAAACCTCCTCCAGTTTTTCAAAATACATCATAGATTCGGAGATATAAGCTCTGTTCTAAGACCTATTTTTCAGAAAAAAAACAGGAAAAATCTGCAAAGAAACGTGAGATTGATTGTGTTCCTCATTAGTTTGATGAGGTTCATAGCATGCAGAGGGGTTCATGGCATGTTGAAGACTAAGTTTTTGTAGGAAGAGGTTACCTTTTTAAGACAGGGTTAAAATTTGGAAATTTCACAGTTTTTCATAGTTTCGTAGCACTTCCTAGGCTAAAGCCAAGAAAACGCTACAAAAATTTTTGTAGCTGAATTTTTACTTCTAAATCCACTTTTTTCAGATTCCAAGGAGGGAAAATGGTGGTGATGATGTGTAATTTCATGATGGACACCATGGAACAACAAATAAGCATAAATTTTGAAGGTAAAGGCCATTTTTTGGATGCTACGAAAGCTCGCTACGAAATTTCCTTGTTTTTGTCACGAGCTGTGTTTGAAAGTTTTTGAGCAGTTTAAAAGAAGTTTTGGACAGGGGGACACATCCAACAGGTCAAGGGACCTTGCAACCAAACATTTATTACTTGAATACAATGCAATGGAGACAGTTCATCGGCTGAAGTTTTTGTTGAAGATAGGGTCCAGTTTTCCTGAAAAATAGGGTTTGGTTCCATATGTTTAGGAGGGAATTTAATATGTCAAGTAGTGATGAATCAGGTCATAGCCTATTCGTACATGTGATTTTTAGTTTTAACTAATATGTAACTATTTTAAAGATAAGATAGACTGATGTAATAAATAATATTTTGAGTCCTATTAGGAAAAGGTCATCTCTAGAGTGTAGCTGTCATTTTTTTATTAAAAGACATGTTTTTCTGTTATATGAGGTGTCATAGGAAGAGTTAGATGAATCTAGACAAGAGGCAGATCATCCATGCTGTAAAAATGTCTATTTAAAGGCAAATTATCGAAGTTGTAAAGGGTTAGAGATTTTTTGCACCATATTGCTGGTTTATGTAATTTGACTAATATCAGTAATACATAGGACTTATTATTGACAGACCTGAGATTCCCATGGAGTTTTTAATGTCTTTCTGATTGATATCTTTATGTGTCCTACCTGTAGTAGATTTCATCTTTATTAATCATAATTCATATGTGTATGCTCTGACTTCCTTTATTGATGAAATGACTGTGTTTCCCTATGTTCTATGTGTAATTTTCCTTTGTTAAAGACTCTCATCTGCCTCAGCTTCCATGTCAAGAAACCTTGCCACTGAATCTATTGATTTGTTGACTTCATAAGCCCAATGGTTGCAAGCCTGCATTCTTTTCAACCTACATACATAAAAATCAAGTTGATTTTCAAATAGAGTTAGCCATCTAATCCTATCATTATCTAATATCATAAACCCCTTTGAGAGAGCCCTCTCAGACTGAAGAGGCTAAGCTTCAGTCAAAATATGGTTTGAAATAGTTACATAGAGTTGTCTGATTAGTAGCCAATCAAGTGCAATTTTGTGATAACACCACTTAAGGAATTATTTAATGCAGACCTTGAGGCTTAGTGCAACTTATTGAAGACATCGTGTTGAGAAGATTTAGTTGATCTTGGAGACATTATTGAATCCCATGATGCAACATTGAAGAGAAGTGTTTGGGTACCATGAAGAGTAGTGGTGATACCTTCTAAGAAGATAAGTTTTCATTGATGCTCTATATGCCTTGGAGATCATTTGAGGGAAGTGTTGAAGGTGAAGAGATGGAAAAGGCTCATTGAAGAAGATATTGGGAGCCTTGAACGAACACTAAACTTATCTTGACGAATTGAAGTAGTGGGTTGGATCCCTAGAGGATAAGAGTCCTCAAGAAGACTAGGTTGGTGTCTGTACCAGAGATAGGTTTGGAGCCTCAAAGTGACAAGGTTGGAGCCTCATGAAATCCAAGTTGGAGCTTGGAAAAGTACATGTTGGAGCCTGGTGGATTAGAGATTGGTGTCTTCATCTAGGGTTGGAGCCTTAATTATTATCGTAATTGCTTCATTGTAAAGAGGATTGGAGTCCTCGTCACTGATTAATAAAATTATTATTCTATCATTTTTCATTGTGTGTTCTAATTATAAGTGATCTACCTGGTAAAAATAAAAATAAAATAAATATTGATTCACACCCCCACCCCTCTCAGTATTTCCAATAATCACAACCATCCTATTGCATGCTGATATTACCAACAACGACCCTTGAGATCTATGTGGTAGAACACCTGCATATCTAGCTTGAGTGGGATGCCACTTTAACATAAATAGTAAGGATCATGCCTAACTCAAGAAACCAACACCCATTGGATAGATGGGTGGGAAAGACAAATTCCAACTAGGGTATAATATGCATAGACAAAGATAGGGGGAGATATACGACTTGTCAAAATAGAAAAGGATCACACACACCTTATGGGTGAAAAATAGGGGAGATACCCTATTGTTCAGAGATCCCTCAACCCCAAGAGCTCTATAACTAAATTCCTCACTCTGGGAGCTCAAAAAGGGGGTAAGAGCTTTTTTAGTGTCCTCAATAAGCTTGAACCCTTACTCAAGATGGTCACATCCATCAACCCATGCTTCTTTGTAGATCAGAAACATATCAACATGCTCACATACAATACTAGCTTAAATAGTTCACTAATGCATTCAATCACACTGCTTTATGTAATTCTTTCGAATAACAATCCTCTATTTTCTTGTTTAGATAGAACAACAAATCAAATATTATGTTAGAGCTAATACATGTCATAAAAAGGATACATTATTCATTCTTTCTCCCTCTCACAAAGACAACAACCGCAAGCCTAAGCTTGTCTCATACATAAGTACCGTCCCAATACATGAATAGATATCTGTCCCAACTATATATGGGATTCTATGGCAATGTGATCTCACTTTTATTGTCACAATATATAACTGTTGCATCCAAAACCCACTCAAACAACTCTCTAAAATAGCTTCCTTAACCAAATTTCTTCGTAGATAGTCATGCTATCAACAATGTACTCAACGTCGATTGTTCTTAAGCTACAAAGTTCTATTTCTTGCTCATCTAAGATATCATCACAGATCCCAAATTCTTCCACTAGAATCTGGTCTTTGTGAAAATTCTTCTACTGGAATCATATTGCGACAATTGGTATTATTTCTCCTAATCATTAATTAATTTAACAATTTATATGCTACGGAAAATATCGAAATAAACACACTGCAAACTTCACAAATAAAATTCTACAGAAAAAATAATACATTGCAAGCCAAGAAATTCCAGCACACACACATAAAATATAACATAATTATTTTTGTATAAAAGTCCCCGGAAAAATCAAATCCGGGAAAACTAGTGCAATATTAAGGGTTTTTATTATTATGAAACAATGAAATTCTGAGCACAATCTGGATGCTTGAAACTGAAAATCCACAATAAGAAAATCTAGGCAAAATTATTGAAAGGAATTACTTTTCCTCCACAAGAAATTCCTGAAAAAACTTCCCTACAGAAAACTCGGCCTCCTGAAGCCTCTACGTCATCCTCTGCGCTGGAATGAAAAGTCTCTATGACGTCAAGCCTCAGACTAGTCTTTGATGAAGTTGTTCTTCCTTCTACTGCTGAGAAATTCATCTCTCCGACCCTCTGGAACCTCTAGATCTGAGACTGACTTTCTCTCCAACAAATCGAACTACCCTCTTTGAAGCTACTGTGATGCCTCACTGGGATAACTCGGCCTTCTTGCTGCTGCCTCTCCAGATGACTATCTTCGCACCTCACTCAATGCTTCAATCTTTGGATCTCTCTGGAAACTAATTTTTGCTACTTTGGAAATCGATCTGCCAAGAAATCAAACTGCTCAAGTGTTTTCTCCATCACCACATCAACCTACTCTTATAATCCACTGTTGCAGCACCAACAACCAAGATTAAAAGGCTAGGATCATCTCATGGTATATTAGTGTGAGTTTCTAGACTATTCTCTCCTTATCTCAATTAATACTAATTAATTAACCATATTCCCTAAGTTTAGACTTAGGAAATATTGAAAAATAAGTTAGTAATCTAATTGAGACACTTCTAGGAAGAATTTCCAGAAACGATTTCTGGGTTTTGGAGATCTCATGTATTCTAGCCTTTACACAAAATTTCGTGTCTAGAACACATCCAATGCTACAAAAAATAACACTCCATATTAGCAAGGAATGTGTTTTATTGCAGCACATCCTAAAAAAACACCTTGTCTCTGCATATTGATGTCTGGCTACTGCTGCCCACCAAATACTACGCAACTCTGATATACACTGCATTTGTGCTGCTGCTGACCCTGTTGTACTATTGCCAACACTGCATCTGTAATGCAACTCTGTTGTTGCTGCTACTGCAACATCTGCAACTGAAAAACATCCAAAATACTAAATCAATTGTGATTAGTATGATGCATCTATCACATGAGTCTCTGACTACTACTACCTACTGCACTTTCCACTAAGTAATTTGCGCTACTGCTTCCATCTACACTGTTTCCAACTCTGCATTGCACTTGCCAACATCTAATTGCTACTAGTCTCTACAACCGTTTCTCTTGTATCTCACTGCATCTACTATCATTGATCCATCCTACTACTAAATACTATGGGCCCCCGTAGTAAGGTAAATATCCAAGAGGTGGACTCCTCAAGGATCTTGCCCATCTATAGCTCTCAAGGGCTACAACTCCAAGTCACCCCACCTTATCCCTGGAGGTATATGGGAAATCATAGCGAAGTCTTCCTTCAAAATGGGGGACAACTTGTCGATCTCTACTGAAGCTGCCTGGTTGTCCTGCTTATCCTCCTTGTCCTTCTTCCTGAGAGGACACTAGGTACCATAGTGACTGAGATCACCACACCTGAAGCACTTGACCTTTGACAGGTCCTTCTGAGACCCTTAGATGCGAGGGCCACATTCTCCTTCTCCTTCACCATCTTCGATCCACTGCTGCTACTGCCACTGATGGAGCTCTTTGACAGAGCTCATCTCAACTCCTCCTACTATAAATCAACCCACATCCCGTCCCATCCTGGTAGCGTGTCTCTGCCTAATATGCTTTTGATGAAGACCTGCAAATCCTTAGAGACACTATTGAGAGCTTATTGCATTAGCTCTGAAGGTTGTGGCACTGCCCCAACAAATGATAGCTAGTCTTAGACCTCCTAAATTCCAGTAAGGAAGGGATCTATGCCTTCCCCTTCTGTATCCGACTGCATCTCAAATTATCCTCAAGGAACATCTTCCGTTGCTCAGAAGTACCTTGGTATAACGTGGAGAGAGAATCTCGCATCTCTATGGTCGTTCCTTTGGCCGCTATATGTGAGACTATATGATTTTGGACTCCATCCAGGATCAACCGCTTCACCCACGCCATATCCTTTCTATATTCCTTCAACTGATCTGTATCCCGAGGAACTACCACTACATTATCAATGTAGGCTTTCAAGCCATATTCATCTAGAAGTAAGGACATCCTAACCTTCTAGATGATGTAGTTGGATGATCTGTCGAACTTGTCCCGATATTGAAGCCTTACAGTGGCCATCTCTCATCAAGTCGAAAACTCCTACTTTCCCTCTTCTTGGTTGTTGTTATGCTACTTGCACTACATTTTGGAATGTGTTGATCTGCTAGTTGCTACTGCCAATCTTCCTGGAAATTTGAACTTCTGAGACTCGAATTTCCCAGAGGAAAATTTTCCCTCTGGTGTGTGATTTTTTCTCTTCCACACAACGTTGGTTTTTCTCTAGTGAACTGCTGCAAAACCCATTACGTCCAGCCAAAAATATGCCCAACAAAAAAATATAAGATGCTATTTCTACCTCCGAAATCACTCGAGCTAGAAGGATTGAATTTTTCTGCTTCTCTGCCCATAAAAATCAAACTTCCTCAAGTAATTCAGCCTACCTGGAAAAATACTGCACTACCCCTGGGAATTTCAGCTTGATGCTCTTATTGAGCAGCAAAATTCCTTTCTCTTCAGAGCTCTCCGACTGATCAACTGTGCTCTGATACGATGTGAAAATTCCTCAATTGGAATCCTATTACAACAAATGATATTATTTCTCCTTATTTTTAATTATTTAACAATCTATCTGTTGCAACAAATATCAAAATAAACACACTAGAACCTTCAAAAATAAAATTGTGCAGAAAAAATAAAATGCTAGAAGTTGAGAAATGCTAGCACACACACATAAAATATAACACAATTATTTTTGGACAAAAGTCCCTAGAAACTGGAAACCTAGAGCAAGAAAATATGGGAAAAATTATTGTAAGGGATTTACCCTTCCTCCACAAGCAATTCCCAACACAACTTGCCTACAGAAAACTAGGCCTCCTGAATCCTCTACACCACCCTCTAAGTTGGATTGTGCAATCTCTATGATGTCAAGCCTCAGAATCATCTCTGATGAAGTCGTTATACCTTCTGCTACTAAGAAATTCGCCTCTCTAGCTCTATAGAACCTCTGTCCGACCTCTGGATCTGAGAATGAATTTCTCTCTAGCAAATTGAATTGCCCTCTGTGAAGCTACCACATTGCTTCATTGGGATAACTCGTCCCTCTTGTTGCTTCCTATATGGATCTAGAATACTTCCTTTGGATCACTATCCCTGCCCCTCACTCACTGCTTCGATCTCTGAATCTCTCTGGAAACTGACTGTTGCTACTTTGGAAATCGATGTGCTAAGAAATCGAATTGCTCAAGTGTTTTCTCCATCACCACATCGACCTCCTCTTATAATCCACTGTTGGAGCACCAATGACCAAGATTAAAACTTAATTAAAGGATAGGATCATCTCTGGATCGATAGTTGTGTGAGTTTCTAGAATATTCTCGCCTTATCTAAATTAATATTGATTAATTAACCATATTACCTAAGTTTAGACTTAGGAAATATTTAAAAATCGGTTAATAATCTAATTGAGGCACTTCTAGGCAAAATTTCCAGAAACACTTTCTAGTTTTTGGATATCTCATGTATTTTAGCCTCTCCACAAAATTTCATGGCTAAAACACATATTATGATATAAAAAATAACAGCCTTTGCCAAACTTCTAAACCCAAAAAGTAGTGCATCATGCCAAGATCCTTTATCTCGATATCAGAGGTAAAATCCCTCTTACCTTGATCATCAAAGGCTCATTACTTGTGAATAATAGATCATCAACATATGAAATAAAAATCAAAGGCATACCTTGGACCACTTTGAAGTAGAGGTTCAGATCGACACAACTTCCAAGCTTCACTATGTAGCTGGACATACCAGGCTCAGGGAGCTTGCTTCAAACCATACAATGATTTCTGAAAACATAACATTGACCAAACCAATATACCCAACTTCAAACAAATCAACACAATGCAATAAAATCAATCAAGTTTTCTTATCAAGCCTTAAATGTTAAACCAAAACTAGGGTTACACTAAATCCATCACAAGTGATAGAACTACTTCTCATTGATAATGCTAAGGTTTAAATACTGCATAACTAAAGCCTTTATCTTATTCCAGGGTTTCTTCCAAACCCTAACCTCAAGATATTCATCACACCTTAATAACTCTATTACCTAGGGTTTCCTTCAAACCCTAGCATTATTTTAGGTTTGCTCCATCTTCTCTTGCTTCCATCAAAGGTGTCTTTACATGGGTGATCTCAATGACTTTTATTTAGCCCAACTCTGATACCATGTTAGTTTTTTCTTAGGGATATAGTTTTCTTTTCTTTGGATAATTTCATTTCATCATTTACACATTGAATTCACCCCACAACATTATATCATCATTACACCATATGCAATTATGTAAAAAGAACAATATCATCAATAATATAGTGGAACATAAAGGGACAATAGAAGAAAATCATTCACACATGGAGACACTAGGATTGGTCGGAGACCAGGGAAAAACCCCACAAGGGGGGAAAACCTTTCAAATTCTTCTTGTTATATTTTCATAAAAATTTCAACAAAGAGAGAACACAATGATCCAATTATTCAATGACACAACTATTCAAAAAAACCAACCAAACAATATCAAGAGATGAACCGAACAACATTACTGATCAAAACAATGTTCACAAGCATGCAGTCAACTATCAACGTTTGCGAACAACTATCAAAATCTTCAGTCAACTATTCATATCCGCGGTCAACTATACCAGAAACCCTAAGTCTTGATCGCATAGAACAAGTGCTTCTGCGTGTGGCTAAAGCGTTTTGGCTGCATAGGTAGGATTCTGTGCATGCGAATATGAAAGAAAATTTCCTGTGACAACCTTGCGGCGACAAGCTACAAACCCTAATCCACATGTGCGAGCTCAGACCCTGCAATTTCAGACCTATGCGAACGAATTTCAAATTTCAGACCTGTGCTAGCCAAAACCAAAGAAGAGAGAAGAAGAATGATTGATGATGATCTCCAAATGAGGGTCACTTGACTTGTATTTATAGCGATCCAAGGGTCTCTAATTTCTCTTTTGCGCTGACCTGTCCTTTTGTATACATTTGGGTTTCCATATTAAAAATATATTTGTCCTCAACCAAATTAAATTCTTCGAAAGCATAGGAGGGTTCTTCTTTGATGAGAAAGATTGTCCAAAGGAGGGAATTTCTATGATCTACCAAATTAAAAAATGGAGGAGAATACTCCTCGAAATAGCTTTTGGCTTTTTATAAGAAAATTGGGATTAAGAGGGAGTTGATTGTGCCCTATAATCCACAACAGAATGATGTGGCAGAACAAAAGAAACAATTCCATTGAAGAATCTGTCAAGGCCATGATGCATTTTTCCTTTTTTCTTATGGGGAGAAGCATCATTAACAACTTCATATATTCATAACAAAAGTCCTCAATTAAATTTTGGAAGGTATGACTCCAAAAGAAGAATTATCTAGAAGGAAGCCAAAGATTGGGCACATGAGAATATTTGGTTGTCCCGTCGATATTCATGTTCCTAAGGATAAGAGGAACAAGCTTGAGGCTTTAGGGAAGAAAGGAATTATTATTGGTTATAGTGAATCATCTAAAGCCTATAGAGTCTACATTTCAGAGCAACGACGGATCAAGGTCAACCAGGTTGTCACTTTTGATGGGAAAGTGGCATATTGGAAGTCCAAGGATTTTTGAATGGAATCCCTTGATGAGGTAAAGTATGAGGAAGAGAATTTGAGTTCTACAAAAGGATTTTTAGAGCCAGAAGGGCCTCATGAACTGGTGGAATCAGTTGTTCCACAAATAAGGAAAATACTAGAATGGCTTAAATCTACATTGGAAGAAGCATAAGGACATGCAACTCCCGATGGCACATCTAGTGAAATTAAGAGACTAAGAGGTTCTCTAGCTATGCAAATATCATGACTAATTTTATTAATGCATAACCTTCCATTTATGAAGAAGAAATTATCCAACATGTGTGGAAGGAAGCTATGAATGAAGAATATTAATCGATCATGAAGAATGATGTCTGGGACATTGTGCTAAGGACGAAAGGAAAGTTGGTGGTAATTTACAAGTGGATATATAAGATCAATCATGTTGTAGATGGGAGAATTGACAAGTACAAGGCACAATTTATGCCTAGAGGATTCTCCAATAAAGAGGGAGAATATTATTATGAGACCTTTTCTCCAGTTGTTAAGTACACCTCCATTAGATCCATCATTTCTCTTGTTGCTTCAATGGGATGGAATTTACATCAGATGGATGTAAATATTGTTTTCCTCAATGGTGTGATTGAGGAAGAGGTGTACATAGAGCAACCTCAAGGCTTTAAGGTGCATGGAAAGGAGTCTCATGTTTGCAGGTTGAAGAAGGCCTTGTATGGACTCAAACAAGCTCCAAGAGTTTGGTATGCTTGTATCGACAACTTTCTAACGATATTGGGATTTGCCAATAGTGAAGCTGCTCCAAACATTTATTTTTGGGTTGTGAAATATGCACTTGTGATCTTATTATTATGTTGATGATTTGTTTTTGATAGGTGTTGAGCCTCTTATTTCTCAATGTAAGAAGCAATTGGCTTCTGAGTTTGATATGAAGGATCTTGTGTTGATGCATTCCTACTTGGGACAGAAGTATGGAAAAAAACCCGACGAAGTCTTCCTTAATCCATGAAAGTATGTGATTTATATCCTTCAAAAGTTTAGTACGATGGATTTTAAATCCATGGCTACTCCCATGGTGATGAAATTGAAGAAGTTAAAAGGCTCCTAATCTAGTTTGGTAGATCCCACTATATACCGACGATTGATTCTGACATCCCACTATATACTGAGGTAAAGTAGATTTTGAGATTGTAGAGAAGCACATTTAGAAGAATCTTCGTGGTACCATGAATTATGGCTTGAGATATGTTGTAAATAGGGATGTACAACTTCTTGGATATACATATGTAGATTGGGTTTCAAGTGTTGAGGATAGGAAAAGTACCTCAAGACTATGCTTCAGTTTGGGCTCCACCATGATATCTTGGATGAGTAGGAAATAAAGGCCGGTTACACTCAACATTGCAGAAGCAAAATACATCGCAACTGATGAGGTTTGTACCAAAGTAGTATGGATACAAAATTTGTTTGTAGGATTTTTCGACCAAGGGTTGGAATCGATGATGATACATTGTGATAATCAAAGCTGTGAGAATCCTATGTTCCATGACAAGTCGAAACATATTGAGATCAAGTACCACTACATCCGTGACGTGGTGTAGAGGAGAGAAATAAGGCTTGAGTACAACTCCATTGATGTTCTAATGAAGCCGTTGACTAGGGGAAAATTCGTGTACTTCAGCCATAAGCTAGGGCTTGTGGAGATTACCCATCTCGTTGAGAGGGAGTGTTGATATGTCTGCAACAAGGATAAACATTCTCCTGGTGGGGAGAATGGGTTCAAGAGGCCTAGAGTGTTCAACAAGTAGGGTTGAGTGACTCTTAGAGGAGACCCGATCACACATCAGGAAAGGGTGTAGTGAGGCCTATGGGCCTAAGTCACACACTAGAAAGGGTGTAGTGAGGTCCTTCAACATTTGTACCCGATCATCAACCATAAAAGGGTTGAGTGAGGTATTTTACCCGATCACACAACAAAAGGGTGTAGTTAGGTACTTTCCGCATCTAGACCCGATCACCAAACAAGAGGGGATAAGTGAGGTCTTAGCCCAGAGTGCTCACTAGGAAGTGTGAGTGAGTGCTAGCTAGTTAAGGTCTCAACATTTTGACCTAGTAAGAGGTCATGGGCACTGATCTCTCTAGAGGAGTGTGTCCTGATATGTTGATGAAATTGCCATAGGTTTGGTACCGCATCAAATATGGCCACTAGTGATGTTAGTGGTATATGATGATGCTGATGATGATGACTAGATATAACCTTATCTTTCGAGAAATATGTCAACTTGAGAACATCTATGACAATGATTATGAATACCTCCCTAGTTAAGAGGGAGTGTTGAATTTGTAATTATAGCCAGTCCTCATAATGTATATTTGGTCACTTTATGTACTTGTATTCATTATTATAAAGCATATTTTAAATTCTAGAGTCAAAAGAAAAATTATATTAAGTCAAAGTTCCATTGTGACTTTTAAAAGAAGAAATTTTGAAAATTTTAATTGTAATTTTTGGCTCCAAAAGTAGTCAATTTGGCCCTGGTAGAAGATGCACCCATTCGGCCAAGACATATCACTATATAAGACAGCTCGACCTCCTCCACTTGGAAAATTCATATCTCTCACACAAGAGAGTTTATGGGCAAGCGAATTGGCTCTCTTTCTCTATCTTATCAACTCACACGTGTGGATATAGTCTCTCTCTCTCTCTCCTGGTTTTTAGTTCTTCTGGGCATTTTGTTGTAGGGGGAGAAATTTTGGGGCAATTGGCAGCTGTAAGGAGATCGAAATTTTTGGATCATATTGGTGACTTGACTTTGATGGGAAGACAATTTTACCATAGGTCTAGGTGTGTATTTTGTTGAATAGAATACTTTCTTTATTGAAAATGATGCTAGGTTTTCCCCCCTGGTGGATTTTCCTAGGGTAAATCTTGTCTCTTCTTTATGACTTGTGATCTATATTGTTCTACCATTATTTATGGTTGAATTATTGAAGTATAATTATTGAATGATATATTGAAATAAAAGTAAAAGATCTACATCAAAATTAATTATCATTTTTTCATAAAAACTATGCTAGTTATTATTACACTTAGAAAATCAACAGGGAGCACCTCTCATCACAATTATGCTAAATCAGATTAAGGGAAGAGTTCAATCAAATCTACCACTAGCAACACTACCACCTCATCTAAGACATTAGTTACTGAGAGTTAAAATGTGTATATTGTGCTAAATATGATTGACGACAATGTTAAATCCTTAAACTTCAAGATTAAATTTCCAAGTAAACAAATGTACAACTTGTGTAACTCAATAATGTAACAAACATGTGGGAAGTGAAAGAAGACAATTGATGATTCAAAGGCATTACCTAATTCTAACTCATGGAAAATTCTTCCCTTGTCCTACAACCCAAGGAAAAGGCAAGTGTCCCTAAACCCCCAAATGGGACTAAGACACGTTCCCCATCATGGATCAGTATCACAGGCCTCAATCAAGTATGTGTTTGCATCAATGTTGCAAACTTCCACATCCGGATAAAATTGGAAAGGGTTTGGAAAACCAAAGAATTTTAAAAATTAGGAAAATACCGGTAAAAATTGGCAAACATCAACAAAATTAAGATACCACCAAAATATTGGTAAAAATCAGCAAACATTGGCTAGGCCAAAAAATCATGATTTCATGATTTTTTCGTGATAAAATCGGAATGCTTGCAACACTAGTTTGCACCATGTGCAACCAAGAATGTATACTTGTTTAAGATGCACCCCCTTACAAAATGGTGGAAATCATGGAAACCATGGTATTATTGATGTCATTCAATGAAACTATAGAAACCACATATCAAAAAATATTAATTCAAATATATATCAAAAGGTTGAATACATATGCAGAGTGCATACTTTCAAAAAAGAAGTGGCATTAATGGTAGTGAGATTGAAATACAATTTGGTATAGAAAAAATGCTTAACCAATTTAAAATACATACATACATCACCAAATTGGGTGTATACATTGTTGAGTTTTGGTAGCATTAGATGTGCTTTAGGTCTCAAATTTTGTGGAGAGGCTTAGACACATGCATTACAAATAACCTAGAAGTCGTTTTGGAAAATTCCACCTATATTATAAGAAAAAATAATTATTTTTAATGGGGACCCTAATTCTAACTTAGGAAATTAAAATAATTAATCTGTATTAATGTAAAGTGTGGGTGACTCTTCTAGAAAAAATAGATCAAGTCAAAATATAATCGTAGCCGTTGATTAGAGATCTAATCTTGGTCATTAAAGTCTCAATGAGAAGACTATAAAGGAATACTCGAGGGTCATTTGTAAGAAAGACCGAGGAAGATACTCAGTTGCCCAAGAAGATAGATTTTTCACTAGCTGAAGTTCGGCATGAGAAATTGATTCAGAGGGAGAGTTGCAGGGTGGAGACAGAGGGGGATCAACAAGGACTAAGTGTAAAAAATCCGACAGAGAGAATTAGGGCAGAGGAAGGACTGTGCGGAGGCAGTGACAGTGCAGGATTTGTGATGCTGGACCTACGTAGCCACTCCACAAAGGCTGACACAGTGAGATGTAAAGGGTCTCAGAGGCACTCCAGGGTCAAAAACTCATTGAAAATTAAGCAAGGAATTTGGTTGTAAATTTCTAATAATATTTCTCTTCCATTCTACTGGTCATTTTCTGTAAGAGAGATTTTGCTGAAGAATAATAAAAGAAACCCTCATCTGCTGCACAAGTTTTCCCACATTGGGTTTTTCCAGGGACAATTGTCCCAAAATAACTGTGTCATTCATGTGCTTGTATTTCTTTATATTTTTCTCAAAATTTTATTTGTGAAGACTACAGTTGTATTTATTTCAATATTTAATGAAGAAATTTCTGTAAATAACCTGTTGCTGAATAATAAGTAGGATAAATAATATCAGATACTGCAGTAGAATTTCGTTTTAGAAATTTTCACATGGTACCAGGGCTAGATCAGGCAAAGGCACAAAAGAATCTGTATTGAAGGGAAGCTGCGGTGATGTATCTCAACAATAAATCAAATCCCCAGAAGGGTTACACAGCTGCAGGGGATGCCAGAGAAGGAAAAAGTACGATGGGAGATCATGACATCTTAGAATTATCTTCCAGGTTGGAAGAGGAATTTTCCTATTTATCTACTTCAGCATCAGTTGATGATTGATATATATTTATAGCAAGGCTTCAACACATATGACTGGAGTTCGAGAATATTACTCGAGCTATCAAGAAGAAAGGATGAAATTCCAAATTAATATGGGAAACAAAACAAAGTGTACCCCAGTAGGAAGAGGGACCATATCATTTTAGATAGAAGCAGGAGATAATCTCTGGGCCACAAATGTGCTACATATGCCAGGATTGGGAATTGTTGAACCTAAAAATTGTTCTTTCTATGACATCATTTTTCATCACTTCTCCCTATCTTTTCATAAACCCATAACTCCAATCAATGATAAATGACATATTTCATCTCAGAGAATGCATTTTAATGTTCTATATTTTATATTTTGATGTTTTTTGTTATTTGAATGAATTTTTGTAGCTTAGCTACAGAACACATGCTATTCTGTAGCTAATTATTGTTTCCACAGCTACTTTAATGGTGTGAAAGGTTTTGAGGAGAAAATTAAGGAATGAGTCACATGGGCATCTTTGGAATGATCCACGCATGGATCCCATCCTATCCACATGTTTGAATTCGACAGAAAAAGGTGCCTATGCTCGTGGTCAAAGTTCAGTCAAAGGACATAATCCGAGAACGAAAGACTCTTGATTTTCTCTGACGTAGCAAATCGAGAGTTAGCTACTTATATTTTTCTTCTATGTTTTAGTTATAATTTCCATATGTGGGCAGAAATACCTCAAGACAATTAGATTGAAATTTGTTTAAATACTGGTCCTTTTGAAACCGGAGAACAATCTTAATTTTGTGAACGTTGTGTACGCTTTGAAACTCTATTTTTTGATAATACAAAGACCATGTTTTTTTGGTCTAGATCCTTCTTGATGTGTTCATAATCTGCTAGGATTTAAACTCTTTCTATTGCAGAGGGCCCCTACATAGAAAGGAGGTTTCAATAATTGTTTTTAGTTTAATTTTAATTAGATCTATTTTTTCAATTCGTAGTTAGATTTACATTGATTTGCAATTGAATATTAGATTAAATTGCTTACTGTTTCATAGATTAAACTTATGAATGCTTTCTCAGAATAACTGTGTAATATTTTGGTTACCAAAGCATCTCAAGAAAGTAGTTCTTCTATTTTCCAAAATTGGATTATGTTTGAAGCATTGGAGCATACAATTATCTTAGTTTTCCTTTACATGTTTTTATAATGCTTTCTTAGATTAAATCCTCAATTAAATGTATAATCAAATTCTTGCTAAATCATCTCAAAAGGATGAATTTGTCATTCATCCAAAATTGAATGGTATTAAATATTTGGTCATACAGTAGTTTAGTTTCCTTTTACATGTTTTTTAATTGCTTTCTTTGATTAAATCTTTAATTAAATGTATAGTCAATTTCTTGTTAAATCATATCAAGAAGATGACTTTGTCATTCTTCCAAATTGAATGATATTTGAGTATTTATTCATATAGTAGTTGCCTTTCAATTTCTTTGAATTTTCTTTCCATTTATATTAGCATTGTCATTTCAATTCTTAAATTATAGGATTTATGTTTTCAATCCATGGAGTAGAATTAGATTAATATAGAATATAATTTAACTTTAATTCCATAAGATCAAAGTCATTAGAATAAATGCTTTGTTTTTATATTAGATTCTAACCATTCAAAGTTTGATTCATTTTTATGAAATTTAGAATAGTTAAAGAACATTTCCTTTTCTTATTTATTTCAAAACTAATTTTTAACATTAAACTTCATTAGATTTAGTTGATCAATTTCATAGCTTTCATTTCTAAAGATTAACTCATTTAGACATAAAGAAAAAAAACCCCCCAAAATCAATATACACAACTAAGTAAGAAGAAGGTTAACTAAGCATATCTAGTGCATCATACTTCATCATATTACTAACTTCGGTTGATAATTTATGATAGCAATTTAAGACATTAAATTGACTAAACATTTTGGCACTGTTTTCGGGGATGTGTAATTAGGAAATCTTATTTCTTACATCTAAAAAAAATAATATGCGTAGAGAAAGAGATTATGGGGGTAGATTCATAGCTAGAGGTAGGAGTTTGATTCCAACAACACCACTCACCCCACCTATACCATGTAGTGCTACAATGACCATCTCAAACTCATATTCCATACTTCACTATACATAGACTCCCTGAAGTCTTAAGGTCAGAAATCCAACCAGGAGGATCTCTAACTTCATCCACTGAGGCAGTCTTAGAGGAGGAAGATCCTAGATCTCCAACAGAAGGAGTAACCTTTTTAACCTCTACAAAACACATTTTAGCTGAAGAGTTAGAAATTCCTAGTGAGGAAGAAGAAGAAGAAACTTTCTTCAATATCCCATTGATATAAGAAATAGAGGAAGAGCAATTAAATTTACAGTTAGAACCTTATATTAGCTCTGAGAAATCTACAATGGCAAGAGAAGGAAGGAGAAATTATAAATGGATAAAATGTAAGAATTGGAGGAAGAGATGGAGGACGAGGTAGAGGAAACAAAGGAGGAGGTGAAGAAAATAAAAGAAATAGAGAAGATGATAATTATTTTGGATTTCCTATAATTGATAAGGATACAAATGCCACAATGAAAAATATTTCACCTTCCATTCTTCCAAATTTCCATGGATTAAAGAATGAAGATCCTGAAACATTTTTGTTTGAATTTAAAGTTTTGTGTAGATCTTATGACTACTTACACGACTCTAAAAAACTTAAGCTATTTCCTGCAACACTTGAAGGAGTAGATTTAAAATGGTTCATGGGTTTAATCACACAATCTATTAGGACATGGAATGATATGAAAAGTTCATTTTTACAAAAATATTTGGATTATTGCATACCCATTAATCAGAAGGATGAAGTATTCAAGATGATGCAAAAAGAGGATGAGAATCCGGAGGATCTAATTGAAAGATTCAATTACAACATAAAAAGAGCGAGAACGAAAAACTTAGATCAAGATAATTTAAAAGCTCTCTTGTTAAAAACCATTAGAGATGAATGGATAGACATTTTCAACATGATGGGAAGGGGAGACATCTCTCAACTCACATTACCTGAAATTGGTGAATTATGCATTCATCTCTCAAGGGGAATATCAAGAACTGGGAAAAATGCAAGAGATCATGTTCTCTCTAGAATGAATAAATCTACAACTGGAACAGTAAGTAGGGAAAAAATTGGAAATATGCTTGATGAATTTAAAACATATATCTTAGGGACTCTTAGTGAACAGATAGACATCCTTAAATTACAAAAAAAAAAACAGAAATTCAAAATTGATGCCTTAGTTTTTTTTTGTCCTAAATGTAGAAAGAAGCATAACTTAAGAGAATGTCCTCTTGATGTAAAAGTCATAGAGACCTGTGTTATTTTCTCAGAAAATCATGAAACTAAGATTTTTCCTTCTATTCCAGGTCTTAAAGCTGTTTTTCAGGAAGAAGTAAATTCAAATCCATTAGAACCTCTTTGCTTTGTCTCTAGAAGACCATGGTAGGGGCCACAAACTCAAGGTTTTAACAACCAAATGTATACTTACCCCCCATCAAATAATTGGAATTCTTGGCAACAACCTTAGTCCCAACCTCAACCTTGGACACAAGGGGTGTAAAATCCCTATGGTAGATATTCTCAATACTACCAATATCCTCCAACCTATCCAATCTATCCTCCCCAAAAATTTCCACAACAAAATCAACAACCCAACTCCAAAACCAAAACCCACAACTTTCATTACCATTTGCACAAAGACCAAACCAACTACCTGCCCATCCATTTCCAAACCCAAATAATAAAAATTCTCAAAATGCTTACACCATAAAAGGACAACAATTTCCAACTTACATGATTACTCCACTAGATCTTAATAATGTTCAGCTTAGATCTGGTAGAATATTAGAAAAGAAAAAGCCTTATGTTGTTATTCAATAACAAGATAATTTTGATGAAGAAATTTCTTTACAACAAAATAAAAGTTCTGAAGAAGGGACATCTCTTCAACATAACCAGAATTTTGAAAATAAAAAACAAGAAAAACCAATAAACTCAACTCCTATCATAGAGAAACCATCAGTATCTATTTCTAACCCTCATTTTCCTAAAAGATTAGAAGTTGATAGAGGAGTAGAAAAACAAATAATGTTGCCCAATTATGATTTTTTAGATGAATTGAAAATTTTTTGTATCAAAATTCCTTTGCTATAGTCCATTAAAGAGATTCCAATATTAGCTAAAACAATAAGACAATTTATCATGAAGAAATCAGGGAGAAAAACAAAAGAAATAAAAAGAATTCAGTTAGTAGGAAAAATTGCAGACATTATGATGGGAAAAATTGCCATACAAAAATATTTAGATCTAGAAAGTACAGTTGTAAAAACACACATCAATGGTATTGAAATTCCAAATACATTGATTTATTTAGGAGCAGCCATAAACATCATGAGCAAACAAACCATGGAACAACTCAAGCTTCCAAACCTTCAGTATACACCTACATTATTGTAACTAGCAGACAGATCAGTAATCAAGCCAAATGGTATATTAGAAGACATTTCAGTATCCTTAGAATCTTGGGAGTATCTGTTTGATTTTATGATTCTAACTCCCAAGAACAATCTAGGAGGACATCCACTAATATTAGGAAGACCTTTAGGGGAATTTTGAGGTCTAAAATGAACCTCCTAAGAAAAATGTACAACCAGAAAAAATTTATAAGAACCAATAGGGTTCAAGATGATGATGTCAGCCATGGGGGATGATTCACCATTTTTTAAGTAAAAGGGTAAAAATATTAAAAACTAATAAAATAATAAAACTTCTTTTCAACTCTTATTTTCAACTTATCTCCCAATTTTTTTATTCAAATTTCAAGTGAGAGTACTCGTTGTATGAAAAATTTAATTCCTCATCCAAAGAGTACCCATGTTTTAAACTTTTGATGGACCTTGCTAAGAGAAAAATGAGAAATACATGAAAAATGTCATTATGATGATTCACCATTTTTTAAGTAAAAGGGTAAAAATATTAAAAACTAATAAAATAATAAAACTATTTTTTCAACTCGTATTTAGCAATCACATTTTTTCATGTATTTCTCATTTTTCTCTTAGCAAGGTCCATCGAAATTATGAAACATGGGTACTCCTTGGATGAGGAATTAAATTTTGCATACAACGAGTACTGTCACTCGAAATTTGAGTAAAAACTTTGGGAGATAAGTTTAAAATACAAGTTGAAAAAGTAGTTTTTTATTTGTTCCCTTTAAAATTTGATGATGTCATCAAATCTTATTTGATTATTTCCACTATTATTTTATAATTTCCTTAGGAGGCCCATTTTAGACCTCAAAATTCCCCTAATGGTTGGCTATAAATGATGTTTTCATTAGTTGTAGATCTAGTGACATGTAAATTTCTGATGGCAATTCAACAAAGAAATTCACCTTATATCCTCCAGCAAGAACAATCACAGAAATAAAATATGAAGAATGGATTGATGATGACAATGATATAAGAACTCTCTTTACTATTTCTTGTATTAGTGAAGATAGTCAAATCTTAAATTCAATAGAAAACTTTGAATCATATTCAAAATATGAACACAATAATTTTTAAGAACAATGCAATATTGAATACTTGTCATGTAGGCAGATGTCTCTATATTCTATGGAAGAATTTGGTAACTCTACAGTTGAAATATTTCCGAGAAAATATTTGAACATAAACAAAAACTTGAAAAAATTACAACAAGAAAAGTTAATCAAAACATTAGAACAACATTCTTCTACATATGCATGGGAATACACTGACATGAAAGGAATTAGTCCTAAGACTTGTATATATTATATTTACAATGAGGAAAATTTAAAGCCTATCAAACAACCTCAAAGAAAGATGAGTCCAAATCTTAGGGAAATTGTGAAAGAATAATTGCAAAAATTGCTGAATGTAAACTTCATCTATCCAATTTCAGACAGTCAGTGGGTTTATCCTTTGGTGATTGTACCTAAAAAGAATGGTAAGTGGAGGGTATGCATTGAATATCAAGAATTGAATAAATCTACTCTAAAATATCATTTCCATTACCTTTCATAGATCAAGTATTGGATACATTAGCAGAAAAGAAGTATTTCTCATTCTTGAATGGTTTTAGTGGTTACAATCAGATTCAGGTAGCACCTGAAGACCAAGATAAAACAATGTTCACCTGTCCATGGGGAACCTATGCCTACCGAGTACTTCCTTTTGGTTTGTGAAATGCACCTACAACATTCCAAAGGGCAGTTTTAGGAATTTTCTCTGATCTAATACATGATTTTGTGGAAGTATGTATGGATGATTTTACAGTTTATGGGAATTCATTTGAAGAAGCTCTAGAAAACTTGGAAAATGTTCTTAAAAGATGTAAAGAGGCAAACCTTTCATTAAGTCATGAAATTTTTTTTATGATGTTTACTAAAGGAATTGTTTTAGGACATCATATTTCGGGAGATGGAATTAAAGTTGATTCATCTAAGGTTGAAGTGATCTTCAAATTATCAGTTCCAAGTTGTTAAAATAATGTTAGAAGTTTTATAGGATTCACAGGTTATTATAGAAGATTTATAGAAAACTTCACTAAAATAGCATCCCCACTCTTCAAATTTCTTACCAAAGATTGTGAATTCAGTTGTAATTGATTGCCAATTGGCATTTGAAACTTTAAAAACAAAAATTTATGAAGCACCCATCTTAAGAGGTCCCAATTGGAAACTACCTTTTCACATTTCAACAGATGCATTAACAATTTAGACATTACATTACTGGCTATGAAACCTTTATTCATACAGATCATTATGCAATTAGATATTCAATGAATAAATCTATTACTAATGGCATAATCACAAGATGGGTATTACTCCTGCAAGAATTAAATATCACCATTCTAGACCGACTTGGAAAACGAACACAATTGTTGATTTCTTGTCTAGAATTCAAAATGTTAAAAATGATACTCCAGTAGAAGATCATTTTCCTGATCAACATCTTTTTGCAATATCTACTAAATCTCCTTGTTTTGCATATATTTCTAATTACTTATCTACATGAAAGTTACCTGCATACTTGTTTCCTAAAGAGAAAAGAAAAATTATTCAAACAAGTACATTGTACTCATGGGTTAATGATGAATTGTATAAAACAGGTCCACATTTCATCATCATAAGGTATGTTCGAGAAGATGAAATGCCTGAGATTCTGAAGGCATGTCAGGATGAACCTTGTGGTGGACACTTTGTTGATAAGAGATCTGCCTATAAAATCTTTCATTTAGGATATTATTAGCCATCCATCTTTAAATATGTCAGGGAGTATGTCAAAAGGTGTGACAGTTGTTAAAGAATGGGGAAACTTGTTCCTACAGATAAAATTCCCTTACAACCTCAAGTACTCATCGAACCATTTGAAAAATGGGCCCTGGATTTTGTTGGACCAATCAATCTGTTAGCCCCCTATAAATTTTTGACAAGCAAACAGGGGGCTAAATTGTTTTTGAGCCTTCAAGGAATGCATCTCCCCTGAAGACACATCATCCTTGAAGCCTCTTTGTGCCTGTTTCCCTTTAACAAAATCCTTTCTGTTGAGTTCCATTATAAAGCCTCTCTGTTTGTGAAGAAATGACCAAAGGCCTCCTTTTCCCTCTTATTTCATTACCCCTAAGCCTTTGTTTTTCATCCCTTTGTCTCCCCTTCTATTTTCCCTTTTTACCCTCCAAATTTCCCCAAAATCCCCTTAAAATCCTACCCTTACCCTTTGTTTAGCCTTTTTCCCCTCTCCTCCTCTATCGTTCCCTTCCTTGGCTTTCAAATTCCATTTAAATGGGCTGAAAAACCCACTTCCGACCTTATTATAAGGCCTAGCCCCTTTTCCGCTAGCCCCAACCACTTCCCCCACACATGCCCGTGCGCTTAAGACCCCAGCGCTTAAGTCCCCAGCGCTAATCGCAATCGGAAGCGGTGAGCGGGCGCATTTCCTGTGCTACATTAAAAAGTTCTGATGCGATCGAGTTACAACGTTAAGTCTCGCGATGCATTTAACACCGTCGATCTTTTACGGAGATCCGACGGTCGGGCGCTAATCGCAACCCCCATCCGATCGGCCCATCGCAAACACTTGCGATGCGATTGATCGCAAGTCATTCCCTCCGACCCCCAATCGCGCCAATCCCCCGATTGCATCCCATCCGTCCATTTCTCCCCCAGATCCAATGGCTATCGCTCTTCTCACCCGATCGCTGCCCTTCCCTCCGATCAATCGCAAGTCTTTCCCTCCGATCTCCGATTAATCGCAAGTCCTTCTCCCGATCCCCCGATCGCACTGCCCCTCCGATTGAGTGCGAGCCGTTGATCTGGCCTTCGGATCTAACGGTCAGCGCTAAATCGTGATCCCACCGCCGATCGCAATCGCAACATTTGAAATGTGGGTTGCGATTGACATTCGCTCCAACTCCCGATTGCGATCTCACGATTCACTCCTGGCCATCCATTTCCCTGCTGATCCAACGGCTATCGCTCTCCCCGCTCAATCGCAATCGGAAACTTTCGTGGTGTGTCCCCCTCATCTCTGCCCGATTGCGATGTTCCGATGAAGATCTGACCATCCGTTAGATCTGAAGATCTGATGGTTCAGATTTAATCGCTCTCCGCCTCCGCTAGGTCCCACCTCGTACGACCGGTCCCGTCCATTTCATTGCATTTCACGTCTTTCCTTTGTATTTCCCCCCAGGAGTTAACCTCTGGGTTTGTACACTAACAACCAGCTCTTCCGCCACTCCCCATCATTTTCACCACTTTCAACTGTTCCGCCACCGTCCCTCCGCGCCTCCGCAGCATTTCTCCACCACTACCCGGGCTTTAAATAAGTTTATTCTAATGTGAAGATAGCATAGAGAGGCCGTTACAGCCGCCAGCACAGCAGCAGAGACGGGTTCTGAAGGGATTCAATCCGGCTAATGGAATATTAACAATTGTAATCCCGTATTCAAAGGATTAAGGCTCAGCTTGAAGACTAATGAGCGCACCAGCAAGTCATAATTGCGCTACCTAACAGCAGAACATGTTTTCTCCAGAGGTACACCTTCCTACAGAAATATCCATGCCTCCTCGAGCCCTGAAACGATTAATTACACTGACTGAAGCTCATTTAAGACAGTCAGGCGACAATTATGAGGTAGGGAGAGACCTGCAGATCATCCCGTCTAGTTCATTTATTCCGGAAGGCTAGTGCAGAGCTCCAAACACCAGAAAGGACTCCAAAGAAATATCTGAGGTCAAATTCGACCTGACAGAGGCGTCCAAACAGCCTACAGAGTACAGCAGAACACCATTAAGTAGAATGGGCTCAGCTTCCTCCACCATTCTGTCTTAATGAGACTCATTTAATTGTTCACCTACTTCTGTTTCTTCCTCTTCTCCTATAAGAAATCCTCGAGAACATAATGTAAGGGTTGTTGTTGCCTTGCTGCGCAGTTGCTGTTAGAAGGATTCATTAGACTGTAGAACTGTCTTGAGAGGGAGTAGCAGAGTAGTTGTATGTAATAGGCTGGGAGGAGAAAGTCTAGACTGTATTAGCCATTGGGCTTATTGTACATGACTGGTTTTGCATCAATCAATCAAAGCACGTTTCACAGGATCCTGGTCTATTGCTATTGGTGATGTTCTTCTTAACTCTGTTTATGACATTTTCATAATGTTTCATGTTCTTCTGGTAGGCAACAGAAGTATGACATAGGATTCACCCTTGTTAGGTGCCCTATGTTTCCTGCTCTCCCTACCTTTAATGTTTTCTGCTTCATGTGTTATCTAAGAGTGAATCCATGTGGTTTAACCAGTGCAGCGGATGTTATTGCCTGCTGGCTGATGTATGAACTTGGGGGTTTGATGCTTGGATGTTTCCTTGTCAAATCTGTCTCTGATTTTCCTTTGGAGTTGCTAAAGCAAACCTGGAGTTAAATGACCTCTGGTCCGATCTATAAGCAGCCCCTTTATCTCTTTGAGAGCTGCCTTAGATTATGTCCAAGAAAGTCTGGAGTTAAATGACCTCTGACCTGATCTATAGACAGAAATATGGTTGTCTTTCCCTCTTTCACCTTCTCTCCTTAATGTTCCATCCCATCATCTATCTAAAAAGATCCTTTAGTATAGATGACTTGCCCTCTGAAAGCCTTGGCTAGTTGTTGCAAGTAATTCTCCTTTCATGACTCCATAGCCCAATGGATGGCACTTTCTTGGCCTATCCTCTTTGCTGAAACATCCTGCTGCTCTGTTTCCTTTCTTCCCATTGCTTTCTTAGTTCATGATCCCATGACTCAACCCAGCAACCAACCAAACAAATTATTTAAAACCCCCTTTGTGCTTCATAACTAGCCTAACATCTCATCTTGAGCATCAAAGATATATCATTCTTTGCTCTATTTGGAGAGATCCCTCTCCGGGTCCAGGAGGGCTAGATCCTAGGGCCCAAAAGTGGTTTTGATGTTGTCTCATCTTTTGGTCTTGCCAATCTGGCCAAAACATGGGAACCCCAACATAATGGCGACTCCACTGGGGAAGAATCTGAGAGTCCAGAACTACTAATTTTTGGTCTATTTCCCATTGTCGTCACCAACATAATGGCGACTCCGCTGGGGAATTGAGTGCATTTCACCTTAAAAATTCTTAGGCATTCATAAGACCCAAGATCTCTAGTTAGATTGGCATTCAATTTGCTGATGGTGGACAACATCCTGTTTCAAACATTCATATACATCCACCTGGCGACTCCACACTCCCTATGATCCAAAGACCAAATGACTCCACTGGTAGAAGACTCTGAACCGGTTGAGAAGATACATTGACCTCTTTCTGATTTACAAACATGCTTCCACGCATACAGAGAAGATATGCCCCAATGAGTAGGAAGCATATCCTTGGCTTCCCACACAAAATGCCTGAAGTGGACTGGTTGAAAAACCTGCCTACCTTTCAGGGTGAAAACGCTGAGGACCCCTTGCTACATCTCGTCAAGTTCCATATACATGTGTGGAAATTTAAAGTTGAATGGCATGAAGACTGCCTAATGAAAATGTTCGTGGAAACATTAGAAGGAAAGGCTAGGAATTGGTATGAATGGTTAAAGCCTCAGAGTTTGTTTTCTTTAAAGGACATGCACCAAGTATTTTACAAGAATTATAAAGGAAACTCTCCATCCTTATCATGGGACTGTTGTGATCAATCTCAGAATATCATACAGTACCTGTTAGACATTGATATGGATTTGGTTGATATGCATTCTGAAGATCTGTTGACAGCCATTCAAGGATTTCATATGCATCCTACCCATCACAAGAGCACAGATGAATCAGCTGAGGAAGAAAACGGCCAAGAGACTGTGGACATTCTTCAAGATATTCATGCAAATTTAGATGCTGATTTATCATCCCTTATAGTTGAGGCTCAAGATGACACCCTGCCTCAAATCCAGTCTTCAAAGGAAACAGAGGGCTGCTGCACTTCTGCACAAAGGAATACAAGACCATCTTCCCCTTTGACAGAAGTAGAAACAGATCTGATCATCAATAGACAGCCAGCCTCTGTAATTTTTTACAAATCAGACATCCTTGCCCATTCATCTGATGAGCTTTATGGTACGAAGTTGGAAAGCTCACATGTAAATCAGAGTGAAGAAAAATCTACTGATAATCCAATATGTCCGGTCGGCAGCATTACTTATATTCACGATTTTCCTATTTTTGATCTATCGGATGATGATGTTCTCCAAAAGGAAGAGGATCTTGCAGGATCATCATTAGTAGATTTATGGGAGGAAAATCAGTCCCTTTTACTTCCAGTGAGTAATGAGCCAATGCAGGCTATTTATGATACTGATGAAGAAAGCTTTAAGAGTACAGAAGAGGGTGAAGGATCTCTAGACCTTTGCCTCACTCCATTACAACTCATCAGTGATGGTTTTCATGTGATTGGAGGTCAACAGCGTTTCATCTCAGACGATGAAGAGGAAAGAAAAGAAGAGATTCTTGAGCAGGATGAGAATAACGAGCTTTCTCTTGAAAAAGAGGAGAAAGTGGAACAAGACCCTGCTCAAGGATACATAGATCTCTTCACAGAGCTCAGCACACCAGAGCAGAATACATCAGAGCTCCAAGAGGACAGCACTGCCATATACGATGAGTCCTCCAGTTCAGAAAGTGAAGCAGATGAGGGAGATTCTCTTTCTCAAGAGAGTCTCATTCTTGATCCAGTGGAAGAAGAAGAGATCCTGGTCGAAGCCAACCTGTCAAATATTCATAGCCAGGTATCATTTCATGATCCTTATGCGCATCTCCTGCAAACATATGATGAAGGATCAAAGGTCTTTATGAGCAGCATGTTGCAGAAAGAAATAATATTTTTCAAGGCTACTGTTATTAAACAAAAAGAGTGGGAGCTGCCCTGCCTATCCAGCGTGCTCAAGGAGTTGAGCAAGAAGGACCAGCCATGGGATCGCTTGATGGACTGGTTACATTGGAAGACAATGTTTGTAAGCTAGACTGTAAATATTTCAGTAGAGTAGGGTAGGTAGGAAAATCTCAATAAAGCTCAGCCTATGAGCAAGTAGATTAGTTGTTTCAATTTCTGTCTTAGAATGTAGAGTAGAAACCTGCTAGACAGTCTAATCCTAGCAGGTAGTAGTGTAGGTAGATAAACATATGAGACCAACAGTCTAATCTGGTCTCATGGAGTAATAAGGGTAGAAGTAGAGTAGGTTTATTTTCCTGTTTAAAAATAAAAATAAAAATTTTGATGATGTAAAGGGTCTGCAAGTCCAAATGCACCCAGAAGAAAAAATGTTAGGACTATAGTGCGGGTAGGTAGTTGTTTGGGAGAATTTTACTGCTGATATGATGCCTTCGTAGTTGTGGCAGCTGATCTAAATAAAGAAGAAAGATGGCTTATAGCAGCAGGCATCTGGCCTACACCAAGAGATCATTTTCTGAATTCTTGACTCCTTCAAGAAGAAGCCATCCCCATGTGGAGCCACTGTTAGCCCCCTATAAATTTTTGACAAGCAAACAGGGGGCTAAATTGTTTTTGAGCCTTCAAGGAATGCATCTCCCCTGAAGACACATCATCCTTGAAGCCTCTTTGTGCCTGTTTCCCTTTGACAAAATCCTTTCTGCTGAGTTCCATTATAAAGTCTTTCTGTTTGTGAAGAAATGACCAAAGGCCTCCTTTTCCCTCTTATTTCATTACCCCTAAGCCTTTGTTTTTCATCCCTTTGTCTCCCCTTCTATTTTCCCTTTTTACCCTCCAAATTTCCCCAAAATCCCCTTAAAATCCTACCCTTACCCTTTGTTTATCCTTTTTCCCCTCTCCTCCTCTATCGTTCCCTTCCTTGGCTTTCAAATTCCATTTAAATGGGCTGAAAAACCCACTTCCGACCTTATTATAAGGCCTAGCCCCTTTTCCGCTAGCCCCAACCACTTCCCCCACACATGCCCGTGCGCTGGGACCAAGCGCTTAAGTCCCCAGAGCTAATCGCAATCAGAAGTGACAGGCGGGCGCATTTCCTGTGCTACATTAAAAAGTTCCGACGCGATCGAGTTACAACGTTAAGTCTCGCGATGCATTTAACACTGTCGATCTTTTACGGAGATCCGACGGTTGGGCGCTAATCGCAACCCCCATCCGATCGGCCCATCACAAACACTTGTGATGCGATTGATCGCAAGTCATTCCCTCCGACCCCCGATCGCGCCAATCCCCCGATTACATCCCATCCGTTCATTTCTCCCCCAAATCCAATGGCTATCGCTCTTCTCGCCTGATCGCTGCCCTTCCCTCTGATCCCCGATCAATCGCAAGTCTTTCCCTCCGATCTCCGATTAATCGCAAGTCCTTCTCCCGATCCCCCGATCGCACTGCCCCTCTGATTGAGTGCGAGCCATTGATTTGGCCTTCAGATCTAACGGTCAGTGCTAAATCGCGATCCCACCGCCGATCGCAATCGCAACATTTGAAATGTGGGTTGCAATTGACATTCGCTCCGACTCCCGATTGCGATCTCCCGATTCAATCCTGGCCATCCATTTCCCTGCTGATCCAACGGCTATCGCTCTCCCCGCTCAATCGCAATTGGAAACTTTCGTAGTGTGTCCCCCTCGTCTCTGCCCGATTGCGATGTTCCGATGAAGATCTGACCGTCCATTAGATCTGAAGATCTAATGGTTCATATTTAATCGCTCTCCGCCTCCGCTGGGTCCCACCTCGTACGACTGGTCCCGTCCATTTCATTTCATTTCACATCTTTCCTTTGTATTTCCCCCCAGGAGTTAACCTCTGGGTTTGTACACTAACAACCAGTTCTTCCGCCACTCCCCATCATTTTCACCACTTTCAACTGTTCCGCCACCGTCCCTCCACGCCTCCGCAGCATTTCTCCACCACTACCCGGGCTTTAAACAAGTTTATTCTATTGTGCAGATAGCATAGAGAGGTCGTTACAGCCGCCAGCACAGCAGAAGAGACGGGTTCTGAAGGGATTCAAGCCAGCTAATGGAATATTAACAATTGTAATCCCGTATTCAAAGGATTAAGGCTCAGCTTGAAGACTAATGAGCGCACCAGCAAGTCATAATTGCGCTACCTAACAGCAGAACATGTTTTCTCCAGAGGTACACCTTCCTACAGAAATCTCCATGCCTCCTCGAGCCCTGAAACGATTAATTACACTGACTGAAGCTCATTTAAGACAGTCAGGCGGCAGTTATGAGGTAGGGAGAGACCTGCAGATCATCCCGTCCAGTTCATTTATTCCGGAAGGCTAGCGCAGAGCTCCAAACACCAGAAAGGACTCCAAAGAAATATCCGAGGT
This sequence comes from Pinus albicaulis, assembly GCA_034641835.2. Lineage (NCBI taxonomy): Eukaryota > Viridiplantae > Streptophyta > Pinopsida > Pinales > Pinaceae > Pinus > Pinus albicaulis. Next base: position 919,397,091 of record CM076569.1, read on the forward strand.
CAAATTCGACTTGACAGAGGTGTCCAAACAGCCTACAGAGTACAGCAGAACGCCATTAAGCAAAATGGGCTCAGCTTCCTCCACCATTCTGTCTTAATGACACTCATTTAATTTTTCACCTACTTCTTTTTCTTCCTCTTCTCCTATAAGAAATCCCCGAGAACATAATGTAAGGGTTGTTGTTGCCTTGCTGCGCAGTTGCTGTTAGAAGGATTCATTAGACTGTAGAACTGTCTTGAGAGGGAGTAGCAGAGTAGTTGTATGTAATAGGTTGGGAGGATAAAGTCTAGACTGTATTAGCCATTGGGCTTATTGTACATGACTGGTTTTGCATCAATCAATCAAAGCACGTTTCACAGGATCCTGGTCTATTGCTATTGGTGATGTTATTCTTAACTCTGTTTATGACATTTTCATACTGTTTCATGTTCTTCTGGTAGGCAACAGAAGTATGACATAGGATTCACCCTTGTTAGGTGCCCTATGTTTCATGCTCTCCCTACCTTTAATGTTTTCTGCTTCATGTGTTATCTAAGAGTGAATCCATGTGGTTTAACCAGTGCAGCGGATGTTATTGCCTGCTGGCTGATGTATGAACTTGGGGGTTTGCTGCTTGGATGTTTCCTTGTCAAATTTGTCTCTGTTTTTCCTTTGGAGTTGCTAAAGCAGACCTGGAGTTAAATGACCTCTGGTCTGATCTATAAGCAACCCCTTTGTCTCTTTGAGAGCTGCATTAGAGTATGTCCAAGCAGGTCTGGAGTTAAATGACCTATGACCTGATCTATAGGCAGAAATCTGGTTGTCTTTCCCTCTTTCACCTTCTCTCCTTAATGTTCCATCCCATCATCTATCTAAAAAGATCCTTTAGTATAGATGACTTGCCCTCTGAAAGCCTTGGCTAGTTGTTGCAAGTAATTCTCCTTTCATGACTCCATAGCCCAATGGATGGCACTTTCTTGGCCTATCCCCTTTGCTGAAACATCTTGTTGCTCTGTTTCCTTTCTTCCCATTGCTTTCTCAGTTCATGATCCCATGACTCAACCCAGCAACCAACCAGCCAAATTATTTTAAACCCCCTTTGTGCTTCATAACTAGCCTAACATCTCATCTTGAGCATCAAAGATATATCATTCTTTGCTCTATTTGGAGAGATCCCTCTCCGGGTCCAGGAGGGCTAGATCCTAGGGCCCAAAAGTGGTTCTGATGTTGTCTCATCTTTTGGTCTTTCCAATCTGGCCAAAACATGGGAACCCCAACACAATCCACCATCTAATAAAAATAAAAATATTTTGATTTGTATTAATTATGTCACTAAATGGATAGATAAAGCACTTTATTTAGCTAATGAAATTCTGTAGTTAATTTTCTCTTTGAGGATATTTTCACTCGTTTTAGTGTCCCAAGAGAAATTGTGACAGATCAGGGAACCCAGTTTACATCCAAGTTGGTTCAGAGGCTTGTGGAGGATTACAAGATAAAACATGGAAAATCCACTCCATATCATCCACAAGCAAATGGTCAAGTGGAGTCTACCAATAAGGTGATCGAAGGAATTATCACCAAGACTATACATCTACATATGAAGGACTGGGCAGATAGACTTCCTAAAGCCTTATGGGCCTACCAGACTACATGGAGGAATACAACAGGACATACTCTCTATGAACTTGTTTATGGGAAGCAAGTCCTATTTCCTATAGAATTTCAGATTAAAACCTTCAAGATGGCAGTCCAATTGGGGCTGGACTTATTCAAAGCCCAAAATCACAGATTGAAGCAACTTAATGAGCTTGATGAGATTAGGCAAGATACAGTTCAAAGAACCAGTCTAGTCCAGCAGCAAAGGTCCAAATGGCATGATAAATATATAAAGGAGAAAAAGTTTCAAGTCGGGGATTGGGCACTTTTGTTCGATTTAAAGTTCAAATACTTTCAAGGGAAGTTTCAGACTCATTGGCTTGGGCCTTATGAGATTGAAAAATTCTTTGACATTGGAACAGTCAGGATAAGGACAATTGATGAAGAAAAGATACCTCTTCTTGTGAATGAACATCGATTAAAAGTCTATCATAAGCCAATTACAAAGGAGGAGTTTATCAAAATTTTCCAAGATAATACTGAATATATATATATATATATATATATATATATATAATAAAATAAAAAATAATAATAATATATATATATATATATATAGAGAGAGAGAGATAGAATAAATAATATATATGTGAATATATATATATATATAATTGTATAAGTATGAAAACCAATCAATGATTGGCATCCTTATACAAAAAATATAGGATAAAAATCATAGTTTTGACATCCTATATTTTCTATTCCATTATAAAAAAATCCAAAAACTCTTTGTTCCCTTTATTTTTCTGAAACAATAAAAGAAGTGGTTACAAAACTACTTCCATTATGTAACTGTCATTCTATTCTGCAACTAATACCACATTCTGCAGCTCTGTTACATTTTCTTACAACCTACTGAAGAAAACATACTGAGCACAAGAAATTGAGAACTCCATTCGAAGATCATCATGATGAAGGATACCTGAAGAATCAACATCAAGGAAATAACAACAAAAGGTTAGTTCCAAAGGTATGTTACATAAATTTGTTTAAATAAAAATATCAAAACATTAGCATATATAATATAGATAATCACATGTTGCCTCAATATTTCATCATTTGATTTGATTTGGACTCATATCATATCATAAATCAACCACATTATTTGCATCATATCTCATAATGATCCATAACATATTTTCCAATTTATGATTAAACGGTCATATCCTACTTCCGTATCTCATTCATCCACATTTCTTAAAACCCCATCAAGTATTAGTTTCACTCATATTTCCCTACAAACCCTCGACGTCTTTAACCATATCCGCAACCCAATTCATTTCATACAGAGAAGAACAATTCTGAAGGAAATACTCTTCACGACATAAGACATGGGCTTGATAGTCAGGACTGAACCAGTAGGAGCTAAATTTATGGAGGGTTATCCTCAGATCAAAGAGATGTTGTAGAAGGTTAAGTGGCTCAGGTTTATAGAAAAAATTTACAGGTTCCATAAGGAGATCACTAAGTTTTTTGCGAGGTCTTTCGACGGAACATAGATCGAAATAGGAGACATAAAATTTTCAGTGATTGAGGCTCCCAAGAATTGGCGAGAGGTGGTTTAAAAAAAAAGAATTTCACAGTGAAGAATGGATATTTTTTCTCAAGAATCCAGGTATGGATACTTCTATTTATAAGAAAGGTATTCCTAGCTTAGCACTCAAGAACAAATGGATAAATATGCTTTTAATTTTACAGAAGTTTATCACTAGTGAAGGTAGATTTGGCTGCATGTTTGCTTATCATGTTCAGTTGTTGATGAAATTTTTGGAGGATGGAGAAATAAACCTCTTTATTTCTACTAAATAACTTAAAAAGAATGTCCACAAATATACAGAAAAAAGTTCAATTTATAGAAAACACTATGCACCATCATGGGTTGGTAAAAATAATTCTTGAACTTCATTTGAAAAGTATAGGAGACTCTTGGGATAGTTTCCTAATTAGAAACCATTTCTAAGATGAGCCAGAGCAACCTAAGGAAGACAAGACTAGAAAAATTAGAAGAAGGAAGGTTGATACAAGCACTGAGGAAAAACCTTCACCTCCAATGCAGCAAGATGAAGAGGAACTCACCCTTGTGGAGTTGATGCAAAACAAGAAACAGGGTGGAGTCAAGACAAGAGGTAAAACAGACAAGAAGAGCAAGGTTACAAGTGAAGAAAATTTAAACCCTCCACAACCAAGGAGAAGCTCTAGACTCTAAAAATCCATTTAGAAGACACCATCACAAGGAATAGAGTTTGTAAACTTAGATGAGGAACCTCAAGTTCCATCACCCATCAATGTCTCTCCTCCACATAGTCCTACATATTCTCCTGTACATAATTTTGAAGGCATTCCAGGTAGAATATCTCCATGCATTGACCCAGCGCAACAACAGATATATGACTATATTGAGTCATTGGAGAAAAGAATGCAAAAGTGAATCCAAATGTGCAAGAACATCCTATCAGTCCACAAGAACCTCTGGCTAACACCCCCAAGCAAGAAATCTATAAGCTAGAGTTGCTAAATAAGTGCATTAAACAGGAAAATGAAGCTTTAAAACAACATAACCAATTGGAGAAAGTCATCAGTGATAACACCATCTTGCATTTGGGACTGTGGTACAAAAAGTACATAAATCTAAAAAGAAAGAACAAATATTTGAACAAAACAGTCATTAACCTCAAGTAAAAACTCCTTATGAAAAAACCTAGGATGGTAGTTACCTCAATGAAAAGAAAGAAGAGAAAACTTCATGTATTAGCAGTGGTATATGAACAAATGAAATAAGAGAAGGAAGTTCACATTTTTGGTAATTGCATGAGGACATGCAATGGCTTCTTAGGTGAGGTATGTCAAACCTCAAAATTGTTTTTTCTCTCAGATCATTTTTCATCACTTCTCCGAACCTTTTCATAAACCCATAACTCCAATCAATGGTAAATGACATATTTCATCTTAGAGAATGCATTTGAATGGTCTCTATTTTATATTTTGACATTTCTTTTTATTTGAATGAATTTTTGTAACTCAGCTACAGAACACATGCTATTCTACAGCTAATTGTTGTTTCCGCAGCTAATTTAATGGGTTGACAGGTTTTGTGGAGCAAATGAAGAAATTCATCACATGAGCATCTTTGGAATGATCCACACATAGATACCATCATATCCACCTATTTGAATTCGACAAAAAAAGATGCCTATGCTCGTGGTCAAAGTTCGGACAAAGGACGTGATCCAAGAATGAAAGACTCTCGATTTTCTCTGACGTAGAAAATCGAGAGTTAGCTATTTATATTTTTCTTTTATGTTTCAGTTATAATTTCCATCTGTGTGCGGAAATACCTCAAGATAGTTACATTGAAATTTGTTTAAATACTGGTCCTTTCGAAACCGGAAAACAACCTTAATTTTGTGAACGTTGTGTACGCTTTGAAACTCTGTTTTTTTTATAATACGAAGACCATGTTCTTTTGTTCCAGATCCTTCTTGATGTGCACATAGTTTGCTAATATTTCAACTTGTTATGTTGCAAAGGGCCCCTGCACAGAAAAGACGTTTCATTAATTGTTTTTAGTTTAAATTTAATTAGCTCTGTTTTGTCAATTCGTAGTTAGATTTACATTGCTTTGAAGTTGATTCTTAGATTAAATCGCTTACTTTTTCAAAGATTAAACTTATGAATGCTTTCTCATAATTATTTTTAGAATAATTGCGTAATATTTTTCTTACCAAAGCATCTCAAGAAAATAGTTCTTCTATTTTACAAAATTGGATTGTGTTTGAATCATTCGAGCAAACAGTTATCTTAGTTTTCCTTTACATGTTTTTATATCGCTTTCTTAGATTAAATCCTCAATTAAATGTATAATCAAATGCTTGCTAAATCATCTCAAGAGGATGACTTTGTCATTCTTCCAAAATTGAATGGTATTTAAGTATTTGGTCATACAGTGGTTTAGTTTCCTTTTACATGCTTTTTAATTACTTTATTAGATTAAATCTTTAATTAAATGTATAATCAATTGCTTGTTAAATCATATCAAGAAGATGACTTTGTCATTCTTCCAAAATTGAATAATATTTGGGTATTTGGTCATATAGTAGTTTCCTTTCAATTTTTTTTGAATTTGCATTCCATTTAGATTAGCATTGTCATTTCAATTCTTAAATCATAGGATTTATGCTTTCAATCCATGTAGTAGAATTAGATTAATATAGAATATAATTTAGCTTTAATTCCATAAGATCAAAGTCATTAGAATAAATGCTCTATTTTTAGATCAGATTCTAACCATTTAAAGTTTGATTTATTTTATGCAATTTAGAATAGTTAAAGAACATTTTCTTTTCTTCCTTATTTCAAAACTAGTTTTTAACATTAAACTTCATTAGATTTAGTTGATCAATTTCATAACTTTCATTTCTTAATATTAACTCCTTTAGACATAAAGAAACAAAACCCCCCAAAATCAATATACACAATGAAGTAAGAAGAAGGTTAACTAAGCATATATAGTGCACCACATTTCATCAAATTACTAACCTCGGTTGATAATTTATGATAGCAATTTAAGACATTAAATTGACTAAACAAGAATGAACCTACTTTCAGTGTCTTAGTTGTAGGACAAGGGATATGATGTGTACTTCATTGGAAGAAAAGTATATGTTAAACATCCAAGCTGGAAGAAGAAGACTCAGATTGGAACTCAAAGCAACAAACTTTACATGTTGCAATTCGAGTCTCCAATGGCACTAGTAGGCAACGATATTAGTGGAGATAAAGATCTAAATGAGCTATGGCATAGACGAATGGGGCATCTACACCATGGAACTCTGAGAATGCTCAGAGAAACTATTTCGGGAGTTCTAGTCCTGAGTACCATGCATGATGACGTGTGCAGAGGATGTGCACTAGGGAAGTACGTGAAAGCATCTTATTCTAGAAGCAACGAGAGGGCTTTCCGTGTATTAGAGCTAATACACTCAGATATCTGCGGACCAATTTTTACCAGAGCTCTTAGTGGTGACGAATACTTTGTCACCTTCATTGATGACAACTCCAGGAAAAATTGGATCTACTTCTTGAATACCAAGGATGATGTCTTTGATCAGTTCAGAGAATTCAAAGCTCTGGTTGAGAACCTGATAGGGAAGAAGATAAAATTATTGCGCTAAGATAATGGTTGGGAGTACACAGACAAGGACTTCAAAAATTTTTGCACAAGAGAGGGCATCAAAAGAGAGTGGACAATTCCATATAATCCAGATCATAATGGTGTTGCAGAACGGAAGAACAGGACCATTATTGGGGCAACGAAAGCCATGTATGATCAGGATATGCCTAGATTCTTATGGGATGAAGCATGCAACACAACTGTATATATCCAGAATAGGACTCCTCATAGGGCTTTAGGCAAGACAACACCCGAGAGTGTTTTCACAGGAAAGAAGTCAGAAGTGAATCATTTCAGGTTATTTGGAAGTGTGGCATACTGTCACATTTCAAATGAGAAATGAAGCAAACTAGATCATACTGCTGAGAAGGGGTACCTTGTAGGATACAACGAGACCTTGAAGGCATACAGGATTTACATTCTTGGGAGAAGGAATATTGTAGTTAGAAGGGATGCAAAGTTCATGGAAGACAGAGCTTTCAGGAAATACCGACATATGCCTATTGGAGAGAGGTCAAAATAGGTTCCTCTTGTCCAACAGCAGTAGGGGAGAGAACCAGCAGGTGGAAAGACATATGGATCGAGCACCGTAACCAACACTGGTATTTCCTCAGGTGGGGTAATTTCAGATAGTTCACAAAAGGTGAGACAATAGGAAGAAGAATTGGCTAATCCACCCACCACCAATTGTAGAATCATCAGAGAAGCATGACAAACACCGAGGGATACAGATGAGTTTATAGGAGCTCCGAGAACCGAGAAGAGGCAACATATGCAACCCGACAGATACCAAGCCTTTATAGCAAAGGTTGAATAACCCTCTAGCTTTCAAGAGGCCATTCAACATCAGGTCTGGGTGGATGCCATGGTAGAAGAGTATAGCTCTATCGTGACTAATGATGTCTGGGAAGTTGTGCCTAGAACTGTGAACAAATTAGTTGTAGGTTCGAGATGGATCTACAAAATCAGGTATGTTGCAGATGGAAGCATAGAGAAGTACAAGGCCAGGTTCATGGATACAGGGTATGCACAAAAGAAAGGAATCGATTATGAGGAGACCTTCTCCCTTTTTGCCAGATACACCTCCATCAGATCTGTCATATCTTTAACCGCGCAGATGGGATGGGAAATTCACCAAATAGATGTCAAGATAATGTTCTTGAATGGGGTGATTGAAGAAGAGGTGTACATTGAGCAACCTGAAGGCTTTGAGACTCGTGAGAATAAATCTCATGTATGCAGACTGAAGAAAGCTCTATATGGAATCAAGCAGGCACCCAGAGCATGGTACGGTCGAATTGACATGTATTTGCAGCAATTGAGATTTTTCAAGAGTGACGCAGATCCCAATCTCTACTATTTTATGGTAGAGAATGAGCCACTTATTTTTGTATTATATGTGGATGATCTATTCCTTACAGGATCATCTAGGCTCATAAAGGACTGCAAGAAGAACTTAGAAGTTGAATTCGACATGAAGGACTTGGGATTGATGCATTAATTTCTAGGGTTGGAGGTGTTGCAGAAGAATGGAGAAATCTTCCTAGGACAAGGAAGATATGCCTCAGAAATCCTGAAGAGATTTAAGATGCAGGATTGCAGGCCCATGGAAATTCCCATGATAACCAACTGGAAAAATATAGATGCATCATAAGACAAGCAGACCCCACCTTGTACAAACAACTCATTGGGTCACTTATGTATCTGGTCAACACTAGACCAGACATTTGCTTTGCTATTAACACCCTCAGTTAGTTCATGGTAGATCCAAAGAGGGTGCACTGGGCAAAAGAAAGGCACATCCTCAAATATATGTGATTAACAGTCGAATACAGATTGAAATATCCTGTGGGGATGATTTCAGGCTGAGTGGGTTCACAGATGCAGATTGGGCAAGTAGTTCAGTATATTAGAAATGTACCTCAGGGTATTGTTTCAACATCGGATCAGGGATGACCTCTTCGTACAACAGGAAGCAGAAATCTGTATCTTTGATCTCAACAGAGGCATAATATATGGCAGCAAGCACAACTACGTGCAAGGCCATATGGCTCAAAAAACTGTTAGCAAACTTGTTCGGGAAGAAGATGGAGGTGACCAGTATCTATTGTGATAATCAGAGTTCCATCAAAAATTTTGAGAATCCAATATTTCATGGTTGGTCAAAACACATTGACATCAAGTGCCATTTTATCGAGACTGTGTTCATAAAGGAGCAGTACAACTACAATACGTTCCCGCAGGGAATCAGGTGGCAGACATACTCACCAAAGCTCTAGGAAGAGCCAAGTTTTTTCGCTTCAGAGAGCATATGGGTATGATGGACAATTTGTTTCAATAGCAGGAACAAGTGATATCTCAACCACAGATGCAATGTTGATTATGGAGGATCAGCAACAGTATAATGTAGCAGCAGTGCAGTGGTTGATGAACAACATCAACAACGCAAAGGCAGATACTCCATAGACAGAACAATATGCAATAAGGCATAACTGTTAGAGCACATTCCTTAATAAGAGGGAGTGTTGGTTTTTGGTAGCATCGGATGTGCTCTAAGTCTCAAATTTTGTGGAGAGGCTTAGAAACATGCATTACAAATAACCTAGAATTCGTTTTGGAAAATTCCACCCAAAAACAGTATTATAAGAAAAAATAATTATTTTTAATGGGGACCCTAAGTCTAACTTAGGAAATTAAAATAATTAATCTATATTAATGTAAATTGTGGGTGAATCTTCTAGAAAAAGAATATCAAGTCAAATTATAATCTTAGCCATTGATTAGAGATCTAATCTCAGCTATTGAAGTCTAAAAGAGAAGGCTATAAAGGAAGACTTGAGGGTCATTTGTAAGAAACACTGAGGCAGATACTCAGTTGCCTAAGAAGATCGATTTTCTCATTGCCTGAAGTTCAGCATGATAAATTGATTCAGGGGGAGAGTTGTAAGGTGGAGACAAAGAAGGATCAACAAGGGCAAAGTGTACAGAATCCAACTGAGAGAAGCAGGGCGGAGGAAGGATTGTGCGGTGGCAGTGACGCAGTAGTAGTGACAACGCAGGAGCTGTGACGTTGGACCTGCGTAGCCACTGTGCAGAGATTGGCGCAGTGAGAAACATAGGGTCTCAGAGGCACTCCAAGGTCAAAAACTCACTGAAAATCTAGTGAGGAATTTGGTTGTAAATTTCTCATAATATTTCTCTCTTGTTCTGCTGGTCACTTTTTGTACGAGAGATTTTGCTGAAGAATAATAAAAGAAACCCTCAGTTGTTGCACCGATTTTCCCACATTGGGTTTTTTCCAGGGACAATTGTCCAAAGATAACTGTGTCATTCATGTGTTTGTATTTCTTTATATTTTTCTCAATATTTTATTTGTGAAGACTGCAGTTGTATTTATTTCAATATTTACGGAAGAAAATTCTGTAAATAACTTGTTGTTGAATAATAAGTAGAAGAAATAATATCATATATTGCAATAGACTTTCATTTTAGAAATTTTCACATACATCTCATAGATAACACAACATGCATTTTGTCTCCAATTTTGAAAAAAAAATCATCATCTTCACGAATTCTCATAAGAAAATTAATTTTATCCTTCTAAATTTGGTGATTTACATCATATTTGTAGGTTTTTAAAAATATTTTTGAGTTTTTTTTTTGTTTATGGTTTAACTTGTATCAAAGACATTAGGTATATTATAAGAGATAATGTTATCAAAAAATTACACTCGATTGGCTGCTAATTAGACAACTTCATGTAACTATTTCAAACAAACTTGTAATTGAAGCTTATCCTATTCAGTTTGAGAGGACTCTCTCAAAAGGGGTTAATGATATTTGATTATGGTATGAAATTAGATGGTTAACTCTACTTGGAAAATAACTTGCTTGTAATGTGTGTAGGTTGAAAAGAGTATAAGTCAGAGCATACACCTATGAATTTTGAGTATTAAAGATGAAAACCATTGAAAATGGTACACATAGAAAGTATAAATCAAATAAGCACTAAAAACTCCATGAAAATCTCAAGTTGGTCAAGAAAAAGTCCTTTGTATTACTGAAAAAGGTCGAATTACATAAAGCTGTAGTATTGCCAAAAAATCTCCAACCTTTTACAAATTCGAATATCTACCCTTTAATAGACCTTGTTACATGAGAGATGATCTTCCTCTTGGCTAGATTAATCGAATTTTTCCTAATGACACCATGCATAACAAGAAAGCATCTACTTTAATGAGAAAATGACAGTTATTCTATTAAACAGTCATTTTCCTAATAGGACTCAAACAACTAATTATTACATCAACTACCTTATCTCTTGAAACAGTTATACATCTGACAACAACTGATTCACATGTTTGAATGACCTATTACAGAACTCATCACTACTTGACATCTTGATTATCCTCCAAATCTGGAAACAAACCCTATTTTTCAAGAAAACAGGTCCTTATCTCCAACGAATGGTTTGGTTGATGAGTTGTCTTCATCTCATGGTCTTCAAGTCTTGGATGAATGCTGACAAAGTCCCTTGACCATTTGAAAGTGTTCACATGTCCAAAACTGCCCAAAAACCTGCTCATAAACCTTCAAAACAACACGCTACGAAAGTACAACAGTTTCGTAGCGTACTTTCGTAGCGTACAAAAAATGAACTTTGCCATCAAAATTTCTGCCTCTTTCTTTCTGAATTATGTTCATCATGCCTTGACACATCCTCCATATCATTTCCTCTCCTTGGAAACTCCCCAAAGTGGTTTTAAATGAAAAAATAAATCTACGGGTGGTTTCGTAGTGTTTTCATGGCTTCAACCCTAGGAAACGCTACGAAACTGTGGAAAACTGTGTTAATTCCATATTTTTGCTTAATTTCAAAAATGAACTTTCAAGCTGTGTAAACTTTGTTTCAACATGCCATTTACCTTTCAAAACATAAACCATCTCAAACTAGGAGTCTTGAGGTGTTTCTTCTTCATTGATGATGAGTTGAGTTATTGGCTCCTCAACTACTGTCATTTTTATACCTTTCTTCTCCAGCTCCTCATGGATCAATTCTAACTGTTCTTGGAGGTCTTTAACTTGATCCTTCAACTTTCTGTTGGTAGATTTTAAGTGCAGGTTCATTCTTCTGACATGTTTCACTTCTTTCCTCAATGGCATAGTCCATTTTATCAATTGTTGTGTGTTGTCTAAAGTCTTTGATACAATGTCAATTTTCTCTTCCCAAACCTCTTTCATCTTTTCAAACTGAAACTTTTGGACTTTATGTTTCCTTGCTTCCTTCTTCATAACTGCAATTTCATGATTAGCTAGCCTCAATTGTTCTTCAAGGAGTTCAAACTCCGTTTTTTCAATGACTTTCTCCTTTCCTTTCTTTGTCTCGTTGACTGGATATTTTTCTACAGCAGATGAAAGATAAATAATGTCTTGTGGTGGCTGGAATGTGTCAGTTGCTGGATGAACCTCTTTACTACTATCCAACAGTTTTCTAGCATGTCTTGTCATGGGCTTCCTATCCTAGAACATAAAACTTGCATCCTCACCTTCAAACTCTAGTTTCTTTGCAGATTTATCTTTCTTGAGTTTTTGTCCACCTTCATATATATCCTCAGCCTGGCCTATAGGAGTCTCTTCAATATCAATGGCATGTAATATGTCTTCTAAATTTCCTTTAGCCACTGTTTGGTTCCTTGTAATCCTTTGTCTTCCTTGTTTACTCACAGCTTGCTCTTGTTTTGTAGGTTTGATCATTATTGACTTTTGTTTTGTAGGTGGAATAATGGGTGTATCAAATCTCCGCAACTGCTCTGTTTCCATCATCACTAGTTCACTTTTCTCTGCCCCTATTGGTTCACTCTGTTCAGCCAGTAAAGGTGATGGTGTACCTCTAGGTTTAAGAGTTTTCTTAGGGGTAATGTTATCCATTTCAAAACCACTAACAAACAGAAATGAAAACCAATCTCTGCCTAGTCTTTGTAGCTCATCTAAAACTAACAATTTTATTAAGCCATGATGAAAAAGTGAGGTTTCACTTCCCTCAGATTTTGCTTGGACCTTATCTGCCATTTTTGATAAACTTTTGTGTAAATAGAAAGGCATATCAAGAGATATCTTACCAACAAAGTGAAGGAGAAGCTTGAAGTGGTAAGAATAGACTTTATGATATCTTCCTTCACATGTGAAATATTTCTGGATAATCAGCAATAGCTTTGAGAAATCGTCCTTCATGTAGCTCCTTGAAGTGGCATTTCTAAGGTCAACTTCACTGCTTTCTGGCTTGATAAACTCTTTGCATTTTTCCATGTTGAATTTGAACCCTTTGAACCATTTTTCTTGTCCTCTTGGAATCCCTGTTGCTGCTACAATGATCTCTGGTGTAATAGTGAGATTCAGCATCCCCACTTTAGTTTTTGTTCCATTGAAGTTTAAGGCAAATTCTTTGGAAACCTGTGCATGGCAGCCTTGTAGTCTTTCACAAAACTGTAAACATCCTGTCCTTCTGAAGACGCCTATAGTTGTTGGGTGTTCATTTATCAGGTTCATATCTGATGGCTCGTATCTAAGACAGTGGCCACCTTTATTTGTCTTCCTTTTTGCAGCCATAGTTCTTTGAAGTCTTCTCTACCTCACTTGATAATGTCTTCTCTGCCTCGCTTGATCAATGATATCTGCAATCCTTTGAAAGAAACCAACCACAAATTGGGCTCAATGAAATAGCTCTCCAGAGCTCAATAAAATGCAAAGAAGGAATAGAGAATGACAAATGACTCAATTTGGAAATATTTTGAAGTTCGATGACCACTCATATCATAATGATGACTCATACATGCTAAAAATGGTGATGATGACTTCAGCCCTGACTATGTACCTTGATATTTACCCTAACTGACTCGAATGGAATCTAACTTATCATTTTCAAATCATTTTCTGACACCTAATAGCTAATTTGACATGACATACAGGAAACCTTACTTCCGTAGCGTTCCTAGTGTATTTCTGGGCATTTTCACTACGAAAGTATTAGCAGTTTCGTAGTGAGAAGTGAATTTTCTCTGTGTATTTCGATATGAAAGTGTGGTTTCTTGGCTAAAATGACCCTTTCGGTGTTAAAGTCTTGGAAAATGAAAAATGTCCGAAAATTATGATTGATGTGACATGAGGGGATTTGAAAGAGGGTGGGTTTAGACCTTAGGACAGGCTAAATAAGAAAAATTAAAAATTTCCCTTGACCAAGTAATGAAAAATGAATCCTATAACCCTACCTTTGACACATGAACCTCTAGGACTTTTTCAAATAATGCTTCATTTTTTTCTGTGTGATAACAGTGGCTCCACTTGCAATGGTGTGCCGCTGTGGTACACCAAAGAACCTGTAGTTCTAGTGCTGCTATCCATCTTCTTGAAAACAAAAAAGTTTGAAATTTGCCAAGATTTCCTTCAAACTCTAATGGCCTTCACCTCTGGCTGAAGCTTGATGTTTAGCTTGTCTTTATTAGTAGAAAAAAATATAAAATGGAATATATACAATGGAATGAATGATCAACAGAATTTAAGAGGAATAGTGCTTCAAAAACCTGCCATTGACAGGCACTCTAGCACAAGGTTGTCCATCCATCTGCAAAATGTAAGTATTGTTCTCATTAAATGCAGCTACTCTGAATGTACCTTCCCAAATGTTCTCAAACTTACCATGTTTCCCATTCTCTTCAATCCCGACCTCCCATTTCAAAACCACATCTTGGATTTGAAAGTTTTCTTCCTTGACCTTCTTGTCAAATGTCTTACTAATTCTGTTTTGATGTTGTTGATTACTATTACAGACTTCCTCCATTTTCTCTTGTAAAGCTATCAAATAATTAATCCTCCTTTGAATCGCATTTGGCTCCTCCTCCAACCCTTGCAGCAGCTTCATGACATACACTCCCAAGGATGTAGGAAAAATGGCTTCAGCTCCATATACCAACTCATAAGGTGAAGTTCCAATTGATCTCTTTGCACACACTCTATCAGCGCACGGAGCATACTTCAACTTCAAATGCCATGACTTTTTATTTTCCTGCAACACCTTCTTAATAATCCTCACAATGCTCTTGTTAGAAGATTCAACAAGACCATTACCTTGTGGATAATATGCAATAGAATGCCCAAGTGAAATTTGATATTGATGACAAAAACTAATCAAATTCTTAGATTTGAATGCTTGTGCATTATCAGTGATGATCTTCATAGGGCAGCCAAACCTAGACAATATATTATTTTCCAAAAATGAAATGATAACTAAATCATTTACTTGCCTAGTTGGGATTGCTTCAATCCACTTGGTGAAATAATCAGTTGTTGTAAGAATCCAGTGATGCTGACCTAAATATGATGGATGAATTTCACCAATAAAATTTAGCTCCCACTGCTGAAATGGCGCCTCAACATAGATAGGCATCAAGGGTAAAGGTACAAGCTTCTTCTTACCATAAAAAATATGGCATTCATGGCAGGAAACAATCTTTTTGTAGACATCTTTAAACATTGTAGGCCAATAATACCCTGCTCTGAGAATCTTATTTGTTGTATCCTTCCAATAATGATGACCTCCACAATCTCCTTTGTTAAACTCCTCAATCACTTTTTCAGCCTCCTCTTCTAGCAAACAATTCAAGAGAATACCACCAGTATCCTTCCAATACATATTTTTATCAATGATGCAGTACCTCAAAGACTTTAACTTCACAAATCTTGCCTTGGACTTTGTCAACTTAGCAGGTGCTCTATGATGATGTAATACAAAAGCAATGTCTTTGTACCAATCTGAAATAATGTACTTTTCTTCAATGGGAATTAGCTCTTCATTTTCATCTGAAATTTCTGCAATTGAATTCATGTCAAGACAGTCAAAGTTTGATTGTGCCATCAGCTTTGCTAGGCCTTGACCTTTGACCAATTTTATGGGCTTGATCTCTATATCATATTCTAGCAAGTTAGCAACCAATTTCCCCCTCTTACCATCAGGATCAGCTTGAGTTAGAATGTCTTTCACAACAACATTAGGAAAAAAAGCTATAACATGAGAATGCAGAATGTAAATTCTGAAATATTTGATGGCCTTGACCAAGGCATAAGCTTGCTTCTCTAAGATATTATAATTCAACCCTAAGTTAGCTAATGTCCTACTAAAAAATGAAATGGCCTGCTCAGTACCTTGCTGTCCTTTCTGCAACAAAACTCCAGCAATTGTATTTTCTGATGCAAATGTAAAAACCAGAAATTCTTTTGAAAAATATGGGTTGATCAACATTGGTGCTTGAGTGAGTGCCTTCTTGATCTCCTCAAATGAGTGCTTTGATTATGCTATCCACTTGATGTCAACCCCTTTCTTGAACATTTTTGTTATGTCTTTTACAATCTCAACAAAATTAGGAATAGACCTACTCACAAAATTTACCTTTCCAAGGAAAGACTGAATTTCCTTTCTGCTTCTAGGTAGATCCACTTTATGAATTGCATTAACTCTATTTGGATCAATCTTAATCCCATCTTTAGAAATAATATTCGCAAGTAACTTCCCTGAAGTTAGAGAAAAAATTATTTTAGTGGGATTGAGAGAAATGCCAAACCTTCTACACTTCAGCAGAATATTTTCTAAGTGCTTCAAGTGATCTTCTTCTCTCCTTGAGAAGACTGTTATGTCATCTAGATAGCCAACCACCATCGTGTCCTTATCCTCAGCGAAGGCAATGTCCATTGCTCTTTGAAAGGTAGCTCCTACATTCATCAAACCAAAGGGCATTTTGGCATACATAAATGTGCCCCATGGTGTGGTAAAGGCTGTTTTTTCCTGATCTTTTGGATGCACAAGTATCTGATTGTACCCTGAAAAACCATCAAGCATAAACATCCTTTGGGAACCAACAATGTTATGCAAAATTCGGTCCATCTTCGGGAGAGGGTATTTGTCCTTTAGAGAGGTTTTATTAAGTTCCTAAAGTCAATGCATATTCTAATTTTTCCACTTTCTTCTTCTTCTTCTTCTTCTTTTTTCTTTTTCTTTTTCTTTTCTTCTTCTTCTTCTTCTTCTTTTTTTTCTTTTTTTTTTCTTTTCTGACTGGAACCAAATTTACAAGCCACTTTGAGAATCTGATTGGAACAATAATTTTGGCATCAAAGAGTTTCTTGATTTCCTTTTTAATCAGAGACATGAGAAGTGGATTAATCTCCTCATCTTCTGCTTCAAAGGCTTTTCATTTTCTTTCATGGGAATGGTATGTTGAATGATAGTAGGATCATACTTCTTCAAATCAGCGTAACTCCAAGCAAACACATCTATGAACCTTTTTATCATCTCAATATATTTCTATCTCATGTCAATTGAAAGAAACTTTGAAAGCTTAATCATTTTTGGCATAGCTACTGTACCAAGGTTACAATTCTCTACCTCCTCATCATCAGCTTGTATCCTAGGAGACTTGAACACATCATTCTGATCAAAAAGCTTCTCAAGGGGTATGAGACCTTTGGGTATAGAGTTATTCTTCAGCTGTAACACTTCAGAATTTCCCTTTGATTCAGTAAGCATGTTTTGTTGATCTACTTGTGTACTTTCAAACTCTTCTTTCAGCTCTATAAATTTTTTTACTTGTTGGTCATCCTCAAACACTTGCCAATGGATAATTTTATCAGGGATAGCAGGTCTATGGCGAACTTCAACCTCATATATTTCATTGGAATGAATATGAATGATAAATATACTTGTAGAGACAGCTAGGGAGTTAGCTACTGAGTTTTGGTCCCTAGTCTTCACAATAAATGAATATTCTTGGAAATTCTCCAACATGTCCATGACCAAATTTCTGTATGCCCTCATTCTCACATCCTTATTTTGATACACACCCTCAACTTGCTTAATAAATAAATCAGAATATCCACAAACACAAATATTTTGGGCACCCATTCTTTTCAAAATTTCTAAGCCCAAAATTAAAAATTCATACTCGGCCATGTTATTTGTGCAATCAAAATTCAGTTTGTAAGAAAAGAACTTACTTTCATCTTATGGAGTTGTGATCCAAATTCTTGCTCCTGCCCCCTCTTCCTGCTGATCCATAAAAATGTAACAACCACCAACATTCCACCTTCTCCTCACTGATTTGTTGATTTGCTATCTGCTAAATTACAGTTTGCTGATTTTGTGCCTTCTTTTCATCCTCTGCTTCATCAATCAACTCATTGAAAAGAATAGTAGATCCAAGTTTAGTATCAACAACATATATTAGAAAGTTTTGAGGTTTATCTTTACTACTTACCATGTAAGCCATCCTTGTTTCTCTATAAAGTCTCATTTGCTCACCAAAAACAAGAATGGTGGCATAAGTTAGGTCCATATGCATTGTACCTTTGATTTTTCCTACCCATTACCTTGATAACAGCATGTCAAATTTAGATGGAATGTCTACTACCACAATGTCCGTGACCACTATTTTGGCAGGGACTTGTGTAAGAACAACAACAACATATTTTATTAAACCAATGCACTGAACTCTTTTTGAATCAAAGGAAAACAAATCCTTATATGGTCTAGTAATTTCCAATCCTATCATTTCCATGATTACTTTGAGCATAAGATTATGAGAGGCTCTTAAATCCAACATGGAATTATGCAATGCCATGTCATGAATACCAAGGCTGACATAAAAAGGAGGCACCTCTTCATTCTGCTCATCCTCTAATATTGGACTCAAGTATATGGTTGGATGATCTTCTTGAACATTCAGGATATCAGCAGCTCCTGGTTGGGAATTCAACATTTTCACAATCTTACTTCTATATTCGTTCACCTTAAGAATTTCTCCAAAAGGCACTAGGATTTTGATCTTAGAGATATCACTCTCCAAACTGAAAACAAAAGAATATTTTTTAGTCTCTTTAATAGGAGGAGGTGGTGTATCTTTCTTAACTTCAGCAACCTTGGGGGCATCTTTCTTGGGTTGTGTTTTGTTTGTAGTAATTGGAAAATTTATGTTTCTGAGGTTGTATTGTTTCTACATCTCAAAGATCTCAAGTTGATACCCTTTAATATAATCATATGGTTCCTCACCCTTGTTTACTTCATGATCTGACTCATCATGTTCCTCCTTAGTTAAAAACATCCCTGACATGTTTTCATCTAAGCAATGAATTGATTCTTCTTGTATTTCAGGTTGATCTTCTTCATCAACTAAGTTTTGCTTGAAAGGAGGCCTTACTTGAGGGTCAGGTGGCTGATTTCTGTTTTCCCTTGGTATTTGCTGGTTTTGAGGTCTTTTGAACTAAGGATTTCTAAATTGAGGTTCATGTTGTGCAGGAGGAGCAGAGGCATTCCCAAGGGCAAGCCTATCCATCAGTTTTTCCATTGTCTTCATCATAGAATCAAATTTTCCATCTGAGGTAGAGGGATTATCTTCTTCTTTCAACTTAGTCTTTCCCATCTTGGACTTTTTTGTTGCTATCATATTGATCTCCACCTTCACTGCATCATTTTTCATTTTAGCAAGTGAAGGGGATTCTCTTTCTCTTAGCAGGATAGAAAATTCATAATCAAAAGCTACAACATATTCCAGCTAAGCTGCTCCAGGTGGAGGCTTTAGATAGGCAGGGATAGAGTCATACACTTTGTTAAATATCTTTGAAATTTTTTGAACAGTTTCATCAATAGCTCTCTTCAAACTATTATACTCAGTGAGGGCTTGTATAGGGTTGGTTCTATTTCCCCACTTCCTCAAGAAGTTATTTTCAAATTCATTCCAGTTATGTAGGCTTCCAAGAGTAAGGGCTTTGAACCACTTCCTAACTTCACCAGTGAAGCTCTCAGCAAACAATCTCATCTTGACATTCTCATGGTCAACCTCCTCCCTGTCTATAAAGTCATTGAATTGATCTACATGCTCTTCAGCTGTAATCTCTTCATCACTTCCCCATTTTTTGATTCTAGAAGAATATATGCTAGGAAGGGAATTTAAGACAGTCGGAAGGGCAAGAGGGGCATACCTAGCAGGTGCAGCAGGTGGAGGTGGCACATTTCCAACCATGATGACTAGGACTGTAGTAGTTTTATGGACAACAGCAGTAGAGGAAGAGGAACTGTTAGGAGGAGGGTTGTTTGGTCTATGTTGTCCAGTCACAATTGAACTCCAATTAGGAAGAGGAATACTAGTTTTACTTCCTAACAAAATTTCAAATGGTTCTGGTTCCTTCAACCTATCCAATGACCCTTTCTCTAATAGT
The DNA here is from genome assembly GCA_034641835.2 of Pinus albicaulis. Lineage (NCBI taxonomy): Eukaryota > Viridiplantae > Streptophyta > Pinopsida > Pinales > Pinaceae > Pinus > Pinus albicaulis. The sequence continues at coordinate 919,417,153 of CM076569.1, forward strand.
AATTCTGAAGTCACTGCTTCCCAAAACTCTTCTTTATCTTTTTGAGTTACTAAGGCTGACATATCAATACCTCTTCTATGTAGGTCTAAAAAAATTTCAGTCAATTCTTTTTTACTTTCAGACCTAAACAAGACTTCCTGAATTTTATCATCAAATCTTTTATCTTCAAGACTTTTTAAAACTTCAGAGGACAAGGATTTTGTATGTAATGGAGTACCTGATATTGCATAAATTCATTGATTACCTCTAGAGATGGTGTTTGGATTTTCCACAATGGTAGGTGGATCTGGGTCAAGATTACTCCTCGTGTATCTCTCTCTCGAAGCCACCTTTAATCATATGAATTTTGAATGGAGTCACCAAAGTAGATGCAACCTCGAACAACTTTTTGAGCTCCTGCTACCTTCAGAAGTTCAACTTCAAAATTTCGGGAAAGTATAATCTTCAGGCTCCCAACAGACGCACCAAAATGTTATCACAAAATTGCACTTGATTGGCTGCTAATCAGACAACTTCATGTAATTGTTTCCAACCAGCTTGTAACTGAAGCTTAGCCTTTTCAGTCTAAGAGGGCTCTCTAAAAAGGGGTTAATGATATTTGATTATGATGAAATTAGATGGCTAACTCTACTTGGAAAATAATTTGTTTGTGATGTGTGTAGGTTGAAAAGAGTATAAGTATGCAATCATTGGGCTTATGGAGTCAAAAAATTCAGTAGTTCAGTGGTAATTTCTCTTGACATGGAAGCTGAGGCAGGTAAGAGTTTTTAGCACAGGTTAATCACACATGAAACATGAAATAACACAGCCAATTCATCAATAAAGGAAGTCAGAGCATAAACCTATGAATTCTGAGTATTAAAGATGAAAACCACTGCAAATGGTACACATAGAAAGTATAAATCAAATAAGCACTAAAAACTCCATGAGAATCTCAGGTTGGTCAAGAAAAAGTTCTTTGTATTGTTGAAAACAGTCAAATTACATAAAGCTGCAGTATTGCCAAAAAATATCCAACCCTTTACAAATTCGAATATTTTCCCTTTAATAGTCCTTGTTACATGAGAGATGATCTGCCTCTTGGCTAGATTCATCAAAATTTTCCTAATGACACCTTGCATAACAAGAAAACATCTACTTTAATGAGAAAATGACAGTTATTATATTAAACAGTCATTTTTCTAATAGGACTCAAACAACTAATTATTACATCAAATACCTTATCTCTTGAAACAGTTATACATATGACAACTAATGATTCACATGTTCGAATGAGCTATTACAGAACTCATCACTACTTGACATCTTGATTATCCTCTTCCAAACCTGGAAACAAACCCTATTTTTCAGGAAAACAGGTCCTTATCTCCAATGAATGGTTTGGCTGATGAGTTGTCTTCATATCATGGTCTTCAAGTCTTGGATGAATGCTGGAAAAGTCCCTTGACATTTTGAAAGTGTCCACCTGTCCAAAGCTTCCCAAAAACCTTCTCATAAACCTTCAAAACAACACGCTACGAAAGTATGACAATTTCGTAGCGTACAAAAAATGACCTTTGCCATCAAAATTTCTGCTTCTTTCTTTCTGCATTATGTTCATCATGCCTTGACACATCCTCCATATCATTTCATCTCCTTGTAAACTCCCCAAAGTGGTTTTAAATGAAAAAATAAAGCTACAGGTGGTTTGTTGTGAAACCAGCTCCAAAAATAGAAGAAAAGAGATATCAACGCCTTAGAAATAAGCCACTTCGAGGGGGAAACCTCTAATACATTACATGAATGAACAATTCTTGGATGATTCAAATTACAAAACCTCCTTTCTATATATAGGAGTCCATGGGGCCGCAATGTAATCCTAGCCGACCTAACAATAATAATTTAAGGGCACAATAATAACAATATGGGGATTACAAGAGTACAATAATAACAATAAGGGGGTTACACTAACAATAATAAGGGACTATACTAGTAATATAGGGTCCTAACATGCCCCTTCTTCAAAAAAGTGTTGTCCTCAACGCTTGAGTAGCTGTGGGTGCTTCTGTATAAAATTCTCACCTTCCCATTTAGAATCTTCAGTGGGTAAGTTCTTCCACATGATGAGATACTCTGCAATTGATTGATTCCGTAGCTGTCAAGTTCTTGTTTCTGTGACCTCTTCAGGTTCCAATATGATTTTTTCTTCCTCATCAAGTTCTAGAAATATTGTTTGAACTGGAATATTTTCACATATAACCTTCTTTAAGCATGAAACATGGAAAATTGGATGCACACGTGAAGAAGCAGGAAGCTCCAATTTGTATGCCATAGTACCAATCTTTTGCAACACCTTGTAAGGACCATAGTACTTTGGCGATAATTTATTATCCTTCTTAGCTTGCTTGAGGGACATTTGTTTGTATGGTTGTAGCCATAAAAATACCCGGTCTCCTACATCAAAACTTCTCTCGCTGCGATGTTGATCTGCCTATTGTTTCATTTGATTTTGTGCCAAATTCAAGTTATCCTTTAAGAGTTGGAGAAATTCTTTTTGATGCTCGATGTGATCTTCCACTGCTTGAACCTTTGAATTTTCTCTTAAAAATGATGTGATGGATGGTGGATAATATCCATAAAGTGCCATAAATGGGATCATTTTTGCTGCAGTATGGAAGGAAGTGTTATACCACCATTCTGCGAGAGGTAACCACTTGACCCATTATGTTTGTTTATCAGATACAAAACAATGAAAATATCATTCCAAACATTTATTTACTATCTCAGTTTGACCATCGAATTGAGGATGATAAGATGAGCTATGAGCTAATTGAGTATCCAAACAAGAAAATAACTCCGTCCAAAAATTTCCAGTAAAAATGGGATCTCTGTCAGTCATAATAATCCTTGGGTTTCCATGTAGCTTTTGAATTGTGTCCATAAATGTAGTAGCAACTGTAATTGCTTTAAATGGATGAGATAATGCACAAAAGTGTGCATACTTGGTAAGTCTATCAACTATCACCATGATGACACTCTTTCCTTCGGACTTAGGTAAACCTATGATAAAATCCATTGAAATATTCTCCCAACATTGACTTGGAATGGATAAAGGTTGTAGAAGACCCAAGGTCTTAATTGTTTCAACTTTATTCTGCTGGAAAACCAAACATTCTGCCACAAACTTTTGAATATCAGATTTAAGTCCATCCCAAAAAAATTCTTTCTTCACCCTGTGGTAAGTTTTTAAAAATCCTGACTTTCCTCCTAAAGGAGAAGTGTGCAATTCCAAAAGAATATTTTGTTTTAGCTGGGAATTCTTACAAAGATATAAGTGATCTTTGTACCATAAGAAATCATTTTTCCAACTAAATGTATCAGATGTACTAGGATCTTGTTGCAACTTTTCAATGAGTGTCCACAATTCTTAGTCCTTCTTCCATTCATCTCTTGCTTCAGTTATCCAATCTGGTTGGATAATAGAAATGGCACAAAGCAATGCTTCCACCTCTTCATTCTTTCTTGAGAGTGCATCTGCAACAACATTTAACTTCCCCTTTTTGTAGATTATTTCAAAACCATAACCCAACATCTTTGAGACCCATTTTTGCTGCTCTTCTGAAGATAGTTTGTTCCAAAAAGTGTTTAAGACTATCATGATCAATTTTTACCTTGAAGTGTCTTCCCATTAGGTAAGTTCGTCATTTCTTTAGTGCATGCAGTATTGCTAACATTTCATTCTCATAAATAGGTTTCTGTAAATACTTTCCTTTAATTGGATGACTTTCAAAAGCAATGGGTCTTCCTTCTTGCATTAAAACAACACCAATTCCATTTCCTGAGGCATCACATTCCACAATAAAGGTTTTTGTGAAGTCTGGCGTAGCTAAGACCGGTGCTAGGCACATTGCCTCTTTAAGATGTTCAAAGGCCTTAGTTGCTTCGGGAGTCCATGAAAATGCATCTTTCTTCAATAATGTTGTTAGAGGTGCTGCTATTCTCCCATAATTCTTAACAAACTTGCGATAATACCCTGTTAACCCGAGAAATCCTCGCAGCTGCTTTATGGTTGTGGGAACTTTCCATTCCTTAATGGCTTTAATTTTGTTAGGGTCCACTTTAACCCCCTCGTGAGATACAATATGACCCAGATATTCCACCTCTTGTACTCCAAAGAAACATTTGGATGTTTTTGCATATAATTGTTTCTCCTACAATAGTTTGAGCACCCTGTTAACATGTTGAACATGATCCTTCCAAGACCTATTGTAGATTAGTATATCATCAAAAAATACTAGCACAAATTTTCTAAGGAAGGGTTTGAAAATGGAATTCATCAACCCTTGAAATGTAGAAGGTGCCTTGGTAAGGCCAAAAGGCATGACCAAAAATTCATAATGACCCTCATGAGTTCGAAATGTTGTTTTTGGAATATCTTCAGTCTTCATTCTAATTTGATGATATCATGAACAAAGATCCAACTTGGTAAAATAAATTGCTCCATGTAATTCATCCAATAATTCATCAATCACAGGAATGGGAAATTTATCTTTAATGGTGAGCTTATTGAGCTCCCTATAATCCGGACACATTCGCCATGATCCATCCTTCTTGTGTACCAATACTACGGGAGCAGAGAAAGAACTTTGACTAGGTTGAATTATACTCGCCTCTAACATTTCTGCAATCATACGTTCAATTTCGCTCTTTTGGAAGTAAGGATATCTATAAGGCATGATGTTTGGAGGAACACTTCCTGGAATCAAATGAATAGCATGATCATGATCACGAATAGGTGGGAGTCCTTTGGGAGTTTCAAACACCTTGGAATGATTGTCAAAGACTTGTTGGAGATCTGCAGAAATAGATGATTTTGATGTCGAAACTTCTAGTGAGCATAATTGTGCAATTACGCCTCGTTGTTCTTTATTTAGAAGCTTTTTCATGACATTAGAGCTTATTATCCTTCCCGGCTTCCCTTCAATACCCCATAATTCGACTTCCTTTCCTTCTGAAAAAAATTTCAAGAAAAGTTCTTGAAAATTAAAAGTTATCGTCCCCAAAGATTGTAACCATTGTACTCCTAGTACAACATCAGCACCTCCCATAGGAATGGAAAGCATTGGACTATTCAATACATATTCCTCCATGGTTAGCTTGATATTATGACATTGTCCAGAGCAATTTATAGTTCCTCGATTTGCAACCATCACTTGACATTCTGGTGTTGGGTATAGGAAACAATTCAATTCCTTGGCTACCTTACAATGAATAAAATTATGGGTACTTCCTAGATTAATCAACACTATTACCTTTTTTCTGTTGTAAAACCAGCTCCAAAAATAGAATAAAAGAGATATCAACGCCTTGGAAATAAGCCACTTCGAGGGGGCAACTTCCAATACATTACATGAATGAACAATTCTTGGATGATACAAATTACAAAACCTCCTTTCTATATATAGGAGTCTATGGGGCCACAATGTAATCATAGCCGACCTAACAATAATAATTTAGGGCACAATAACAATATGGGGGTTACACAGGTACAATAATAACAATAAGGGGGTTACACTAACAACAATAAGAGACTATACTAGTAATATAGGGACCTAACATGCCCCTATCCTTTAAAAAAGTGTTGTCCTCAATTCTTGAGTAGTTCTAGGTGCTTCTATGTAAAATTTTCATCCTCCCATGTAGAATCTTCAGTGGGTAAGTTCTTCCACTTGATGAGATACCCTAAAATTGATCGATTCGGTAGATGTCGAGTTCTGGTTTCCGTGACTGCTTCAGGTTCCAATATGATTTTTCCTTCATCAAGTTCTGGCAATATTGTTTGAACTGGAAGATTTTCACCTATAACCTTCTTTAAGCATGAAACATGGAAAATTGGATGCACTCGTGAAGAAGCAGGAAACTCCAATTTGTATGCCATAGTACCAATCTTTTGCAACACCTTGTAAGGACCATAGTACTTTGGCGATAATTTATTATCCTTCTTATCTTGTTTGAGGGACATTTGTTTGTATGGTTGTAGCCTTAAAAATACCCAGTCTCCTACATCAAAACTTCTCTCGCTGCGATGTTGATCTGCTTGTTGTTTCATTCGATTTTGTGCCAAATTCAGGTTGTCCTTTAAGAGTTGGAGAACTTCTTGTTGATGCTCGATGTGATCTTCCACTGCTTGAATCTTCGAATTTTCTCTTAAATATGATGTGATGGATGGTGGATGATATCCATAAAGTGCCATAAATTGGGTCATTTTTGCTGCAGTATGGAAGGAAGTGTTATACCACCATTCAGCGAAAGGTAACCACTTGACCCATTGTGTTTGTTTATCAGATACAAAACAACGAAGATATCCTTCCAAACATTTATTTACTATCTCAGTTTGACCATCGGATTGAGGATGATAAGATGAGCTATTAGCTAATTGAGTACCCAAACAAGAAAATAACTCCGTCCAAAATTTCCAGTAAAAATGGGATCTCTATCGCTCACAATAACCCTTGGGTTCCCATGTAGCTTTTGTTTTGTGTCCATAACTATAGTAGCAATTGTACTTGCTTTAAATGGATGAGATAATGCACAAAAGTGTGCATACTTGGTAAGTCTATCAACTACCACCTTGATGACACTCTTTCCTTCGAACTTAGGTAAACCTGTGATAAAATCCATTGAAATATCCTCCCAACATTGACTTGGAATGGATAAAGGTTGTAGAAGACCCAGGGTCTTAATTGTGTCAACTTTATTCTGCTGGCAAACCAAACATTCCGCCACAAACTTTTGAATATCAGATTTAAGGCCATCCCAAAAAAATTCTTTCTTCACCTTGTGGTAAGTTTTTAAAAATCCTTAGTGTCCTCCTAAAGGAGAAGTGTGCAATTCCAAAAGAATCTTTTGTTTTAGTTGGGAATTCTTACAAATATATAAGCGATCTTTGTACCATAAGGGATCATTTTTCCAACTAAATGTATCAGATGTACTAGGATCTTGCTGCAACTTTTCAATGAGTGTCCACACTTCTTCGTCCTTCTTCCATTTACATCTTGCTTTGGTTATCTAATCTGGTTGGATAATACAAATGGCACAAAGAAATGCTTCCACCTCTTCATTCTTTCTTGATAGTGCATCTGCAACAACATTTAGCTTCCCTTTTTTGTAGATTATTTCAAAGTCATAACCCAACATCTTTGTGACCCATTTTTTCTGCTCTTCTGAAGATATTCTTTGTTCCAAAAAGTGTTTAAGACTATCATGATCAGTTTTTACCTCGAAGTGTCTTCCCATTAGGTAAGTTCTCCATTTCTTTAGTGCATGCAGTATTGCTAACATTTCCTTCTCATAAATAGGTTTCTGTAAATACTTTCCTTTGATTGGACGACTTTAAAAAGCAATGGGTCTTCCTTCTTGCATTAAAACAGCACCAATTCCATTTCCTGAGGCATCATATTTTAAGTTATGTCCAATCGCCCACAATGACCCAATTACGGACTAGTTCAGTATAGCGAACTTGTACGACTTGCCACATGTCATTGTTTCCTCCTTTGGCTCTGAAATTGATAGACAAGAAACTACAGTTTGTGTACTTGTAGCCACTTTTTACAGCATTCCAATCCAATGCTCCGAGAGAGATTTATGAAGATTTTCCCACGATAACCTCTTTGAGATGAAATTCGAGAGCTTGAAAAAGACCTAACTTCCACAGATCATATCTCCGAAAATATTGCGAACCAAGATCTGAAATTTTTCGACGATGTTCCTCAGGATTTCAATTTCGCTCTCTAAATATTTCAGCTTCTGAAACTACGTAGAAAAAAAGTTATAGCGCAAATTCCGCGATGACTTTTTTAGGTTAAATTCAGGAGCCTGAAAAAATCCCTAACTTCCATAGATCATATCTCCGAAAATATTGCAAACCAATATCTGAAATTTTGCGAAAATGTTCCTCAGGATTTCGGCTTCGCACTCTAAAAATTTCAGTGTTTGACCCTTCGTAGAAAAAAAGTTATAGCGAAAATGCCACGTTGACCTGTTTGGAGCAATGAAAACCCTAGAATCCAAAGCTCTGATACCAAATGTTGTGAAACCAGCTCCAAAAATAGAAGAAAAGAGATATCAATGCCTTAGAAATAAGCCACTTCGAGGGGGCAACCTCCAATACATTACATGAATGAACAATTCTTGGATGATACAAATTACAAAACCTCCTTTCTATATATAGGAGTCCATGGAGCCACAATGTAATCCTAGTGGGGCCACAATGTAATCCTAGCCGACCTAACAATAATAATTTAAGGGCACAATAATAACAATATGGGGGTTACAAGGGTACAATAATAGCAATAAGGGACTATGCTAGTAATATAGGGACCTAACATTTTCTTCTTGATATGTCCTTCTATCTTGAGAGTTTGAGGAGTGGTAATTCTTGCCAATGCATTACACGATATGGTCGGACTCATTTCTTCCTCTTCTAGGGTTGGTTCCTGATGTATATCCTCTTCTTGTTCATTTTCTTCTTCCCCTTCACAATCTATGTAAAATAATTTCTTCTCAGCACACTTATGACCTTTAGTGTATTTGCTATCACAACAGTAGCAAAGCCCTTTTGCTCTTTTTTCTTCCAATTGTTGTGGTGTCAACCTTGTAGGTTGTGGAAATCTAGGCGTAGCAACACTTCCTTCTTTATAGAAGTGAGTGCTAGGCTTCCTTGTCGCCATAATTTTACATTCAATTTTTCTTTCCAACCTGAATGCCTTCTCCAATGAATCAGATTCCAAAACGCGAACTTCATGTTGGATGTTATCCTTTAAAGTACCTATGAAGAGATCAATTTTGTGTTCCTCTGGAATATCAATTACCCTTATATTCAATTTTTGGAAGTCCTCAATGTGCTCCCCCACTAAACCCTTTTGTTTGAGATTTATCAATTGACTAAAGAAGGTGTTGCTCTGTATCCTCATAATGTGCTATCATTTCCTCCGTAAAAATTGACCAAGTGACAATTGTTTTACGAGAGCAAAGCCGTCGATACCATACAAATGTGTTTTTTTCTAAATGTAAAGTTGCAATGCGTACCTTTTGTGTGTTTTGCACATTATGGAGATCAAAATATTGCTCCATCTGTAGTATCCATGTTACAGGATCATTTCCATCAAACTTCCTCATATCCATTTTTGGAATATGGTGGTTCTTCCCGCCAACATTAGAGTTTATGAAATCGCGATTAACATTTATTTTGTTCTCATCATGAGTTTCCTCTACTATATTTTCACCATTAGGAAACATTTCTTGTATCAACTTTTTCAAACCTTCCATGTCTACTTTTAGATTATTCTTCATGTTTTCCATTTTTTCATCGATCTTAGCTTCCATGCCGTCCATCTTAGATTCCATGCCAGCTTCCATGCCATCTATGCCTTTCTTCAAACCATCCATCTTAGTTTCCACACCTTTCTTCAAAACTTCCATGTCATTTTTTGTTGCTCTTTGCAAGAGCGAAATTTGTTGCACTTGCTCTTGTAATTTTGATATGTCATGTTGCCATTCTTCATCTTCATGAGTCATAGTAGAGCCTTCTAAAGGCTTAATGGGTGTTGAATTCTTTTTAGGGGCCATTTTATAAACCAATATTGATATATATTCTACAATATTCTCTTGGAATCAATTCAACTTGATTCTTCAAACAAGACTTATGCAATTCGGATTAAAAATAAAATAAAAAAATACACACCTTTTACTTGTTTTTGCAGAACTCTATATTGAAATTGAATTATCTCTATAATTGAAGATCCTCAATATCTGAAATTTGGCCCTGTAGTAGTCCTCTGAATTTTCTTTCAAATGCCACAGGTCTGACTTGATTTGGATTCTTCAAGACAAAGTTATGTCCAATGTCCCACAAAGACCTAATTATGGACTAGTTCAATAGAGCGAACTTGTACGACTTGCCACGTGTCACTGTTTGCTCCTTTGCTTCTGAAATTTATAGACAAGAAACTACAGTCCGTGCACTTCCAGCCACTTTTTACAAAATTCAAATCTGATGCTCAGAGAGAGAGTTATGAAGATTATCCCAAGATCACCTCTTTGAGATGAAATTAGGGAGCCTGAAAAAGACCTAACTTCCACAGATCATATCTCCGAAAATATTCCGAACCAAGCTCTGAAATTTTGCGACGATGTTCCTCAGGATCTCGGCTTTGCACTCTTAAAATTTCAGCTTTTGAACCTTCGTAGAAAAAATGTTATAGTGAAAATTCTGTGATGACCTGATTAAGTGAAATTCAGGAGCCTGCAAAAATCCCTACCTTCCATAGATCATATCTCCAAAAATATTGCGAATGAAGCTCTAAAATTTTGCGAAGATGTTCCTAGGATTTCGGCTTCGCATCCTAAAAATTTCAGCTTCTGAACCTTCGTAGAAAACAAGTTATAGCGAAAATGCCACGATGACCTGTTTGGAGCAGCAAAACCCTAGAATCCAATGCTCTGATACCAAATGTTGTGAAACCAGCTCCAAAAATAGAAGAAAAGAGATATAAATGCCTTAGAAATAAGCCACTTAGAGGGGGAAACCTCCAATACATTACATGAATGAACAATTCTTGGATGATACAAATGACAAAACCTCCTTTCTATATATAGGAGTCCATGGGGCCACAATGTAATCCTAGCCGACCTAACAATAATAATTTAAGGGCACAATAATAACAATATGGGGGTTACAAGGATACAATAATAACAATAAGGGGGTTACACTAACAATAATAAGGGACTATACTAGTAATATAGGGTTCTAACATGGTTTCGTAGCGTTTTCCTGGCTTCAAACCTAGGAAATGCTACGAAACTGTGGAAAACTGTGTTAATTCCAGATTTTTGCTTAATTTCAAAAATGAACTTTCTAGCTGTGTAAACTTTGTTTCCAACATTCCATTTACCTTTCAAAACATAAACCAGCTGAAACTAGGAGTCTTGAGGTGTTTCTTCTTCATTGATGATGAGTTGAACTATTGGCTCCTCAACCACTGTCATTTTTAGACCTTTCTTCTTCAACTCCTCATGGATTAATTCTAGTTGTTCTTAGAGGTCTTTAATTTGATCCTTCAGCTTTCTGTTGGTAGATTTTAAGTGCAGGTTCATTTTTCTGACATGTTTCACTTCTTTCCTCAATGGCATAGTCCATTTGATCAATTGTTGTGTGTTGTCTAGAGTCTTTGATATAGTGTCAACCTGCTTTTTCAAAACCTTTTTCATATTTTCAAACTAAACCTTTTGGACATTATGTTTCCTTGATTACTTCTTCATAACTACAATTTCATGATTAGCTAGCCTCAATTGTTCTTCAAGGAGTTCAAACTCTGTTTTTTCAATGACTTTCTCCTTTCCTTTCTTTGTCTTGCTGACTGAATCTTTTTCTGCAGGTGATGAAAGATCAATAATGTCTTGTGGTGGATGGACTATGTCAATGGCTGGATGAACCTCTTTACTACTATCCAACAGTTTTCTAGCATGTCTTGTCATGGGATTCCTAGCCTGGAACATAAAACCTGCATCCTCACCTTCAAACTCTAGTTTCTTTGCAGATTTAGCTTTCTTGAGTTTTTGTCCACCTTCATCTATATCCTCAACCTGGACTATAGGAGTCTCTTCAATATCAATGGCATGTAATATGTCTTCTAAACTGTCTTTAGCCATTGTTTGACTCCTTGTAATCCTTTTTCTTCCTTGTTTACTCACAACTTGCTCTTGTTTTGCAGGTTTGATCATTATTGACTTTTGTTTTGTAGGTTGAACAATGGGTGTATCAAATCTTTGCAACTGCCATGTTTCCATCATAACTAGTTCACTTTGCTCTGCCCCTACTGGTTCACTTTGTTCGGCCACTAAAGGTGATGGTGTACCTCTAGGTTTAGGAGTTTTCTTAGGGGTAGTGGTATCCATTTCAAAACCAATAACAAACAGAAATGAAGACCAATCTCTGCCTAGTCTTTATAACTCATATAAAACTAGCAATTTTATTAAGCCATGATGAAAAAGTGAGGTTTCACTTCCCTCAGATTTTGCTTGGACCTTATCTACCATTTTTGCTAAACTTCTGTGTAAATAGAAAGGCATATCAAGAGATATCTTACCAACAAATTGAAGGAGAAGCTTGAAGTGGTAAGAATAGACTTTATGATATCTTCCCTCACATGTGAAATATTTCTGGATAATGAGCAGTAGCTTTGAGAAATTGTCCTTCATGCAGCTCCTTGGAATGGCATTTGTAAGGTCAACTTCATTACTTTCTGGCTTGATAAACTCTTTGCATTTTTCCACGTTGAATTTCAACCCTTTGAACCATTTTTCTTGTCCTCTCGGAATCCCTATTGCTGCTGCAATGATCTTTGGTGTAATAGTGAGATTCAGCATCCCCACTTCAGTTGTTGTTCCATTGAATTTTAAGGCAAATTCTTTGGAAACCTGTACATGGCAGCCTTGTAGTCTTTCACAAAACTGTAAACATCCTGTCCTCCTGAAGACGTCTAGCGTTGTTGGATCTTCATTTATCAGGTTCATATTTGATGGCTCATATTTGAGACAGTGGCCACCTTTATTTGTCTTCCTTTTTGCAGCCATAGTTCTTTGAAGTCTTCTTTGCCTCGCTTGATAATGTCTTCTCTGCCTCGCTTGACCAGTGATATCTGCAATCCTTTGAAAGAAACCAGCCACAGCTTGGGCTCAATGAAATAGCTCTCTAGAGCTCAATAACACGCAAAGAAGGAATAAAGAATGACAAATGACTCAATTTGGAAAGAATTTGAAGCTCAATGACCACTCATATCATAATGATGACTCATACATGCTAAAAATGGTGATGATGGCTTCAGCCCTGACTATGTACCTTGATATTTACCCTAACTGACTCGAATGTCATCTAACTTATCCTTTTCAAATCATTTTCTGACACCTAACAACGAATTTGACATGAGAGACAGGAAACCTTACTTTCGTAGTGTTCCTAGTGTATTTTTGGGCATTTTCGCTATGAAAGTATTAGTAATTTCGTAGCGAAAAGTGCAATCTCTATGTGTATTCTGCTATGAAAGTGTGGTTTCTTGGCTAAAACGACCCTTTCGGTGCTAAAGCCTTGGAAAATGAAAAATGTCAGAAAATTATGATTGAAGTGACATGAGGGGATTTGAAAGAGGGTGGGTTTAGACCTTAGGATAGGCTAAATAAGAAAAATTAAAATTTTTCCTTGACCAAGTAATAAAAAATGTATTATGTAACCCTACCTTTGACACATGAACCTTTAGGGCTTTGTCAAATGATGCTTCATTTTTTCTGAGTGATAACAGATAGCCAAACTTATGTTGACCATACTTGTACCCATGCAAAATTCATTGAATTCCATACTGCTACAAAGCTACCATACAACAAAGGTCAACATGAACAAATATTACTACTCTGGTCTCACCAACTTGACAGAAAATCAAGTTCAAAGCTCGTGTTCCACCATATGTAGTACATGAAATTTCAAATAAAAGACATACAACACCAAAACGGGTGTATACATCTCATAGATAGCATAACATGCATTCTGTTTCCAATTTTGAAAAAAACCATCTTCCCTAATGCTCATAAGAAAATTAATTCCATCCTTCCAAATTTAGTGATTTAGATCATATTTATAGGTTTTAAAAAAATATTTTTGAGGTTTATGGTTTGACTTGTATTAAAAACATGAGGTATATTATCAAAGATAGTCAAACTTATGTTGACCATACTTGTACCCATGGAAAATTCATTGAATTCGATATTGTTGCAGAGCTACCATACTGTAAAGTTCAATATGACTGAATATCTATGTTTCATGGGGACTTGCCCCCACCAAAATTCATGGTGTTTCTTTCGTCTGACGATCCAAATACTTTGGAACTTGTCAAAAAATTCCCCAATTGGTTGGGGACTTTGTTGGGGACTCGGGGACTCCCGGGTCGCCCCTCAAAAAACTAGGGAATTTTCAGGGGACTTTAGGATGTCCCCCAATATCATGCAAATTGAACTTAAAACAAAAATAAATAAATAAAAATAAATTTGAAAACTAAAGTTCAAAACTTTAAAGTAAAAAACTTAAAAAACAAATATTCCAACTTAAACCCTATCACAACCTAAACCTATCGACTAAAACTAAACCTATCGCATACACACTAAACTAAACCTATCACATACTACACACTACACTACATGACAATGGCGATGGTAAACATTGCTACAAAGACTTGACGACAAAGGTAAACACAAGTTGCGAAGGTTGCAGGTAATCACATGTTGCGAGGGTTGCAAGAAAGAATTGAGTGAAGTTTGAGATGGTGAGTGAAGGTAAACACTGAAAAAAGAACTCCATTCACGACGAAAAAGGTAAATGGAGCTGAGAAAACTTGAGCGAAGGTTGCAGGTGAGATAAGAGTCGAGCGACAGGGCGAAGCCTGAGACTCTTAATTTGGGATTTATGATTAAATTTTAATGACTTATTCATGTTTTTATAGTCACTATACTCCATGAATTAATTTTCGTTCAATTTGAACTTGTCTCTTTCTCCATGTCTGTGACAAACCTTTTCTTGGCATGAATCTCAAAAATTTCCCTATGCCATAATCACCATGACTTTAATACCATGTTAAATATATGCAAGAGACAAACATGAAAGACTAGGTGAGAGAAAAGAAGATATATCAATGTGCTACTAAATTACTAGTGGTGAGTTCCATTATTCATTTTAGGAACCAAACAACTAATTCCCTAAATACATTAACATAAACATCATTTATTATATATAATTTATTTCACTTTATGATATTATTGCTTTTGTACATAACATTTGTTACTCCTAAAATAAACATTACGATGGCCAAGTCATATGTAACGCTTAACGTTACAAGGTTAATATATGGGATGGTAATACTCTTTGTGCTTTGTAAATAATAGTGACTCTAATTGATTATGATATGCATTGCACTAATGATAGGTCTTGCAAGGTTCTTAATTTCTACTCTTAATTTGGGATTTATAATTTAATTTTAATGACTTGTTCATGTTTATAGCTAAGTTGCATTAAACGGGGAAACAAAAACGAATTTCTGAAAAGGGCATGGGTACGAAACACGAATTCTTCCACCCCCAACTCCCAAAAAAAAAAAAAAAAAAAAAAAATGGAAATGGGGAAATGCAATAAATATTATGTGCAATCATAAAACATACATGACAAATTATAATTTATTACATTTAAAGTTTAAACATTATGATTAAATTGTCCAATGTCAAAGCATAAACTATAAGTCTCTAAATTTACATCACATTTACTCATGAATGATCACAGACACATAATCAAAATAGCAATATCGGGATATCCAAAACCAACCTTTATTATATATCAAAATCTCAAAATCAGCCTTTATTATATATATATATATGAGGTTGCAAGTAGAATAAAGACCATGAGGCTGCAAGTACTATAAAGACAAAAGACTAATACTCATTCTCAGAGTCCTCATAAAAAATAGCAGTGGAAACATGCTCAACAATGGATGGTGTAGTTGGAGAAGATGATTGGCCAATTCCACTTCTATGCTCCTAGTCCTCAATATTCATGGCAACAAAAGAGCGCTCCAAATCAGGACTTTCTGAATCCACATTCCATTCTTTAGGACCATTGCCATATTTTGGACCCCTACGAGATGCAAGGCGAAGGTTGGAGTGCACATAAACAAGATCCTTTGCCTTCTGCGAGCTCAACCTGATGAGCTTCATTGAATGAATAAAACCATAGGTGCTCCAATACCTTTTTGTTGATGAAGAGGTTGTCACTTGTGAAAGGATGCGAACGACAAGGTTTTGTAAATGTACACCATTTTCTCCATGACAAATCCACCACCTAACTAGATTCATGGTGCTTCTCTCCTCCAAATATGATATATCTGAATAATCATCTATTCATGCAACAAAAATGGAAAATTATTCCTTCACCTCCCTCCCTGTGTAGATGAGCTGGAAAATTTCTCATAAGGGTTTTTTTCACCCCATTAGCCACCTCTCTATCCTTATGGGGTGTCTTCCTCTTCCCATTGCTTTGATCAATAAGCTCCTCATTATAAAATTTGGGGTTCAAGGCATGTGCAATGGAGAGTTGAAATTGTTCCACTTATCAACAATGATTTTCTTGACTAATTCAACAAAATGAACATCTACAAACAAAAGCTGTGGAGACTCTTGTGAAATGATTTCCATAGTTTTCTCAACCATGGAATCCATGCCATCATATATCTATCCTAAGAAAGGTTGGTCAATGTCAGCATTTCGAAGAAGCTCAAATGCAGAGGTTCTGAACATTAACAAGAAATCTATCTTGCTCCATCAATCCTCATCCAGGCACAATCTATGCACCATATATCCTCGTTGTGAATCTCCCTGTCTCCACTCACCCAAACTTGACTCACCATCATAGAAACTAATGTTTGCTTAACCTCAACAAGGTGACACAACATTATGAAGTTTGAGGCATATCTTGTCTCAGCAACTTTTAACAACTCCAATTTGGAGTACTCTCGAAATATTGCTTGAGAGTGGTGGTGGTTGGTGATGAATTTAACAATCTCCCTTGCTTCCCCTATGATTTCCGTTATCCATAGGACTTTATTGTCGATCTCCTCTAAGATCAGATTCAGATTATGGCCAATGCAGGGTGTCCAAAAGATGTGCTCATACCTCCCCTCAATAATTGTAACTTCAACTTTGCAAACTGGTGCATTATTTGTGATAACTTGCACCACCTTGTTAGGACCTATTTGTTGAATAGATTTTATAATAACATCAGCAATGAATTGTGCATCTTTTACCTCTCCTGAGCAGTGTTCTGCCTTTAAAAACATTGATTCTTTTGGTGAAGTGGCAATGATATTTATCAATGGTCTATGCCATGTATCTGCACATCCATCTGAGACTATGGTAACCCCAAAACTACTCTAGGAAGAACAAATTGGTGATAAGATATCCTCCACAAGATCGTTCTCATTTTTTAGAAGCTAAGTCCTAACTTTTTCATAGTTGGGCCCCTTGTACCCTTGGGGAGCTTTGTTAATGCCCTTATCATATCTTTCTAGTAAGGAGAGCGAACAACATTGAATGGGATACCACATGCATAGATGCACCTAGCCACTCTGGAATCAACTTCTTCTCTTTCTTGCACATTCACCAATTTAACAATTCTACTATCTTGAACCGTATCGGATGCCTCTAGATGGTGATTGTTGAGTGGCTCTCCTCTTCCTTGCTTTAGCTACAATCCTTGGCTCAATGTTTGTTGGAGTTTTAGGAATAGCTTGACTAAGCTCATCATGCCTTCTTTTAATCCCATTTGCTTAATCTTGCTCTCTTTGATATTCCCTCCTCATCAAAGGGTCTATTGTTTTTGTGCAACCTGCAATCCCCTGTCCTCCTCCATGCAAAAGATGTGTCTTCACTCTTGGGTAAGAGCCCTTGTAAGAATTACTGCAAATATTTCATCGTCATTCCCATGAGCCACCACCTCCACATCTTTCAAGCTTCTGAACATGCTTCCAAAGAGGATAATATTCAGCCCTTGGGTTGGACTTGGAGCTTGAACTTGAACCTTGGATGGAAGCCATTGTTGCAAAAAAAATAAAAAATAAAAACAAATCTATAAAGAAAAAACGTTTTTCATAATTTTGGTAACATAAACCCTAGAAAAATAGAAGAAACAATGGGAAAAAACAAGAAAATGAATGCTTCTTACCCAAGTTAATTTTGTGTAGCTGAAGCTACCCCAAAATGTCACAAAAGACGAGAAATATGGTTGTAGTTGAGCCAAAAATCAAGAATATCGTAGCTAGAAATTTCACACTGTAAATCTTCTTTTGAAATCTCTCTTGTGCTGCTGAAATGTCATTTGCTCACTGCTGAAAACGCCCTAGTTGAAGCACTACTCTCTTCCTCTTTTCTCCTTGCTAAAATCGCCTCTAAGTGAAACAACTTGCTCAATTCGTGTGATGAGAGAATGAGGCGAGAGTCTTTTTATAAGTTGAGAGAGACACCTAGAAGCATCCAAAAAATACTTTCCACGATTAAAATAATAATAAAACACACAAACTGAAGAAAAAAAAAACTAAAAAATAGAAGTTTAAATGCCAAAAACGTGCCCGTGCGGCCTGGAAACATGTTTATCTCTGTACTGGGCACGTTTCCCCAATGCGAAATGGCCCAGTACAAACGAAAATGCGTTTCGAGGCCGTACGGTACTGTGAAACACGTTTCTGTTTCGTTTCTGGGCTGAAACACCCCCCTGGGCATAGTTCCCTGCAACCTAGGTTTATAGTTTTATTAAATTTTACTTTTAGCTTTTAAAGTTTAGTTGATATTTAAATTTTGAAATGATTCATCATGCATCATAGAATTATTATGTAGGCAATAGTAGATTGTACGCTGCAATAGACTAATAATACTTCTTAAGTTCTTGTCAATGGGCAATGTTAACAATATTTGTTTTTGTAATGCACAATGATAATTAGATAGTATTAGACTTTAGTATTTTATTTTGTAATTTAAATTTCAAAATTAGCAATAGTTCTAATTTTTATATTTTAATTTATCATTCATGTTTATGTTGAATTTCTAAATTTTATCTTAATTTTAATTTTTAAATAAATATAAAAATTAGTTGTCGCACTTGTCATCCCCAACTTGCCTGCCTATCGTTCCCTGAAAATTTGGGGGTGCGCTCTAGCCATTCCGGAAACTCGTCCCTCGTGCACCCGTCCCCACAACCAATGCAACATAGCTAAAAGAAAGAAAGAAAGAAAGAAATAATTTTTAATGTCCACGAGGCTAAAAATAGCCTATGGGACAGATTGTTTTTCTATCTGACTCTTGTATTTGGCCCTTTTCCTGTGAAGTTTTACAATAACCGCTCCCAGCTTATCGACAAACTCTTCACTGAATAGATTATCCCAAGAACTAGTTGCCAGAATACCTGCATAGTTTACCCTGCAGTCTTTGAAGGCCTCGCATTATAAAATGAAATGTTTTTCTGTTTCCACTTTTCCGGAGGAGCAAAAAATACATACTCTTTCCTCCCACATTTCTTTTGGCCTTTTCCAGTGCCCTGTTTCACAACAGAGTTGATGAGAATTAGTCCTTAATTGAGCAATAAGAATTTTAGATCTCCAAGAAATATTAGCCCCTATGTACACCTTTTGTTGATGGTTGTGTGGGGTTAAACTCTTCAATGTAGTACTTCTTTCTCCCTAGCTCTTTCTCCCAATTATGTTTGTGGAACTTATCCATAACAAAAGTTTTTATCTCTTTACTGTTTGTAGGACACATGCTCAAGCAAATACCCCATTTACTAAACCATTTGTTATTTTGCCGCATCCAAGTCTTCTTTTTTTTGCACAATCTGTCACTAAACACAACCTTAGGCCATCTACCCTCTTCCATTTGCTCAATTTTTTTCAGATACCTTATGACTCGCACCATAGCAATTGCTTCAATAGGAGCAACCCCTGTTTCACTTAACAAGATAGCATAAGGAATTGCAATTTTAATTTTGAATTTGTTTGTAATCAAACACTTCTGAATTTTCTCAATTTGTTTCCACTGCATCTCGGCTGTGCTGCTGGCTCACAATTCACAACCATAGAGAATCATCGGAATCACTAGAAGCCCAAAAAGAGTTAGAGTGGTTTTCCAATCCCACAGCTCTGCCTCTCTACACCTGTTTTGAAGAGCATAAAATGTTTTCCAACCC
Organism: Pinus albicaulis; assembly: GCA_034641835.2. Taxonomy (NCBI): domain Eukaryota; kingdom Viridiplantae; phylum Streptophyta; class Pinopsida; order Pinales; family Pinaceae; genus Pinus; species Pinus albicaulis. The sequence goes on from CM076569.1 coordinate 919,436,951, forward strand.
CCTAAAGTTCTTTTCTTTCTACAACCATCCCAACTTAAATTTTTGTTGAAGTCAATTCCGAGCTATTTGTAGTCTACAACTTCCAAAATGTTGCCTTCAAAATAGAACTTATGTTGGTTATGCTTTCTTTTGTTAGAGAAAACCACTACTTTCGTTTTGCTAATATTGACTTGCATCCCAACCCTTCTACAAAAATGCTCAAGGGAACGTAAATGCTCTTGCAAACCAAGAGCCGATTTAGCAATCAATATAAGGTCATCTGCGTACAAAAGAAGCCTTATAACGAACTTGCCCAAATGGATACCGTCACCCCCTTGCGAATTTAACCACTCTTCAAGCTTGTCAATATATAACCCAAAAAGGGTAAGAGACAATGGGCAACCTTGCTTGACCCCAATATCGCTTCTAAAACTTTTAGAAATGCCAGCTGAAGTTCTGATTTTGACTTTCACCTCTTCATACAACCTATGCACAGCTGCTCTCAAATGCCTGGGAACCCCGAGTTCCTCCATTCTGCCCCAAAGCTTATCCCTAAGAATTGTGTCAAAGGCTTTTCTGAAATCAACAAAGCAACAAAAAACTTCTTCCTTTTTTTCCCAAACCTTTTCAATGATGTGCCTTAAAGTTATACAATGATCAACTGTGGAATGTTTAAGTCTAAAACCTGTTTGTCTTTTAGCACGTTTATCTCTTTCTTTTGCCCACTTGCTGATTTTCTTTTCTAACATGCTTCCAAATAACTTTGCAAACAAGGGGTTTATCATTATGGTTCTATAATTGGAGGGATTATTGACGTCGCCACTCTTGAAAAGAGGTATTGCCATACTAGTTGTCCAATCTGTGGGGAACCCCTGCTGTAAGATGTAGAAATTTTTTGTGATGTGAGGTGAAGGAATTTTTAAGCCCCACTTTAGATACTCTGCTTGGAGTTCATCTAAGTCTTTTGTTTTTCCAGCACCCAACTTTTTGATACCCATCTCTACCTCTTGCACCGTGAAGAGTTTTGTGTCTGTGTTGACCAAGGGAGGAGGGTCAACCTTGGGATCATGCTCATAAAGTTGTCTTACATAGTCAAACCATTTAGAAGCTGTAATGTTGTTTTCAGTTTGCACCTTTTTCGGTTGGAGCTCCTTCTAGAATAATTTGGGGTTATTTTTCCCGAGGAAGATTAGTTCTTCTCTCCTTGAAACCATGAAATCAACCTTCTTCTTTTTTGCTATCTGCTTGTAAGCTTTGAGATTTATGTTATCCGTGTCTGATTCCTTCCACCTTCTCCTTGCCTTTTTGCATTCCTCGTCAAACCAAGCATTAACCGGAAAGCAATTTGTTTCAGACCTCTTAATTTTTGCTCTTTTGCACTCAGCGAGTGCGCTTTGAATTAAATGTGTTAATCCGTGACTATGAAGGCCATGAGATGAGATTTCCTCCTTCTTGAAGAGCCTCTCTAGCGTTATTTTGAAGGTATTACAATTCTCTGGATTCAAAGAATTTTGCCCTTTGGGGGATTTTGTTGAACACACTGATTTTTTGACTCTAATTGCTTCTTTCCGGTCCAAGAGAAACTTAAATAAATTGGCTTTTGATCTGAATTTAAGTCCCAAATTTGATCTTCAATCAGCACTTCCTCCATTTTCTCACACAAACTATGCGAGCAAATTACATAATCTACTACACTTGCTCCATTGTAAGTATTGCAAGTGAAATTACCAGACTTTTCTCATCTAGTCAAACCATTACAAATGACTAAATCGAAAGCCCCACATAGTGTAAGCAATTGTTCTCCAAAGAGATTGCAGCCTTTATCCTATGAAATTCGTTCCCACTGATGATTACTCTCTTCTGTAAGCCAGATAAGGTCACTATCTTCTTTACAACAAAGAATGCTAGCTTGTTCACCTGCAGTTCTAGCATTAAAATCCCCCACTATAAGGACTTCACCTAGCTAAGAATATATTGCAATATCTGTTTTTAGGGCTGCAAAGGGATCTTTGTGGTCAACCCTCTACTTTTGTAGATTTTTGAAACTTGCGGCGCAAAATAGCATGCTGCAATTCTAATGTGATTTCCATTTTCTAATATTTTAAGCCAAACAAATTGTTTATTTCAGTCTTCTTTTCTAGCTGAATGAAACGACCTTCTTTTTCTCTTACTAATACCATAATACCCACGTGCCCTTTTCCATTCCCTGCTGCCTTGTTCCACACTACTATCTTCCAGTACCCTTCAAACAAAGGTGTCTTGCACCCTTCATGCTCATGATTTCTATGAGGCAAATTATGTCTCTGCCTTCCGCAATAGGGCCTAACCCAGCTCCTCGTCTCCATGGGTAACCCCTGCAATTCCAACAAACTAATCTTAAGGAAACCTGGGTAAGACTTGATTGCTATTTGTTTTGACATGCAAGACTCACAATTGAGTCTTTGTCCCTGCTTGCCCACAATGACCTTGCTTCCTCATTTCTTGCTAAAGAGTTTGTTGTCTCTTCTTTGTTATCATTTTGCTGCCTTGTTTTGGAAGGAGGTCCAAATTGCACAATCACGGCTTTACCTTTATAAATCCATGCTCTTTTTCTCTCATCTTTTGTTGTCCTAACTTTTGTCATTTTGCCCCTCCTTTCCTCTTGTTGTCTTACAGTTAAATCTTCTTCTAGAAAAAATCGAGAACCCCTCAAGAGTTGCTTCATGCTTAGAATGATATCCTTATCACGCAAGTTGGGCATGATGACTTTTATGGGCCTGACTCTCTCACCATTAAGCTTACCTACTCTCCATGCTTGACATATTTGTCCTTGCCATTGAAGCTTGTCTTTCAAGAAGTCTCTTGCAAGGTTAAGAGTACATTCATTTTTCCCATAATCTTTCACCCCTTTAATAATTATGTTTGTTGCTCTATCATGTCTTTCCTTGCTTTCTCTATCTTGCATGTTGTTAACCTGAATGTTTGTTTCTCCTTCGCTCTTAGCAGAATTGCTAATAATTTGAGTCCAAGTTTTGGAAAGTTTTGTGGAATCTCATTTCCTCCCTTCTCTCGATGTTTCTTCATTGTTGGCTATTTGGGCAACTGCTTTTCCCTTATCCTGAGATGGCTTCACATTCATCGCCTTTGTATTCTCCACTGCAAATTTATTCATGTTTTGCACCTCCGCTTTCATGCGTTGCCATTCTGTTTTCCCTATTCGGAGAGCTTCCTGCAGTAATGACACTTGTTCCTTCAGAACTTTGTTGCTTTCTGCTAAAGCCTGGTTTTCAGATGTTATTATATGGACTGTACAATCTCTTTCCAGCTCTTTAGCTTCTACTACTTCCAACCTTTCTTTTACATTTAAGAGTTCTTTCACATAAAGATCAAATGACCAAGTGAGAGGTGTGGATGTGGGACTATATAAAGCATAATCATCAATGACTTTTTCTTTTCCTTTGGACTTGTTGCCACATGCTTGCAAAGAAGACTTGTTTGAATGTTGTTTCTTGCGAAGAGTACTCTCCCTTTGAGACCTTTTTTTCCTTGTCTGCTCCCATTTTAGACGAGCTAGTCTCTGTTTTAAAATGCCCAAATATTGTTTGGCATTGACCCAAACCCACTTCCCAGTTTTGGTTGATGAGACAATTTTCACTTGCCCTATATCATTTGTTTCCACGGTTTTTAAAGTTTCTTGTCCCATTATCATGATGATATTAAGGGAAATCAAAGTCTCTGCCCAAAACTGACCCTTTGTTTTAAGCTTAACTCTTCAATATCTGTTGGTCTACCACTGAAAACTTGCTACTCTACCCACTGTCCCTGTCCTCTGCGCTGCTCTCTCCACTGTCCACTACTGTCCTATGTGCTGCTTTTCTGGTGCTCTAAAGAACCTCTCTCTCAAACCATCTCTGAAGAACCTCTCTCAAACTTGCAGCCATGAAGGCAATACAACACAATCTCCATTTAATACCACCTACTGCAATTCAGCAACTCTCAACACTCCTCCGTTGGGATCAATTTTTTGTTCTTATCCGGCATCAATTTAAGTGCTTATACGGCTTCAAATTTGTATGGAGCCGTAAATTTGAATTTGTTATGCATCACGAGAGAGGAATCATCTAAAACGCAGGCCATAATTTTAGTCAAAAATAGAAGTCCAAATGTAATCTGTTCGGGATTCAAATAGCTAGCCGAGCCTGATGCCTTCAGCTGCTGACAAAAGAACCTGAATTGCTAAAAATCCGAAGCTCAGAGATGCCTTAAAGATCCGTACCAAACCTCCAGTGACCAAGTCCTCGAAACTGTAACCTGATATAGAAACCTGTTACTGCGAAAATTTTCGTATGAAACCTGTCACTGTGGAATTTTGGCCTCAGATGTGGGACAATTAGAAGCGACCAGCGCGCGTTCGATTCCTTCTGTGTTCCCTCGCTAATGGGTACGCATCTGCTGTATTGAAGATGTACACCTGTATTGAATATTAGTACTCTGATCTCACCAGCTTGAAAAAAAAAATCAAGTTCAAAGCTCGTGTTCCACCATATGCAGTACATGAAAATTTCAAATTTTAATTAGTAGGTTAACCTGTGAGTGCACAGTTTTGTCGTGAAGTACTTAATATGACATGGTTGTGAGCACTACAGACATTTTGTGACTTCCAACTGATAGAAAGGGCATCTTCTTTAAAAGGAACGAAAATTACTACAATACTGTATCAATCATTTTTAAAAATACAGTACACAATTAAAATAAACAAATAATGTTGAAGACTATGAAGTAGTATTTTCTATCAAGAAAACCTCACAAAGAAACTTCCTGATCACTTCCCTGCATTCACAGATAGTACCCAATACAAAACCAAAAGTACTTAATATGACCCCCGATGCATCAGTGACATCAAGTGAGGCACACGACAAAGGCAGCCAGCCCGAGAAATCAACCTTGGAACCTCCTATATAAAGCTCAAAGAACTCAAACACTCAAATAGCCCACTGGACTGAAGGTATAAAGCAGTACAGGCAAAGAAAATAATTAAATATGCTCTATATTCACAATGCATGATAATCAGATGCTTGCTCTAAAGTCTTTTAATGGTCTCGAGGGTTGCTTAAAAAACCATTTAATAGGCTCAATATCTTTGGTCAGGGCCTCAAACTAATGGGTGTTAGATTGAAATGCCATTACGTAATCTGACATAAGTCCAATGAGCTAGTATATTGACAAAGAAAGTCACTGCCATGGGAGAAAACGGTGAGTACATAGTCTACTTCTACTGCACTTATTTTCTTCATCTTACAAAAAGGCCAGGGTGGAAAAATAACACCTGACACTTTTGACACCAGAAGCATCACTTCTAAAAGCATATGAGATCTCTCTCTACATGAAAACTTGGTTCTGTAACACAAACGAATTATACAAGATCTCTATAGTTCAGGATAACACCTTGCATTCCTCAACTCTTTTGTGTATCCTTTCTTGGACAAGATGTGCTTGGAAAATACGCACCTATCAAAAACAAACTTAGCAGAAAAAGATGCCACTTGGAAGGTGTTCTTCATAATAAGCAATTTTAAATCAGTGTAATCAGCTGCACAAACTCAAACTACAGTGGCAGCAAAAGAACGGGGCAGGGAATGAACTCTGCCAGCAAATTCCCATCAACATATTTTGAGTGAATGGATTCCATACTAATCACTACCAAATCAAGATTCAAGTCATCCGCAACCTCTCCAATAACAGCAGTAGGCTTCTTGCCTTCACCAAGTCTCTCCATCAAGCTAAATTCCTCAAAACCACCTAAATGCAGAAGAAAGTGCAACATAGCATCACCACACTTGAAAGTCGTACTGATAAATATAAAATAGGCTGTGAAATTGATGTACCAGAAAGTAAAGCATATAACAGCATCTTTACTCCAATTAAATTATTTGTTAGAGTTAAAAGACTCACTATAAAGCAAATACAATAGAAGAAAACTTAACTTGCAACACACCTTGAGCCAGATGCCAGCGAATACTGGATAATCGTGCATCATGATCTGCTATTGCATCCTTGCTATTTTCATCAATAACTACACATGTAAACAAAGTACAGTCATGCCTTTTCTTAGATTCTATCCCTCATAAAGATTATCAAGACAACTATCCCTCACATCAACCAAACATAAACTTTAAGAGATCCAGAGCATCAAATGTGGAACATTTAAAGCATTTTGGATTTTTTTTTCAACATGACATTCACTACATTGCTATTTTACAACATACCAACAACAGTGATGTCCGCACCATATTTCTTTGCCAATGCTGTGGTCGTTGCAACAGCCTGTCGATTAACCCAGGAATATCAGTTGAAAATGAATACTAAAACAAAGAAAGTGGTAACACACTTTCAAATATGAATATCAATTCAATAATCATTTACAATAATACATTAAAACATTCAAACGTACAACGTTCTGCACACAATTCCATCATCCTATTATGCTATAGAATTAACATGTTCCCACTAGATAAATATGTCAAAAGTTTAAGAGTGGTTTCGACCTCATTGGATTTCATATGGAGAAACTAGAATTTTAGATTTCACTCAAAATTCAGCAGACTTAATGGTTTTCAGGGTTTCATGGTTTGGGGATTTGCAATGTTTCCATTTGATTCTATCATGTGTAAGGGTATGAGATTGGCATTTGATCAAGAGCATGAAGTCCTTTAAGACCCTTGATGTTGGTGGCATTGATTGTTGAACTTTGTTGATGTTGGTGGTATTGATTGTTGAACTCCCCTATCATGGCCTTGACAAGAATGTACTCTTCACTCAAAGGAAAACAACTGGTTAGGCATGCTAATCTTTTTCTACCGCATTTTAAGGTTGAGGAGATGAACCCTTCACTCAAACCAAAATCATTGGTTAGGCATGTTAAACATTTTCAATTTCTATCATGTTATAAGGTTGAGCAATCCAAGTCTAAAGACTTTGAGTTAGATGATGTTTATGTATCTCTTGTTGATGATCCCATTTCTAGTAGTGATGAATCAATGATGAGTTTCATGAGAGACCATGTTGCTCAGTGATTTGTAGTTTTGATGTCTATTTTTGCTACTACTACTACTAAAGTTGTAGAGGAGTTTTAGGAGTCCTCAAACTCTGAGCCATATTATTTATGTAGCTCATGTTGATGATCCCTTGTCTAGTAGTGGTGATGATTTTGATCATGATGAGGAGTGATCATGTGGTTGATCACTAATATGTAGTCTTGTATTAGGCCAATGGCCTCATAGCTTGTAGCATCGCTTTTGGACTTTATGGGCCATTTGGAGCCTCATTGCTTATGTATTTTTCGATGATATGTATTGCACTTGGTGCCATTTTGATATATTATGGTATATAAATGAGCAAACTTTGCATATTTTGTCTCTATTGGCTTGGAATCATGGTTGCAAATCTTAAAAATAGTTTTTTATTAAAAAATAATTATTTAATGTATTTTTTTTAACACTGGTTCATTTAGACCTAACCAATACCGGTTAAACCGGTTCCGGTTCGGTTACCGGTTCATTAGGTCCACCGGTCCGATCACCGATTCCGGTTTTTAATACTATGGCTAGGATAGGAGGCCATGTAAAGCCATGTGGAGCACCAAATGAAGTAATAGGGCATGTTAGGGCAGAATACCTTCAGAAGTTTGAGACTCAAGTCACTGAACCAATAGAGAAGTTTGTGACTCAAGCAGTTGCAAAGTTTGGCAGTCGAGACTCAGCCAACTGAGTTTGATCATGATGAGAAGTTTCAAGTGATAATGTTGCTCACTAATATCATATATGTAGATTTGTAGTAGATTGTAGGCCAATGGCCTCATAGCTTGTAGCATTGTTTTTGGACTTTATGGGCCATTTGGAGCCTCATTGCTTATGTATTTTTTTATGATATGTATTGCACTTGGTGTCATTTTGATATATTCACCTTTACATGCTATATAAATGAGCAAACTTTGCATATTTGGTCTCTATGTGCTTGGAATCATGGTTGCCAATCTTAAAAATAGTTTTTTTTTTAAATTAATAATTTAATGTATTTTTTTAAAACTGGTTCGTTTAGACCTTACCAGTACCGATCAGATTGGTTCCGGTCAGAAACCCGGTTCATTAGGTCCACCACTCTGGTCACCAGTTCCAGTTTTTAATACTATGATAAATTCATATCTTGAGATCAATACAATGAGTTGAGAATGACTTTAAGCCTTTTTTTGCATGTTTCTTGTTTCATTTGTGCTTGCTCCAATTCTTAAAATGATATCAGAGCCATGGTGAAGAGAGGATGAAAATATCAAGAGCCATTATTAAGAAAGGTTGATAATATCAAAGTGTGCAGCCTAAGACCTGAGATTCAAGGGCATGAAGCCTACAGAAGTTGCACAAGAGAGAAACACCATCTAGTAAATTTGATTGATTGTGAATCTCAACTACTGAATAGTTAGTGGTTAACTAGAAAACACCGCATTATTTAAATCAAATTGGTTAGTGGTGATCCCAAACCACCACATTGTCCAGTGGTGGTAAACTAGAAACTACCACATTGTTTAAATCAAATTGGTTAGTGGTCATTCAAAACCACCACATTGTTCAAGTTAAAGTGGTTAGTGGTAAACCATAAACCACTACTATAAATGGAAGATGGCTAGTGGTTAACCAAATGAAATGAAGATGGTTAGTGGTCAACGAACAAAACCACCATACATAAATAATCCAAAGCTCCAATTTGAATCCTTTAAAAAATGAGTCATTGAAGAACAAAAGAATCCAAAGCTCCAACTTGGATCCTTTCAAAAATGAATTATTGAATAACAGAAGAATCCAAAGCCCAAGACTGGATCCCTTCAACCTAACAAGAGGGAATATTTGATAGTCAAGCTTAAAGTTTTGAAGTCTTATCAATGAATCAAAATTCAACTAGCATTTAAGAATTCCAGCATAGCAACCAGTCTCCTCAAATTAATCAAAACAATTATTGGGATGATAATAAAAAATAATGCAAATGTTCAGACACAGTAGTTGTTCACTCCCAGATATTGGCAGTTTTTCAAGCATATTTTCATCGAAGCTTAGTTTGGCAATTTCAGATTGAAAGTGACACCAATTATTGGTACAATTATTCAAACTTGTGATTTGTTGCCAGGGGGAGAGGAGGGGATGATGTTAGACTGTGAGTCCCTAGACAATCATAAAGTCCAAGACCAAATTGTCATGAGTTGTAAACCTCATCTTTGATGAGGTGTAATATCCCAAATGGGAAAATTTTGCAGATTCTCAGAATTTAACTCAATCAAAATTATCCACATAAAATTTCCATCTATTTTTAACAGAATATTGCCATGTAAAAATATCATCAATAAAAAGTGGCAAAATAACAAGAACAATCTCAACTCTTATTATTATAGATAAATGGGGGTTACATGCATACACAACCAAAATAACTGATATGAAAAGTTGGCCTCCAAGATAATCTGTTGCACTGCACCGACCTCCAAAATTGAACTGAACTAGCACTGCTAAGCTCTCCTGCGAATTCTAGATGAATTCACCAAGGGGAGATGGGTACTCACCCAATCTCACTAAATCACTTGAGGTTTCCATCCTGGGCCTACTGCTGAAGTAGAGAATCAGGTTCTCAACTTCTCATACAAGAAGAAATAACAAATCCAAGATGTTCCCCAATGGCCTCCTCCTCATTTTATAAATCTCATGAACCCCTCTAGAACCTCCTATTTTATTATTATTTTAATCATGGAGCACTTTTCCCTCTTTTTATTTCGATTAGAATATTCTTTTTAATATGGGAAAATGGTAAATTGGCCACCATACTCTCTTTGACCACTGAAAGCCACTTCTCAGCATCCCATAATGTAGATCTTCTCGTTCTAATTCCAACAAGCTATTACATTGAGGTGTTCCATCAATTAATCCCCCTAGAATGCCACCTCGAGCATAATTAATTTAGGCCCCATAATAATGCAATTTTTTGAAAGTTGTCGAAATGCAATGTAACGAAAGGAAAATTGTGCGGATGATGGAATATGCCAAGCGAATGTCATTGGATCTCACAAAAACTCCTCAAAACTCCCTCAAAACCCCTAATGACATAAACCTGCTCCCATGATCTGGCCATCCCGTGCCCTAGAAATCCACCTTGGTTGTACTATGGAGGAAAATAAAAATGGGGATATGAAAATCCTCCCACCCCAAGATTGCTTGCCCTCAATCAATTTGCATTTGTCCACTATAGAGGCATCTGCAAACTGATACTAGGATCCTATATGAACCATTGGTCCACGTCATGCCTCCAATTAATCCAAACATGACTAGATTCCTCAATACCTAGATCCCATGCCCATCTCTGCCTCGACCTGCTACCAGTAGACCCACCTAGATCCCAATGCCACCATGGCTAATCATCGCCCAAGTCGCATGGCTCAGATTGTGCTCTGTCTCCAGCTACAGTTGCTGCTCCATCAAGTGAATACCAACTTATCACCTCTCTCCAATCCAACCTCTGGCATAGGCCAAGGTCAACCCCACTCTGTTGATGCTAGGCTAGTGCTACTGAAATACTGATGAATAGTGTCGGTCCACATCCCACTGCCCACTAAAACAAGTAGTAACCCTCTCATCTAAGGGCTCCTGCCGTATTGTGTGTTATGTAAATTTTATTAATTGTTAGTTAGATATAGTTATAATAGGTTTTATTAAGTGAAAGGGCATGATCAAAGATCATGCCTCTTCACCAAGGGACACCATGAGGCTATATTTAAAGCCTCGGTGATTCCCCATTGTAATCATCTCATATCTCATCTTTTATCAATAATAATATATATTTATTCAAGTTTACCAGAGTTTTTACACTCCATTGGTATCAGAGCCATCGCTCTTCTGGATCTGTGTGATCATCAGGTTAAAGAATTTCTAAGGAAATTTCAGAAATTTTTTTAAGTACAAAATTGCTTTCCGAACTGTTGAGCAGCCATTTCAGAATTTTAAATTTTGCAATCTGTACGTGTTCCAATCCATACTATCGTACATCCACAATTACTGGTTGTTGTGATTGCACAGTCATATGATTACGAGACGTACAACGCAGCTCAGTTTTCTTTCGGCATTTCATAATAAATAAATCAATCCCATCCGATCAGAATCTGTTCTGGAACTCTGCATTCAATTTGGTTCAGAGGTTCGATATCTCACTGATCGGCTTGTACATAATATCTGCACACTGGTTCCCTACCCTTTCCATAACCCACCCTCACCAGCGGCTACCCATTACCCGCTCGGCTGTTAAACCTGTCGTCCCTGCTGCTCTGCACTCTTCCCTGCGTCTCTTGACACCGCCGCCTGTCACACCTTACACCGCCAACACTTCACGCCTCCGCAGTCAATTATTTCCCTCCCGCCGTCTTTCGGGCCCTTAACCTCGCGTCCCTGCTGTACTCGTAAATTATTGCCTACGTGTTCAGTCCCTGCTGTACTTACGTGTTTAGTGTTCTATTATTCCAGCCGCAGATAAAACATTATTCCAATAAATAAAATACATCGAAACAGTGTGCTGGTTGGTAACAACAAAAAAAATTGATTTTGTTTAAAAATATATATATATATAATAGATTCAATTTTAGAAACATTAAATTAAAATTGATTTTTATACACAATTTTTATATAAATTTTAATTTAAAATTCTTTTTTATATAAAAATTAATTAATATATATATATTCAAATTTATATATATATATATATATATATATATTCAAATTTTTATATAAATTTTAAATTAAAAATTAATTTTTATATAAAAATTATTTTAAAAAAAAAAAAAAAAGAGAGGAGAAACTGGTAGAAAAATATTCCCCACCTCATACACGTTCAATGTCTTCATCAATGTCAATGGCCGAATTCCAGAAAAAAATGGTGGATCTCGAGAAACAGATCATTAATAATTCCGAAGAATTTGGAAAAAGATTAATCGATCTTGAAGGTACAGTTGCAGGACATTCCAACGACATCAAAAAGATTCATGATACGACAAATCGAATAGAAAGACAAATGTGGCTAAATCATCACGAGGCCACAGAAAAGCAGAGCGAAGCAATGAACAATATGACAGAACTCTTCAATAAGCTAAATGATAAGATAGATAAGTTAAGTCAGACACAATCCCCAATATCTCCTAATAGGGAACAAAATCAACAAAACAATTCCGCAGATTCAGGGAACTCGGAAGAGCATCAGGAAAAAACCGATTCCCCACATCATCAAGAAGATAGTAATGCAGATTTTCAAAATAAGCAACTCTAGAATGCATTCGCTAATCAATATCCCCTTCTTGTTCCACCATTAGCATATCAGCGCAAAGCCAAGATCGACCTACCCAAATTTGATGGTAATGAAAAAAATAGCGTTGCATGGCTTAATAAAGCAAAAGAATATTTTGAGATTTATGACATTACTAGTGATGACGAAAAAATTAAGCATGCTTCCATGAAAATGGAAGGAGAAGCATATACTTGGTATATGTGGTTGAAAAAACAACGCTCGCTATCAGTTGGAGGAAATTTAAGGATGCGTTCTTCAAAAGGTTTCAAGGCATAAAAGAAGAAAAGTTTTTTTCAACCTTTATCAAACTACGCCAAAAAGGAGATGTGGATGAGTACACTCGAGAATGGGAGACCTTGGCAACACGAGTACCAGGATTGTCGGAATCTCGTCTAATCCAGTCTTACATCTCAGGACTTAAAATTCACATACAGGAAGAGCTAGAACTACGTGAAATTACGTCCGTAGAAGTAGCAAGGCAAAAAGCAAAAGCTGCTGAAAAGAAATTTGAAAGATTATCAAAACCAGAAACAGTATATTCGAGACGACGGTTTCCTCAATCTACAAAAGAAGATAACATGAAATATGTTCCACCACGCTTTCGCGAAGGAGACAAATCTAACTTGGAAATACAAAGAATGAGGGAAGGCAAATGCAAACGTTGTGGCGAAAAATGGGACCCTAAGCACAGATGTGCTAATGGGAAAGAAAAAAATCTGTATAATTGTAAAGCAACTAATGATTCTAACAATGATGATTCAGATATAGAAGGGATAGAAGATACCCTAGAATTCTCCCCAGAAATAGATGATGACAGCACTCCGCAAATGTCATTATCAGTGATGACAGGTATATCACAACCTCAAACTCTAAAGTTAAGAGGACATATCAAGAACAACAACGTAATGGTTCTCGTTGACACTGGCAGTACCCACAATTTTCTAGATTTAGCCATGGCAAAAAGACTTAACATATTTACCTTCCCCATGCCTAATATGAAGGTAATGGTGGCCGATGGTAAGAAAATTGAGAAAGTAGGGAAATGCCATAAAGTCAAACTACAGATAAAAAACTTTCATTTAGAGTCTCCATTCTACACTGTTCCATTACGAGGAGTAGATGTGGTCTTAGGAATTCAATGGCTACAAACTCTAGGTACTTATTCTGCCAACCATCAGAAGCAGTTTATAAGTTTTAAGTGGAAAGGGCAGAAACACAGGTTGTATGGATTCCAAGCCCCAGAAGATCAAGTCGTATCTTCCTCTCTGATGACGAAGTTGATTCAAATAGGAGCGCCAACATCTACAGTACAATGTCATCAGTTAGAAATGTTATCTTCAAAAGGGAGCCACGAAGAGTCACCAGAAGTCAAGACAGGATCCGACCCTGTCGATATCAGATATTTTCACTATCCAGATCAACAAAAGATTGAACTCAAGAATATGCTCCACGATCTTTTTAAAATGTGGGAAGCAAGAGCCCGCCGCTCAAGAGACCCAGGCGTTCATCAACATTGTCCATCGTTACATATGCTTTGAGGACAAAGCATCTTTAAGAGAGGGGCAATGTTATGTAAATTTTATTAATTGTTAGTTAGATATAGTTATAATAGGTTTTATTAAGTTTTGATCATGCCTCTTCACCAAGGGACACCATGAGGCTATATTTAAAGCCTCGGTGATTCCCCATTGTAATCATCTCATATCTCATCTTTTATCAATAATAATATATATTTATTCAAGTTTACCAGAGTTTTTACACTCCATTGTGCCCCACACTAAGGATGATACTCCATTAAAAGGATACCAACTCATGATCTCTCGCCAATCCATCCTGTGGGAAGGATCAGATGCATAGGCACCAGTATATGTGATAAGTCCCATATGCTGCACCGTGCCCCACTCACGCAACCTTTCCTGGTTAGTCAACAATATCCATCAAGAAAACCCTGCCTCTCTCCCTATAATGAGTACAAGTGGCCAAACTGTGTTGCGAGCCCTATCTATGTACTCTTAGAGAGGGTTGCTCCCCGAAAGTACTGCAACTCTGCCAACCCTCGATGCCCCTCTCCCTTAAGCCGCAACCCATAAAGGGCTTGTCGTTGCCTCTTTTAAGGCCTCTCCTAGGGTGAAGCAGGCCTTAGGGACTCAAAACCCTAGGCCGCAGCCCCTAGTGGGCCTTTCGGCCCTTCCTAAGCCCAACGACAACCCTTTTTGGGCTTGTCGTAAGGCCTAATAGGCCTTCCGCCCTAGCCGCGGGCCTATTGAGGCCTTTCCCTTCATTTTGGCCTCTCTCTTGCCCTAAATTGCCATATGCTTATCTCTAAAATTTTTATAGACGGATCGTTGGTGTATTTTGCAGAGGAAATTGGTTTAAGGTTTGTCTTTTCAGGTAACAAGTCATTGGACAAAATTTTGCACAAGTTGGGCTAGTAAACTTCAAGGCCTAGGGCCTAAGGGTTTGATCTCCTAACCCTTGTTTCCTCACTGTTTAACTTCAACAAGTAAATTAACTCATAACAGTGATAAAAAAATCCTAAATTACCCTGAAATTCACTTATAAGTTGCTTGACATATTGAGGAATAAATTGCTTTAGTTGGGCAATCATAACTTGGCTTGAATCTAGAAGTTTTGGTGACTACCATCTTCGCATTACAAATCTGATATGACAGTGGTAAATTACATATTTGAAAGGCTAATCCATCCAAATTCTTGAGTTGGCAAAGTTGAGTTGATAATTGGGTCTCTTTACTATATTGGGCAAGCATATGCATTTTGAAATTGGCACCTAAAGCAAATTTACTCGCTGCTGTCATAAATTTCTTATTGTTGTCATATCATTCATTTATTGCTCATTAAGAGGTCATTGGAACATAAATTGCACAAGTGCTCTCACATTTTTACACTTATTGTTCCTAGTTGCTAACATTGACATTGTCGAAAAGGCTAACATTGTGTTTCATTGTGAATTTATATGCTATCAAGTTTGTGATTCACATCTAGTAAGCTCACTGAAATCTTTGGTTTAAGCTACATAAATTGTTCCTAATCCAATTGGTGTTGAAATAACTTATTTCAATCGTGCATCTAACTAGCGGTGATCTAGATTGCATTTAAGTGTTCTTAACTTTGGTAAATCATATTGCGTGGACAAACTATTGAAGAATATTGGCTAAGAACACTTGCTGTCTTTTTTAGTACTGGCTCACTGCTTAATTGTTGCTCTATTGTTTATCTAACGTGAATCTATATTCTCGAGCAATCAAGTCTTGTGGATATCTTATCTCTTGTTGGAACTATTAAGATTTAATACTTGTCTTTTGATTGATATTACCTTTTCTAAAACATTGTAAAGCACTTAACATCATAACCAAGCTGAAATATAACTAAGTACTTAAAGGAACACTTAATTAATCTCACCTAAAATTCTCACTCAGAACCTTTTGCACAAGCATCCTAGTTCTAGCTTGCATTAAAATTTACCTCCTAGCATAAGCTAGATTGATAGAGATCTAGAGCAGCCCTTTCCCAATTAGCTTGAGAGATTCAACTCTTCTTAGTGGTTAACACAATGACCTTGCAGTCATCAGAGCCATAGTCTTTGCAGCGTCGGAGGCACTGGGTCAGTGGAACGCAGGGGAAGGTATTGTTAATCAGGCCACTGCCTGCTTCCCGTTGGCTTCCATTTCACAACCTACTCTGAAGACTGTTTCTCAAAACAGTTAGGGGAGAGGTTCTACTTAGACTAGGCATATAATTAAAAAATAACCAAGATCATTGCATCACACATAGATCCTAGGATTTGCACATCATATAGGTTAGTCAATTATTCAAACAGTGAGTGTCCATCCGGTTACTTGGCATTGATTTACATTAATCAGGAATTGTGACTCCATGAGGCACTGGTCTCATACTTAAGAAATCTAATCAAATCAATAATCTTGCTAAAATTCAACCAAGTAGCTAGGCCATTCATTAGTGTCTCCCAAACAAGTTGGTTCCCAACTTTTTTTCCTTCACCTCATTCCATAGGGACCACCCCCCATAGCGTGTTGTTGGGAGACATCTAGAATAGAGTGGGTGGGGATCAAAGTGACAACCCCTACCCTCAGCGCTTGTCGCAATGCCTATACAATCCACACAACAACAGAGACATATTACAGTCTTCTTGGAGCAGAAAACTTGGACACTATAGAGCACAAAATTTAGTGTTCTTATGGAGAAATCTCGGCCTTCCTTGGAGTAGACCTCCGCTTACATTGGAGCATAACTCAACCTATATTAGCAAACCTCGGCCTTCTACAATTCTCAGCTCCTACAACCTTCACCCCCTTGCAATTCTCGGTCTCCTGCAATCCTTGAAATGTGGCTCAAACTATGCACCATCAGATTGTGGCTCGACTGTAGTAGAATTAAAATTCGTACTGTGACTTCCTTGTAGTATTTCGGATCTGAGTTTTAATCTTGTTTTGAGAGAAAATTTGGATCAATTTATGAGCACATTTTTTATCAGTCTATGAGCTAAATTTGGAACAAACTTTAGACCAGTTTGAGGCAGACTTGGAACAATTTTGTATCAGACTTTAAAAGTGCTTTGGAGACTCTCTCTTGTGGACAAATTTGATATTCCTCGAGCAACTTTTGAAGACTTTTGTAGTAGCATATTTGGAGCATTTTGTGAAGAAGTTTATTGAAGCAGACATGAAGCCTTTGGAAGCCATGTTGAAGTAGACTTGAAGCATTCTTGGAGCAAGTTTGAGAGGAATTTGTAGACCTATTTTGAAGTGTATTTGGAACTTATTTTGGAGACATCTTGTAGAAGTTAATTTTGACGTCTATTTGGAAAGGTTGGAGCCTAGGAGGATTGGAGTCCTCATTTTTACCAAGTTGGTGCTTGGATTTGTTCAAGGTTGCAAACTTGAAGGAGTCAGAGATTTTGTTGTACAAGTTGGAGCTTGAGATTTGTTTTAGAGGATTGGAGTCCTCACTATCTTCATCAATAAAATTATTATTTTTGTTCTATTTCTTGTGTTCTAGTTTAACTTGTGATTAAAAGCTTAACGAGCATAATATAACAATTGAAAGAAATACCCCTACAAGTTATGCACTGAACTTACAGGCATGATATATGTTACTGATACTTGTATCAGCAGTATGTATTTGTTAGTTTCTTATGGTTGTCTATTATGGACACTTGATGGTTTGATGACAGTTATGTAGTTTATACTACCAGCATATGTAACATGTAACTTATCATATCAATGAAAAGTTACGAATTTTTCCCTTGTGAAAAAAAACAATTGAAAGATATACAGATTCACCCCCCCTCTTAGTATTTCCAACAACCCTAGAGTTGCAGGGAGCTGAGGAGTCTTCATTGATGTATTCAATTTGGAGTCCTTATGCTTGTGTGTTACATGAGTTGGAAGATTTGGAGATGGAATTCATTGATTTTTGCAAGGCAAGGATCAAGAGGGAGTTGATAATTCCCTACAACCCTCAGCAATTCCCTTCTTAATCAAGAGACAAGTACTTCATATTTTTTCTCCCTTGATCAATATTATTATTATTATTATTTTTGGTCATCCTCTTGTCCTTGTATTTTTCTTCAATGACCTTCTAAATGGAGGGAAGAATGGGTACATTATGGTAACTACCAATGCAATGATTCATACAGCAGCTGGCAGCGTCAAGAAGTTTGTGACAAGAGGGTTCTACCAAAAATAGGGAATGGACTACGAGAAGACTTTTGCTCCTGTCGTCAATAGTCAGATTCTTGGGCCCTAGCATAGACTCAACAAGAGAGATTAATGTTCGAGAGGGATCAGTAATAGCAGAAGGATTTGCTTACATGACAAACGGAGTAGTAATAGCAAAAGAACTTGCCTACGTGACAAAGAGAGCAACCAAAAGGACATGGCCAGGCCACTTCATCCGAGACATGATACAGAGAGAAGCAAGAGAGCTCAAATACATATCCACAAACAAGCAGATTGTAGACATAATTCAAAGATGAGCTTAGTATGATGTTGAATGTCTCCCTCATAGGAAGGGAATGATGAGGTCTTCACAATTGCAATATTAGGCTAACCATCTCCTGAATCCATAAAGGACTTTGGCTAGGACATTAAGAACTTTGACCAGGGGAGATGGATACATTCACCTTTGAAGCCAAAAGGGCTTGGCTAGGTCACAAATGGCTTTGACCAGAAAGGTGAATGACCCAAGGGAATTATCGAGGCAATTACAGGATACATTCACCATTGAAGCCAAAAGGACTTGGTTAGGTTGACCTATGTGAAAATTCGGAAACCTGAATCTTATTTCAGCAACTGATATTATTTCTTCTAATTGTTTAATTAACCAAACAATTTATCTATTGTTTCCTACGACAAATATCGAAATAAATACACTACAACCTTCACAAATAAACTGCAGAAGAAATAAAAAGCTGGAAGAAAATATATGCGCACACACACAAAATTACACTGTTATTTTTGGACCAACATCACGGAAAAACCCAACTCGGGAAAATCGGTGCAGCAACTGAGGGTTTTATTATTATGCAGTAGTGAAATTTGAGTACAAACTATGGATGCCCAAACTGAAAATCCAAACAGAGAAAAACTGGCAAAAATAACTAGTGAGGAAATTCCTCACTCCATAGATGAATCTGACACTGACCTCAGTTCGAAATTAAGCAGTCCCCAACTGCCTCTGCGTAGTCACTGCGTCCCTCCAGCTCAAAATGCGTCACCTCTCACTGTCTCGTCAGTTGTTGTTTTGGGAAACTGATTCTCCCGGCCTCTGGAACCTCTGTCTAGCTTTTGGCACTGAATCTCGCCTTCTCCCCAACAAAACGAAATTTTCCTCTAAAGGGCATTGCGCTGCCTCACTGTGGCACTCTCTACCTCTCTGCAAGTGTACTCACCGGATCTGGAAATATTCCTCCGGCTTCACTATCTTTGCCCCTCTCTCACTGCTTCGATCTCACAGAATCACTTCTGGCAACACACAACTGCTACTCGGGAAATCAATTTCTCAGGAAAATCGAATGCTCAACTAATTTGGTGTGTCTTCTCCAAGCCCCATTGACTTCTTATAATCCTCCGTTGAGACTTCAATGGCCACGATTAAATCTTAATTGATGGCTAGGATTAACTAGAAATCGATCCATGTACTTTTCTAGAACATTCTCACCATGACTTAATTAATTTTGATTAATTAATCATATTCCCTAAGTTTAAACTTAGGAAATATTAAAAATTGACTAATAAATCTAATTAAGTCGTCTCTAGGTGGAATTTCCAGAAATGATTTATGGGTTTAGGAGAATACATGTATTCTAGCCTCTCTACCAAATCTCGTGGCTAGAACACATCCCATGCTATAAAAAATAACACTCCCTCTTAATAAGGAATGTGTTCCTAATACTGCAACTGCTGCCACAATACAATGTTGCACCATCTCCTGTCATGCCACTAATGTTTGGCTATTGCTGCCCACCAACCACTGCGCAACTCTAATATGTGTTGCATCTGTGCTGCTGCTGACCTTGTTGAATTGTTGCCAACACTGCATCTGCACTGCAACTCTGTTGTTGCTACTACTGCAACATTTGCAACTACCTCTCATTTGTTGCTGCTGCAACAGAGAATTATCCAAAATACTGAACCATCTGTGTTCAGTATGATGCATCTGTCACCCGAGTCCTGACTGCTACTAGTCTTTGCGTTGTCATTGAAGCCTCTACGCTGCTGCTGACTCTGCACTGCTGCCAACTCTACACTGCATTGCCCCGTATCTGACTGCTACTAGCCACTGCATCTGTCACCTTGGCATCCTACTACACCAATTGCCGTTGGTCCATCCTACTATTGAATATTGTGGGCCCCCGTAGTCACGTATTGATTCAAGAGGTGGACCTCCTCAAGAATCCTACCCAACCTGTATCACTCTGGGGCTACAAAACCAAGTCACCCCACCTCACTCCTAGAGGGATGTCTACAAACATGGCAAAATCTTCCTCTAGCCTGGAGGACAACCTATCAATCTGGGAAAAATTTGCCTGTTGGTCTTGCTTCTCCTCCTTGTCCTTCTTCCTAAGAGGACAATGAGAATTGTAGTGGCCTAGCTTGCCACACCTAAAGCACTTGACCTTCGACGGGTCCTTCTTCCTACGTTTCTCCCCCTGTCCCTGACTAGGACCCTTCGATGCGAGGGCCACATTCTCCTCTTCCTTTACCTCCTTTGATCCACTGGTATTGCTGTTGCCACTAATCTGGCTCCTCATCAAATCTTGGTTGAACTCCTCCTGCTGCAAGTCTGCCCACATTTTGTCCCATCTTGGCAAGGTTTCTCTGCCCAAATGCTTTGGACGAACAGCTGCCACTCCTCAGAAACACTGTTGAGGGCTACTCTTACCAACTCTGTAGGTTGAGGCGTTGACTCTGCAGCTGCTAGCTCATCTCAGATCTGTTGAATCCTAGTAAGGAAAGGATCTATGCGCTCCCCCTTCTGCATTCAGGTGCATCTCAGCTCCTCTTCTAAGTACATCTTCCACTGCTCGGAAGGTCCCTTGTATAACGTGGAAAGAGAGTCCCACATATCTTTGATTGTGCCCAAAGTCGCTATGTTTGATATCACATGATCTCGAACCCCATCAAGGATCAATCTCTTCGCCTTTGCCATCTCCTTCTTGTACTGCTTCAGTTGTTCTGGATATGTGGGGATAGCTACCACATTATCAATAAGCGCATTGAGATCATACTCATCTAGAAGGATGGAAATCCTTGCCTTCCAGATCACATAGTTAGAGGCTCCGTCCAACCTGTCCTGATCTCGTAGCCCGGTTGTTGCCATCTCATCAAAATATGCCGAAAACCTCCTCTTCCTTTTTGCTCAATTTTTGCTAGGCTCTACGCACTCCTTGCTGGAGTGAGTAACTCTGCTCACAACGACTGCTAATCTGCAAGGGAAATTGAACTTTTGAGACTAGAAGTTCCCTGACGCTATTTTTCTCTAGCAAACTGCTGCAAAATAACTACGTCCAACTAGAGATATGCTCTGCAAGAAAAAATACGGTTGCTCCCTTTGCCTCTAGTAATCCTTGATCTGGAGAAATTGTATTTCTTTGTCGCTCTCTTAGAGAAATACGATTTCTTAGGACAATCGAATGCTCAACTGATTTGGTGTGTCCTATCTAAACCCCATCGACTTCTTATAATCCTCTATTGAGACTTCAAGGACCACGATTAAATCTTAATCGATGGCTAGGATTAACTAGAAACCGATCCATCTACTTTTCTAGAACATTCTCACCATGACTTAATTATTTTTGATTAATTATTCATATTCCATTAGTTTAGACTTAGGAAATATTAAAAACTGACTAAATAATTTAATTAAATCGTCTCTAAGTGGAATTTCCAAAAACGATTTCTGGGTTTTGGAGAATACATGTATTCTAGCCTCTCTACCAAATCTCGTGGTTAGAACACATCTGATGCTACAAAAACTAACACTCTATCTCAGAGTGGAATGTGTTCTAGTATTGCAAAAACTGCCACAATACATTGTCTCTGCACCATCTCCTATCACACTGTTGATGTTTGGCTACTGTCGGCCACCAACCACTGCACAACTCTGATATGTGTTGCATCTGTACTGCTGCTGACCCTGCTAAATTGCTGCCAACACTGCATCTACACTGCAACTTTGTTGCTGTTGCTACTGCAACATCCGCAACTCCCTCTCATATGTTGTTGCTACAACTGAGAACTATCCAAAATACTGAACCATCTGTGTTCAATATGATGCATCCATCACCCGAATCCTACTGCTACTAGTCTCTGCACTATCACTAAAGCCTCTGCGTTCCCGCTGACTCTGCATTGTGCCAACTGCACTGCTATCAATTCTACACTTCGTTGCCCCGCATCTGACTGCTACTAGCCACTGCATCTATCACTTTGGCATCTGACTGCACCCACTGCCACTAGTCCATCTTGCTACTGAATATTGTGGGCCCCCGTAGCCAGGTATTGATTCAAGAGGTGAACCTCCTCAAGAATCCCGCCCAACCTGTAGCACTGTGGGGCTACAAAACCAAGTCACCCCACCTCACTCCTGGAGGGATGTCTACAAACATGGCAAAATATTCCTCCAGCCTGGAGGACAACCTATCAATCTTGACAGAAGCTTCCTGCTGGTCCAACTTCTCCTCCTTGTCCTTCTTCCTAAGAGGACATTGAGAACTGTAGTGGCCAAGCTTTCCACACCTAAAGCACTTGACCTTCGACAGGTGCTTCTTCTTCCTATGTTGTTCCCCCTATCCCTGATTGGGACCCTTCGATGCGAGGGCCACATTCTCCTCTTCCTTTACCTCCTTCGATCCACTATTGCTGCTGCTGCCACTGATTTGGTTCCTCATCAGATCTCGCCTCAACTCCTCCTGTTGCAAGTCTTCCCACATTCTGTCCCATCTTGGCAAGGTTTCTCTGCCCAAAATACTTTGGACAAACACTTGCCACTCCTCAGAAATACTGTTGAGGGCTACTCGTACCAACTATGTAGGTTGAGGAGTTGACCCTGCAGCTGCCAGCTCATCTCGGATCTACTGAATCCTGGTAAGGAAAGGATCTATACGCTCCCCCTTCTGGATCTAGGTGCATCTCAACTTCTCTTCTAAATACATCTTTCGCTACTAGGAAGGTCCCCGGTATAGCGTGGAAAGAGAGTCCCAAGTCTCTTTGGCTATGCCCAAAGCTGCCATGTGAGATACCACATGATCCCGAACTCCATCAAGGATCAATCTCTTCGCCTTCGCCATCTCCTTCTTGTACTGCTTCAGCTGATCTAGATCTGTGGGGACAACTACCACGTTATTGATAACGCTTTAAGATCCTACTCATCTAGAAGGAAGAAAATCCTTGCCTTCTAGATCACATAGTTGGAGGCTTCGTCCAACCTATCCTAATCTCGCAACCTGGTTGTTGCCATCTCAAAAAAATATGTTGAAAACCTCCTCTTCCCTTTTGCTCAGTTGCTACTAGGCTCTACACACTCCCTGCTGGAGAAAGTAACTCTGTTCAAAACCACTGTTAATCTGCAAGGGAAATTGAACTTTTGAGACTGGAAGTTCCCTGAGAAAATTTCCCCTTTGTGTGTGCTCTTTCTTCCACCCGACGCTATTTTTCTCTAGAAAACTGCTGCAAAATAACTACGTCCAACTAGAGATATGCTCTGCAAGAAAAAATATGCATGCTCCCTTTGCCTATGGTAATCCTTGATCTAGCGAAAACGGGTTTCTCAATCGCTCTCTCAAAGAAGTTGATTTTCCTCAAGAAATTTACCCTCTTGGCCAATGAACTGCGTTGCCTCTAGGGGTTTCGAACTATGGCTCACACAGAGCAGCGAAACTCCTCTTTTATTCTTCTACTGAGCTCTCTGGTTGATCACCTGCTCTCTGATACCATGTGAAAATTCGGAAACCCGAATCCTATTGCAGCAACTGATATTGTTTCTTCTAATTATTTAATTAACCAAGCAATTTATCTGATGTTTCCTACGGCAAATATCGAAATAAATACACTGCAACATCCACAAATAAACTGCGGTAGAAATAAAACACTGGAAGAAAACATATGCACACACACACAAAATTACACCGTTATTTTTCGACCAATGTCCCCAGAAAAACCAAACTTGGGAAAAGCGGTGCAGCAGCTGAGGGTTTTATTATTATGCAGTAGTGAAATCTAAGTACAAACTATGGATGCCCAAACTGACAATCCAAATAGAGAAAAACTGGAAAAAATAACTAGTGAGCAAATTCCTCACTCCACAAACAAATCCGACACTGACCTCAGCTCAAAATTGAGTCGTTCCCAACTGCCTTTGCGCAATCACTACGTCCCTCCAACTCGGAATTGCATCACCTTTGACTGTTTCATCAGCTGTTATTTGGGAAACTGATTCTCCCGACCTCTAGAACCTCTGCCCAGCTTTTGGCACTGAATCTCGCCTTCTCCCCATCAAAACGAAATTTTCCTCTAGAGGGCACTGCGTTGCCTCTGCGTTGTGTCACTGTGGACTCTCTGCCTCTCTGCCTCTTTGCAAATGTACTCGTCGGATCTGGAAATCTTTCTCCGGCTTCACTATCTTTGCCCCTCTCTCATTGCTTTGATCTCACTGAATCACTTCCCGCAACAGACAACTGCTACTTGGGAAATCGTCTCCCGGCCTCTAGAACCTCTTCCTAGCTTTTGGCACTGAATCTCGCCTTCTCCCCATCAAAAACGAAATTTGCCTCTACGTTGCCTCACTATGGCACTCTCTACCTCTCTGCCTCTCTGCAAATGTACTCGTCGGATCTGGAAATCTTTCTCCAGCTTCACTATCTTTGCCCCTCTCTCACTGCTTTGATCTCACTGAATCACTTCCCGCAACAGACCACTGCTACTCGGGAAATCGATTTCTCAGGAAAATCGAATGCTCAACTGCTTTGGTGTGTCTTCTCCAAACCCCATCGACTTCTTCTTATAATCCTCTATTGAGACTTCAACGACCACTATTAAATCTTAATTGATGGCTAGGATAAGCTAGAAATCGATCCACGTACTTTTCTAGAACATTCTCACCATGACTTCATTAATTCTGATTAATTAATCATATTCGCTAAGTTTAGAGTCTAGACTTAGGAAATATTAAAAACTAACTAATAAATCTAATTAAGTCGTCTCTAGGTGGAATTTCCAGAAACGATTTTTTGGTTTTGCAAAATACATGTATTCTAGCCTCTCTACCAAATTTCATGGCTAGAACACATCTGATGCTACAAAAACTAACCTAGAGGTGAATGACCTAGGGAAATTATAGGATTGGATAGATCTTCTCTTGAGAAGCTAGAAGGACTTGGCTAGGTCGACCAAAGGTGATAGATGTAATTCACCTTTGAAGCCAGAATGACTTGGCTAGGTCATAAAGGACTTTGACAAGAAAGGTGAATGGTCTAAAGGCAAATTCTCTCCTGTGAAGCCAGAAGGACTTGGTTGGGTCATAAAGGACTTTGACCATAGGAGATTGATACATTCGCCTAAGGAGCCATAAAAGACTTCGTCCAAAATCCCTTCGCCTAAGGAGCCATAAAGGACTTCGTACAAAATCCCTGGATACTCACGTGCATATGAGGAGTTACATTCCCACTCAAGGATATACTTATCTATAGACATGCATCAACTTGACAACTCAAGAACTTTTCTCAAGGAGAAATTTCAGCGAAGGGGAAATCTGTTGCAGAGAATACCTCCCTCGCTAAGAGGAAGTGTTAATTTTTTGTGTAGCATCGGGAGGTATTCCCACATGTCGAGAGGCCTCCTAAACCAGTCTAGAAAAGTTATGGAAATTAAAATAAAATGAATTTTATTTTTAGGTTTCATGTAGGCTCAAAAGGGACAAGTCGGCCCCACCATGAAAGGGTGTGTCCCTTGGGGTAAATGCACCCATTTGACTTGTATATAATATATATACACATGATGTTATACTTCAATTGATCACTCACTCAGCATCATCTCACTTCTATTGAAGACACTCGTGGGAACAGAAAAAGGAGGAAGTGACTGAAGTTTGGACTTGTTTTTCTGGCATAAATTTCCAAACATTTTATTGTAAACCTCGCTGAAGAAGAATTTCTCCTAGAAGGAGAGTTGTTGGGTTTTCTCCCAAGTTTGGGTTCCCCAAGGAAAATTTGTTGTCTCTACTGTGCATGGCTGTCTCTTTATCAACTTATTTGTTTCTATTGTTTTAGTTGCATTAATGTTGAGATTTTCTATGTATAATTGTTTAATGATATCAACATCATAAGAAGAATTAATTGAAGATCATTAGAAGTAATTCAAGTAATTCTCAGATCAGAATACTGTTTTCTACTGTGTTTATTGTAGAAAAATCAACACTCTTGAGGGGTCATCCTCCACACCAGCAAATGCAGATATTGGATTGGATACAAAGGAGGAGGAGGAGGAGGATGGAGGAGAGAACAGTGGGAGTGGTGGTGATTTTGATAATTCTAACATGGAGGACTACTACCAGTGACAAGCTATGAAATTCTTCCATCTACGATTCTAGTATCTATCTTATTTTATATTTTCCATTAGTATTCCAGCCTATAGTATAAATGACACACTATCTATGTCATAAAATTTTGATTTTGAAGACATCAAATGACTTAATAAGAAAACTACGGTTTATGGTTCTACCGTCTGAGCTTCTATTTTATGACGTGTATTGAATATTTATATTTTAATTTCTTGTGTGTTTGAGAATCATTGATGTAGTAAGCAGCCGCATCATAATTTTGTAAATATGTTTCAGTTTCTAAAAATTTGGATCTTTATGTCTATAATTCAATTTTTTATTTGTAAATTGTAATCTTTAAATATATATAATCTTTTTAACATACATATTATTTTGTGTGTGTGTCCCCCATGTCCTGTTTCTAGGGTCGATGTATCCCATGTCATATGCTCATATCCCTGCATACTCGTATGTGACTCAGGTTCTTGCCTAAACCAAAACTATTATTTTTTTTCAATTTCATGTAGATCCTCTTCCCCAT
Source organism: Pinus albicaulis (assembly GCA_034641835.2). Lineage (NCBI taxonomy): Eukaryota > Viridiplantae > Streptophyta > Pinopsida > Pinales > Pinaceae > Pinus > Pinus albicaulis. The sequence continues at coordinate 919,463,886 of CM076569.1, forward strand.
CATGCATTTGTCTACCTTCGCCATGGGAGGAGGACAGTGTGTTGGCATCAGAGGAGCCTACACTGTCAAACAAAGACACATAATGCTTGATGATTATAATGTACACAGGCAATCACAGCCATCGTTGTGTAACTTGGAAAGATAAAGTTGCCAAAATTCATCCACAAGGGTGAAAATTATGCTGGTGAACAAACAAGTTTATAAGAAAATTTAGAAAAAAGGTGGGGCCTTGATGCTAAAGCACATATTTTATGCTGTAAAATCTTGTGAACCTTCTTTGCCCAACATTTACAAGTGCAGCGTCAAGGTTTGCTGCATAGTTGCTTGTCCTACTGGCATATTATATTCTGTTAAAACTTTCTAGATGGAGCATTAGATCAGCATCACATGTTTCCAGATATCAAAATGCAGCACTTTAAATGAATTATTTACTGTGATGCTCTGGCAGCATACAAGATGCATCATGTCAATGATAAAAAGACATGCTCCAGTAGCTAGTACAGTGGCAGAAAACAGGATGACTCAAAGCTATAAAGGAAAGAATGAGCACAAGTGCCAAGGAAAGATCCCACCTTTCAGTCGTATGCTTGATGTATCTAAAATAGCCAACCTACTCCTATGACAACTGTTTTGGAACACCCACCAACGTAATTTACAACATGCTCAAATTGCATGTCCTGTATGTTAAACTATATTGAGTTCACTTAAACTACCTGTTCTAAATAATTAAGTCACACATGCCAGAGAACCATAATTGAAAAGGACTTCCAGATGATAAAAACTTATCCCTTGCACAAGATCATGCAAGAAACAAGGACAACATCCTATCTGACCTGTTACATCCACAGGCACTTCTCGTTTTGTGTGGGAAAAAAACACGCTTCCAATAACACAGATAAAGCACGATATTTCTGGACTCAGTTCCTTCAAGAAAAGACACCTAGTTCTTAGCCACTATTCGACTTCCCTTTCACTTTATCTCCTTCTCACTTGTAATCTTACATAAACACATACATACATATCACAGAACACACTTTACATAAATGACTCGTTAAAAAGCAGTGATACATAGATCCTAACATGGTCTCTTAAAACCTGGAAAATTTAACAACCTGTCTTGTACCCTCTGCAAGGTATGGGTTGCTATCAGTAATGGGCAAAAGTACATGCTTAAACTGTGATAAGTATGCTGCAGCTGTACCATCCCCAGAAGGTTGCACCTCTGCTCTTGCTGCAAACAAGGTCAACAAATAGAGAAACTTGAGACTTCAGACTCTAGATTTATTTAGAGTTTAAAATGAGAGTTGGTTGTTCTAATTAAGAATCAAATAACTAACATGGACTAGGAAACAGTTCAATGTTAGTGCAGAATCTTGCTGAAGACTAATCCAATTAACTGGGAGAAGCACAATAAGCTTAAGCTTGCTTCATTGTAATTGTATAAATATTCAATGAGTATTATTCACAGGAAAATTATAAAACTAAATGCCTAGTCACAGAAACAAACTCTTCAAGAGGAATTGGGCACTACATAATTAATTAGCAAGAAACAAGGACATCTTGAGGAAGCACTGATGTTCCTATAGTTTATCATGTAACTGGCAACTGCTGTTCTCTAAACATGCCATACTTTAATATCTGCAGCTCTCTTCACAGGTATTTAAAACTGGTTAGATTCAATTAGATCTGAAAGAATGTAACAATGATTGAGATTTTAGAAAATTTCAAGCCCTAGTCACTAAAATCTGACATTCAGTACCAGAGCCTACAGAGATGACTTGCTCCTCATATATGACAGGAGGTCTTGCTCAGTTCTACTTTCTGCAGGTAATGTTACACTTTTCAGGCATGATCCCGCATGGAAAAGATGAACAGAAGCAACCTTCTGCTCAGTATTCTTTTGCCCAGAAATTTCTAGATTTGTGTCAAAAGGCAGGCAGATTTCAATAAATAAAATCAGGCACAGTTCAAAACAGAAAAATTGTGGTAGATTAATAGTAGTTTCACAGATACAAAAGATGAAAATTTATTTATTGTTTTGTGGATTGAAGAAATCATTTGCAATAGTAGTCTGAAACTTTGGTAGAGAGTAAAATTCTCTGATCCCAAGGTCCTCAAAGGAAGCGATTAAAGGGTTGATAGGCAAAGACACAACTGCAAAGGAGGCAAAGCAGGGCATGCCAGAGACATCTGCTGGCAACATTAATTTTGAAACAAGGTTTTCTACCATCCTTGACTTTGCTTGAACTACACATCAGATGGCACTCCAGACACATCTGCTGGCAATGTTGCTTTTGTAACATGGCTTTCTACCATCATCAACTTTTCTTGAACCAGACATTGAAGTAAGGACTGGTGTATAAGATCGTGATATTCTGATTGCAGATTATATTATCAACTATTACTTTACAGATGAGTTAATAAATTTTCAAATCAATGTTTAGTTTCAATGTGCCATTCAATTTCCATTCTCGTTTTCCTAAATTTGTAGGATGACAACATAGATAATTTAGATGGTACAACTTTGAATTTCTGCGACTTGGGCTTTTTCACCGAGAATTTTTTGGCACCGTGATTAAAGACAATTCCAGACAGAAGCTTTTTTGTATATTTATTTTCTCAACCCCGGAGGTATGTTGATTTCAACATAGTTTCTTCACACATTTAACAGCAATGTTGACAAGATTGAGAATTTATGTTAAGAAATCGGGACTTTCACTACTCTGTTTACAAATGAGAAAGTTCTCAACAAACTGCTTTAAACAATCCAAAAGTACTTGCAAGTGTACTTTGTAGTTTTAAACTTTCTTTATCAAACCAAAAAGATGGTAATTAATGTCAACAACAACTAAACAGTGATACCATCATTAATTATGAAGCACTCTAGAATCTCTGTTCATTATAAGATGTTTCTTCTAGACCCCTGATGATGAGTGGAGTGTTGAGAAATCCTTTGGGGCAGCATGGTTAGGTTTTTATTATGATGATTTCTCTTATTTTTGACATTTTCTTGTGAAGTTATTTATTTGTTCTTCCTTCTAATTATTAAATTCTAATCATCAAGACAAATGCCAAACAATGTAAATTAAAAACACGCAAAAGAACACAAGATGTAGGCACTCAGCCAGGGAAAAACCCCTATGAAGGGGACAACCCAGTCAAACTCTTTCATTAGAAAATTCAAATCAAATTGAGACAATCTTGACCAAAGACAAAGACCTTACCTCCATCCATCAAGCCATACCTCAAGTCCATCAAACTATCCATCCAGTTAGTCAATTAGGGCTTTGGTCCTTCTCCAATTCATCCTGTAATCATAATCTTGTACCTTCATCCTACAGCCTTCAATTCCTTCACACGTGTGACAGAACAGATAAATATCTAGCTTCTTCCTTCTTCGCTCGGTCTTTCCTCTTCTTACGTGTTATGGGATAGGCTCCTTTTGATATTCACACTTCATCTCTTCTACTTGAGTTGCAGATCAATTTGTGCCAAAGAGGTCAACTTCATTTGCTATATATAGTGGTTGGAGTCTGTACTTTTAAGGCCGACATGATGATCTTGAGGCTGACTTGATGGAGTAGGTTAAACATAATTAATAATAAATCTTTCTTGACATACAAAGCCCAAAAAGGGTCTATGAATTTGACTTTTGCCAAACCTAAAAGCCTATAATGGAGGCTTGACTTAGTGTTGAATAATGTAACTCGGTTCAGTCTTCATAAATGTATAATTGTCAAAAGAAATTTTATTATTATTAAAATGACTTATTAAAGCATGGGTTTCATGCTTGGGTCATTATTTTCTAGGTCAAAGTCCCCATTGAGGACTTCTAGGTTTTATCTGGGGTCATTAGAGTCATTGGCCATTTTATTAGACCCCTCTTGGGCTTTTGTATCATGTAAAAATATTATTTTTGAGTCAAATAAGTCATTTGTCACCTCCACACCAAGTCAGCCCTTACCTGATGAAGTCGGTCTACATTAGGGCAATTTGACCCACAGAAGAGGCTATATATAGAAGAATTGTACAATTCATTTGGAGCATCACTCACTCAAGTTCGATATACAAGAAAGACAAGCACAAAAGTGCGAAGTTGCAGGAGAAGGAGAAGGATTGCAGGGAAAGACAAGATCGAAGTTTTTGGGCCATCTATCTCTCACATGTGCGAAGTTACTAGGCAATTGCAGGGGTCAAAAATATGAGATTTACTACAAGTCAAAGTTCTGTTGCAAGAGGTCAAAATTCTGTTGTTGTAGGGTCGAAGTTGTTGGTGGAAGGTTATCATTTGAAGAAGAAGGAAGGGTTGACTTGGTGATTGGAGGAAGTCTGTGTCTAGGTCAAAGAGTCTTAGATTATCTCGTCTTGTCTTATGAATCCCCTGAAGGAAGAGGTTTGACTAGGTTTTCCCCTCATTGGGGTTTTTCCCTGGCTATGAGCCTATATTTTGTGTCTCTTGTACTTGTGATCTTCATACACATATAATTTGGTAATTTCTTGATGAAAGGTAATCTAATAAAGAAGTAAAAGAGGCCAGCATTATTCACAAGTAATTATCAAGAAAGAGGAACGAAACCTTGATTCTACTAGCATTGATTTATCAACATGGTATCAAAGCTCAAGTCAAGAAAGATTGGAGATCACTTTGTTGGCTTGACAGGAAAGGTTACTCCCTCTATGATAGGATACTTGAAAATGGGATTCAATATTGCAGGAAGTTGAATTAAAAGAATCATCTACAACTTATTTAATACAGTCAAAAGCAAAGGGTTCGTGGTTGCACTCACAGGTTCTCTCAATGATGACAACGCATGGATCATTGATAGTGGAGCATCAAGACATATGACAGGAGAAAGTAAACAACTTCACACTCTATCGAAGGAACCATCTTCTCATGCGATGGAGCTAGGAGACAACAATAGTTATGCAATCAAATGCCTGGGATCAACTTCATTGAAGATGGAAAATGGAGCAAAGATGCATCTCAACAATATACTCTATGTTCCAGGTTTGAAAGAAAATTTACTTTTAATTTCTTGTTTAGAAGACAAAGGAGATAGAATTGCTTTTGTAGATGGTAAAGTTCTAGTTTGGGGAAAATATTCAAGCATTGATAAAGCAAGGGTAATTGGAATACATGAAGGAAGTTTATATAGAGTCATAACTGTTGAGAATTTGGAGGGCCGAAGATTAATATGAATTCTCTTCTTGATAATTACTTGTGAGCTTACTTGAGTTACTTATGTCTTCTCTTCTTTAACTTATTTAGTCTTTCATCAAGTCAATTATCAAAATACACGAGACACAAAAATTAGGCTCCTAGAGCCAGGGCAAAAACCTCTCCCTCTTGGAGAGGAAAACCTGAAAGAAATTCTTCTTATAGATCTTCAAATGACAAGTACCATGACCAAGACTCAGACCCTTGACCTATGAATGACTCCAAGACCTTGTTACTACTTCTAAGCCTTCTTTCAGCGTTGATCCTTCTTTTCTTCATCAACCTGCACTGACCTTTCTTTTATGAATTGTGAGTGGGAAGGTAAATCATGGATTTACCTTCCTCCTTTTTCCCATCTTGCAATGACCCTTAACCTTCGCATCACAGCATGATCATCCATTTTAGACCTTCACATAACATTGCATCTGCATAGAACACAGACCTAATTCCGTCATAGATTGAAGGTGTATATTAGTGTGTTTGACCGTATCCTTTCCTCAGACTTGACAGCAACATTCATCACAATGATCCGCATACATTGTCTTCAAACTAATTCGCAATCTAGACCCTAGTCCGAATATATACATATCAGAGTTGACCTCTTCCTGAAATCGGCACTGAGCCCATCCTTGAGACCACATTTGATCATAGATGTATTCGCATCTTCCTCTGTTCTTGAACCCTCATTTGATCACAGATATGTCTACTTTTGTCTTTGTATTAGACCCGCACTTAGTCCTGATCTTAAGTCCGCATACAACCACTATTATACCATAAAGAAATCTGCTCTTCTTCCTGAACTTAACATTGTTTTTCCTCAGAGGAAAACCGCACCTCTTATCCGCATTTCTTCACAAAGAAAATCCACATGTTTTAATCAGTGTTTTAAAAACCGGCCGGTTTGAACCGGTAACCGGCCAAACCGGCCGGTTAGACAGCCCGGCGGTTGAAACTGGCCACGCAACCCGGCCAAACAAGGCATTTCGCCCATTTTTCACAAAAACCGGCCCTAACCGGCCGATTTATGCATAAACCGGCCGGTTTCGTTCCTAACCGGCCGATTAGGTGCCAACTACTACACGGGCGGCAGCGGACCCACATTTTCGGAATTAATTAAGTGTTAGGTCTGATTTGGAGCCAAGGGGAGGGTTGTTTCCCTCCAAAAACACTCTCCCCAATCTTTTATAAGGAGGAGCAGCCTCTCCTTTGTCTCACACCAACTCATTTGCTGTTTGTGAGTTTGATTAAGAGCTTGGAGAGTGTTGAGTGTTTGCCGGAGCAGTTATCTTGGAGATAGTTTGGAGCTGTCAATAGCGTTGGCATCTTCAAGAGGACACTAAGGAGGCTAGTTTGCATTGCCAGGTAAGAATTTGCACTTGAAAAATCCTTCATTTCATTGCTGTTCATGTATTTATTTTCTGAGTTCTCATGTGTTTAGCTATTTTATTGCTCTAAAATCTCTAGTCCTATGCTATCAAATTTTGTATGTTTGAATGTGCATTTTTTTTTGTAAATTTAGCTTTAGTTGTCCATTTATCTTAGCTGCAATTTTTTTTAAATGGCAGATTTATTTCCAAATTTCAATTATTTCAAGTCAAGATGGCTCCAAAAGCCAAGGACAGTGCATGGGTCCATTGTGATGTGATTGATGGAAAGATGGTATGCAAACTTTGTCGAAAATGTATTGGAGGTGGGGGTATTCTTAGATTGAAACATCACTTGGCTGGGATAAGAGGCAATGTAACACCATGTGATGCACCTAATGCAGTGTTAGGTCCGATTAGGGCAGAATACCTTGCCAAGCTTGAAAAGTTTGAGGAGACTAAGGCTAGGGAGAAGGCCATCCAAGATGAAATTGCAAGGAAGAGGGAAATAGTAGAAATGATGAGAGAGTGGGTATGAAAATGAGGAGTATGATATTCAAGACTCCTCTTCTATCCCTTCCACCAATAACCCCATTCAGTATGTTCCTCCTATTGGCAAAAGATCAAACCCAACAAAGAGACCCAACCTCATGAGTTATTTCTCGTCCAATGCTAATCCCACAACCACTGCCAGTGCCTCCATGTCCCAGCCAACTCCAAGTCGTCAACCCACTTTGGATCAACATTGGAAAAAACAATGCAAAGAAGCTTCTCATCAATACATTGCTAGATGGTGGTATGATTCAGATATCCCATTTAATGTTGCTAACTCACTTTATTACCAAGCTATGTGGGACTCTGTTTTTGTTGCAGGAAAGGGCTTTAAAGGCCCTACTGCACATGAGTTAAGGGGAGCTCTTTTGCAACAAGAGATTTCTAGTATTGATGAGTATTTGGCTGAATATAAAGAGTCATGGCTCAAAACAGGTTGTTCCATCATGTCAGATGGATGGACTGATGGAAAGAACCGCATTATCATTAACTTCCTTGTTGCTTGCCCTCGAGGAACAATGTTTTTGAGATCAGTTGATGCATCTGATAAGGTGAAGGATGCAGCCCTTCTATTTGAGCTTTTGGATGAGATTATTCAGGAAGTGGGAGAGCAGAACGTTGTGCAGGTCATCACAGATAATGCCTCAAACTATGCTCTTGCTGGAAAGATGCTTGAGTCCAAGTATAGTACCATATTTTGGACTCCATGTGCTGCACATTGCATAGACCTCATGCTTGAGGACATAGGCAAACTAGAATGGGTAAAAAACACTGTAGAGCATGGCAAGTGCATTACAAAATACATTTACAACCACTCATGGGTATTGAGCCTAATGAGGAAAAACACAGGGGGCAAAGAGCTTGTTAGGCACGCCATTACAAGATTTGCAACTCACTTCCTCACGTTGCAATGTCTCAATTCTCAACAGAAAAACCTGCAGAAAATGTTTTCTTCTGATGATTGGACTGAATCCCAGTGGGCTCGTAGACAAGATGGAAAAGACACCAAAAAGAAAGTCTTTGACAATTATTTTTGGAAAAGGTCTTCAGAGCTGGTAAAAATTACTGAGCCCCTTGTTAAGGTGCTAAGGATGGTGGATGGGGAAAGGATGGCAATGGGATACATTTATGAGGCTATGGATCAGGCCAAGGAGTAGATACGGGCAGCTTACAGGGACAGGTTAGCTAAATATGGCCGGATATGGGAGATCATTGATAACAAATGGAACAATCAACTCCATCGTCCTATACATGCAGCTGGGTATTTTTTGAACCCAAAGTATCATTATAGAGCTCGGCTAGGAGATCAGCAGGATGGGGAGGTCAGATCTAGATTGATTGATTGCTTGGAGCGCATGATCCCTAACCGTGCAGACCTTCTGGAAACACATAAACAACTTACTCTTTTCAGTATGGCAGCTGGTACCTTTGGAAAGAACTTGGCAAAAATGGCAAGAGATGTGGATCAACCAGGTAAGCAATTCCAATTTGTTTTTCTTTTCATGTTAAATTGTTTGTAAATAAGTAATGAAATGAACTATGTTACTAATGAATGTCTTTTTATTTGCAGCACATTGGTGGGAGTCATTTGGCGGCCAATGTCCTCAATTGCAAAGGTTTGCAATTAGAATCCTCAGCCAAACTTGCAGCGCTACAGGTTGTGAGCGCAATTGGTCTGTTTTTTAGTGCATACACACAAAGAAGAGAAACCGTTTGGAACAGAAACGGTTAAATGATCTTGTGTTTGTGCAATACAACCTTCGCTTGAGGCGGAACCAACTGATGAGCAAAACACCTGATCTAGATCCCATTGTGTTGGATGATATTGATCCAACATCAGAATGGGTGGAGGAGATTGAAGATCCAGTGTTTGAAGCTGATTTCGATTTTGATGCAACAGTAGCGGGGGGTGAATTTGAAGCAGATTTGGTGGCACCATCAGACGCAGACCCAGGATTGGTAGCTGCATCAAGCAAAGGCAAACAACCAATGGTCGACACTAGTCATGCACCTCGAGCAACTCGTGCTTCCATTAGGTCCACTTCTATTGTTATTGGTGGCAGGGGTACTGAGGTTGCAGATGAGCCTGAGGCTGAGGCATCCTCAGACTCTGATCTAGATGATGTCTATGCAGCGCTAGCAGCCGATGTTGATCCTGTGTCTAGTAGTGGCGCCGGTGATGAATTTGATGATTGATCATCATTCATGTGTAGTCTTGTATTAGGCCAATGGCCTCATAGGCTATAGCTTGTAGCATTGTTTTTGGACTTTATGGGCCATTTGGAGCCTCATTTCTTATGTATTTTTCGATGATATGTATTGCACTCGGTGCCATTTTGATATATTCACCTTTGCATGGTATATAAATGAGCAAACTTTGCATATTTTGTCTCTATTGGCTTGGAAGCATGGTTGCAAATCTTAAAAATAGTTTTTTTTATTAAAAAAATAATTATTTAATGTATTTTTTTTAAACCGGTTCATTGGCATCTGACCGCTCCCGGTTAGACCGGTTCCGGTTAGAAACCCGGTTCATTAGGTCCACCGGTTCCGGTTTTTAAAACATTGGTTTTAATGTCTAATGAGCCGCAGCTCCGGCACTATATATAGTGCATTGTCTCCACATTTAGGCCGACCTTACATGTTGCCTTGTAGGCCGACTCCAAAAATAATAGGCCCACTGAAGAGGTACATATATTCTTGTCTCCAGCGTTGAGTGAGTTTAGTTATGAGGGTTGTCATAAGCCATTCTTCCACAAGGTCTTGGAGCACATTCTTTGGACTAGTCACTACATAAACATGACTCTTAATTACATTTATAAACAGAAGACAAATCCTAATAGACATCGAGAAGAAGAAGAAGAAGTCTATTGACCTATAATAAAATCTTGCTCATGAAACCCATGAAGCAAGTACAACAAAAATACATTTTATTATCTTTGTCTTCTTTACATAAATACATAATTACATAGAAAATATGAAGACCGATCCTAGTTACACTTTTCAACACTCCCTCTTAACTAGGGAGGTATTCATACAGGTACATGGTCACTTTCAAACTGAAGAATCTCATAAGAAGCATCGAATTGGTAATCACATCTGTATAGCATCATATCAACAACCAACATTGTCCTAGTGCAAGGCCTTGACTAACAGCCCCATCTCTCAACAAGACAATGAGTTACAATGTTGGCGAGACACATGACTTATAGACACCATAGTCATTGTCTCTCCAAGGTACATACTCCACCCAAGTGTTCCCAAAGTATGACCTTCTTGGACTATTCTTCTCTTAGGTAGCTAGCCCTCAACGAATATCGGTCCCCGACTACTCTTATCTTGAATGCCTTAATACATTCTCAAAGAGTATCGAATCCCAGATGATTACCCAATCCTCCATCCTGTCTTCCTAAGTGAAGACCAGTATGATGTGTCTATCTCTCCCTCTCAGCTAGGAAGGACCTATTCCACAAGGGAATGTAAAGATTGTGGTCTATCTCCTAGGTCCAAAATTTGAGAAGAAAACAAAGTTCTGAATCTATGATAAAAGAAGGGCTATCTCTGATCTGAACTAGTATGAATTGAAGGCGAGCATGATCCAAACTCTTTGATAATCCAAGTCTAAAACATGAATCAATTCTAGGATCAATCCATAGCCTCTATATAAAATAACAAGGTTGTGTAAGGAGTTTGTATGTCTTTGTGGTAGAAGGTAAAAAGTTCAAGTATGTGACATTATACTGAAATGCCAAGTGTGTAGGCCTAAATTAATAATCCAAATGATCCGATCTCCTTTGGAAGATTTAATACTATAACGTTATGTGGCAAATTTCTATGGTAAAGTCAAATTCATTCAATACCTAAATGGCATTTAAATGATGAACCCTTAGATTCGAGACTAAGGTTGAAATATGAAGCTACATGAAGATTCAAAGGGACCAAGCTCGCTATATGATAATAGAGCCAAATTTCAAGTACAAAATTCTTGTTACCACAGTGCGAATTCTAGCCCAAAATTTCGAGTATAATTCTCATCTAAAACATATCTTCAATGTGAAGCCAAATCATAAGTTTGAGTTGAGTACAGTTACAAGTTGGAAACTAATCCGAGTCATGAAAAATAAATACAAAATTCATTATCTCAATCTTTGTAGCATTGCAAGGATATTTCCTTGGAACATCCCAAAGAAATTGTGAACAAAAGTTCACTGAATCCATCTATGACATCTCTCTTACAAACTAAATCTTTCTCAGGTTCATCTCTATGGCTTATATCCTAATTTGAAGGTCGAAGGACTGAGGTACCTCTGTTGGACGAAGACTCTATACATCAACTGAAGAAAAGTCAAAATTATCTTTATTGCAAGGGACCAGATCTCTGTGATGACATCCGCGTTATATAATTGAAGTATGATCTGAGTTCCCTGTGGAGATCAAGCTAAGCCTATTACATCTACAAGGTTCAATTTGAAAGAAGCTCTGAATTACATCATCTCTCAACATAACTATGTCACTTCTTGAATCAAAGCTATGTCTACATGATTATGATCCTTGTGTGTAAAACCAAGTACATCGAAGGACTAAAGCTACCCTTTATGGATAACTCGAGATTGATGTTCGGACCTTTTGAAGGCCATACGAAGACCTAGTTGCAGAACTCTTATGGACAAGAATTGAAAGAAATTCTAATGGATAGAATTGAATAAGAAGTCTGAATTTGGTGTAAGCATATCTCTTTGAAGCAACCCAAGGAAGTCATAATATGGTACCATGCAAAAATGGAGAATAGGTAAGGTTGAAGAGGGTTTCTAACCAACACATTAACATACATGTAGAACTTGCAATTTGAAATTTGACAGGTCTTGAAGGCTTTGAATATTGAAGCATCTAGGGTTTGTCTGAAAACCCTACAAACAAAACCCTAGGGCCTATTGACCACTAAAGTTGCACCTGAAAAATTTTGAAGACTCCATGCCCAAGGATATTTCAGAACATTCTTGCACTATCAGACCTTTCAGAGTTCTAGATTTCATCAGGGCTTCTAAGCCCCTTTCTTCTCTCTTTCTTCATTGTACTCAGATTCTGCAGCCCTGTGGGGACATTGTAAACATGACACTAGTATGATGAATAAAGCCATGTAACAGACCTAGGATGTTGAGACTCGATCAACAAGCGAGTACACCTTGGAGTGTTTTTTTACTTGGTTAAGCATTCCCATTTTTTAGCAGCAAATAATTTTCTAGGTTTTTTCACTCACCACATACCCCAAAGCTAGGGTGACAGCTTGAAGATCATGCCTCAAGTCCATCTTAGTGTCTAGAGTCAATGTGTATTACCATGCTAGGTTGTCTCTAAAATTCCACAAAATTTCACTAGGTCTAAGTAGGAATTTTTTTATAATTAAAAATTTACTTCAAAACATGATTTTTTCATTAATTTCTATGTAATGATGTAAATAAGTGGCCTTGGGAAATGTCTAGGGCATATGACTACTCGAAATTCATCCTCAAAGGCCCATCATTATCCCAAGACCCACTTTGAGGGTCAAAAAATGATTTATAGTCCCTCAAAAGCCACTTTTCATATTGTTAGTGGAAAAAATGAGGAAAATTTCAAAACATTCAATAATTGGAAAAATTTATAAATTTTTCCAAAGTCAAAGAGAGTCAAACAAGTGACAAGGCAAGTTGAGGGGAAGTCAATGATGATGCGACAGTCGTATACGACCAACCAGATGAGGCACAACTCATGTACAAAGTCAAAGCACAAGTCAAAGGGTCCAACATTGGTTGTATGAAATACTACGTATGGCTAAAGATCAAATGTGATTTAATTCAAACATGGTGTAATTAACGTTAAATTTTAATAAAGTGAGTGGGGAATGGCCCCCACCTCACTCTACATGGTCTGCGTATAAGTTTGATAAAGGATATATGCACATGCCTAGCAAGGATCCACGCAAGCCATGTCAAATGTTTCAAGGCAGCTCCACGCAAGATTTTGACAAGGGTCTAATTAATGGTAAATTTAGTTCATCGTGGAATGTATCTTCACCTTTATCTCAACGTGTCTCCACTTTCCTCCACCGTTGGCACACTTTAGTCAAGATACCAAGCACGCTGCCAGTTCGTAACAACTACACGCAGAGTTAATTAGAGGCAAGATTTGGTTGACAGTTCGATTGGGATTGCATAGAAAATTTGGTGGGGTTTTGCTCCCTCACCATTTCATTTCCATAACATGTGGCAGATCCTAAAGAAACAACGCAAATCACAGAGAAGTATGCACTAGCCAGAGAATGTGATACGCACAGGCTTGTACACGTTTGTCATGTTGAGAAATCTAGGGGAAACTTAATTATATTATTTCTCTGGCTTTAATAACTGCTTGTGATTTATTTTTACTTAACTTGATTAGCTTCTTCTTTCACTTAATTATTATTGTGTTTTCTATCATCAAACAACTATCAAACAATGAAGAGCAATGAGACACGAGGACACAAAATATAGGCTGCTAGCCAGGGCCAAAACCTCTCCTCTTGAGAGGAAAGCCTACATGAATTATTCTCTTATTATAGAATGTTCAGATGACGAATTCCAAGACCTATGACCCTTGACAAAGACCCCTTCAAGACCAAGTCAACCTTCCTTCTTGATGAGCTTTCCTTCCACAACTTACAACAACAAACTTCGACCTTCCAGCAACATTTCCAACAACTTTTCCAGCAACTTCGACCCTAGCAACTTTTCCAGTAACTTCGACCCCAGCAACTTCAACTTAGCAGCTTCAAAATTTCGTTGCACATGAGAGAGAGAGAGAGATACCCAAAAACTTCGAATTTAGCTTCCTTCTTAAACTCCACTTGCCTTAGGACTTCTTTTTAAGATCGAACTTCTTCTCTTGCTTCTTCGTATGTCTTGAATGTGTGCTTCAAATGAGGTTGAATGCCTCTTATATATAGGCTTACTAGGGGTACAAATTGCCTCCATGAGGCCGACTTGATCTTTCATGTAGGTCGACTTGTTGCAGCTAGGTTGACTTGTCTTTGAGGGTCTTTTATGACTCAAATAAATTTCTTTTACATAATATAAGATGCCCAAAGGGGTCTTACATATTACAATGACTCAATTAACTCCTAGAATTTATGAAAAAGTCCTAGAAGAACTCAATGGGTGTTTGACTTATAAATAAAATGATCTTGAGCATAAAACCCATGCTTCAAAATAATAATAATAAAATTTATTTTCACTTTTCATCAAATATATAAAATCATGTTTACGTTAGACATTATGAAGACTGAACCTAGTTACACTTTTCAATATGTCAAGGAGGATTTATCTCAGAATTTAAGTACAGATTTGGAGGGAGTTTCCCTCCATTCACCTCAACCATCTATACACTTGGAAAACATGTGGCTTACATTAGCCACCAGTGAGACACACGCACGGGTGAAGAAGGCAGTACGTTGGGAAGTTAGTTAATCCTCACTGCCACCTAGAACAATTTGATTTCACACATGGAGGTATGCACAATAGTCATATGACACTTGGACAAATTCGTTTTTGCCTTGGGATTCTCAACTTGCCATTTGTTGGCTCTCTGCACATTGGGATTTACTCCCATTTTTTGTATAGATAAGCCCATTGGGCTCATAGTTAATCATCTCAAAACGAGCTATTGTGCTTGGGGAGACTCTACTCAAATTCGTAATCTTTCTTTCATGCTATAATAAAAGAGTTTGGGGTTTAAACTTGTGTTGGTGTTCTCCTTCTATGATTGTAAGGAGATATTACTTCAATTTCAATGCTTCATTTTCTACATGGTTTATAGATTGCATTAGCTCCCATTTTGCCATTGTTTGGATTAATATATGTAAGTTACCTTGCATAATTTTTGGATTAGAGAAATACTCTAAGAAGAGAAGGACTAAAAGATTCTCGGTTGAATCTCTAGCCTTCTCCTCCATTGTACAATCTAATCCCTTGTGAATACTAACATCTTTTTTCAAAGTGTTTAGAAATCTAACGATTTGAATGAAGGAATTTGGGCATGGGGTAACTCTTCATATAGACAAACTCACTCTCAAGGATAAGAGTAGAAGGACCCATACCAAACCACTCTCAAATATCTCATCAAACAAATCGAAGAAGGGGGTTTTCTTTGCCTTAGCTTGCTAAGATCACAAAATTCAATTTCAAATCTTTTTTGATCTATACTATGCACTTTAGTTGATTGCATCTAGCTTTTGAGAGCTTGTGGAAAGGTCTAGCCTTTCCTAGCTTGCGCAAGAGAGGAAGTCTCTTCCTTCTCTTGTTGCATGCATTGTTTTTATGTTGTATAATGCCATTTGTAAATAATCAAGAAACTAACTTGTTTCCCTCTCTTGCCTTGCGTAGACTTCAAGGAGGATTAGAGAGATTATTGATCTTCATTTGAGGAGCATTGTTTGAAGATCCAAAACATATTGTGGGAGCTCTTCCTATCCAAACTCTTCTCTTACAAACCATTGCCTTTCTTTCACCTTCCATTGCAAGGAGTTTCCTCTTGAAGACGCATTGGTTGAGAAATTGGTCCCTTCGAGGAAAGCGGAGTTTCCCATTTAGGGCTTCCTATTGTACCTTGCTATAAGCATTTGTAATTGTTCTTCCATTTGCATCTAGTTTGTTTGAGGAGTATTGCTCTTTGAGCTCTTTGTAAAATCCCCTAAAAAATCCAAGTCCTCATTCCATTTGAGGGCTTCTTCATTTTAATAAAATAAAAACGTTTCTTTGAGGGAGCTTGAGGATTATCCTCTTGGCATCCCACCCCTCTCTTGGGAGAAGATCCTTTGCATGTGTGTGATCTGAATTTTTGCTTAAGTAGATCTAATTTTCTGCAATTTAAATTTAATTTCTTACATACCATAAATCTAACATTTTGGACTCTCACTTGGGTTAATTGAGTAACTCCATTTCTCACTTTAAATAGTCCTTTTGGAGCAATTTCAGCTCTGATTTTGCAGCTGATATAACTTATTTTCTTTCTGACATATGTTTTCTCTCATTGCCTATTTCATAGTTCACATTCATAAGCATTTTCACATGCTAATATTGCTCCATACTGCATGTTAATTTGCTGATTTTAACACCTAATTTGCAACCATCTTTTAACATCATTTAAGTTCCATTTCATTGGTTTATGCAAATATTTTATTTCCTAAATTGTGAATGAGTATATTTCTTTGAAATATTTTGCAACATTTCACATTTGGAATACTATTTTTACTTGCAAAACACATCTTTGCATCACCATTTGCACTTCTAAAATTAACCTCCAAGCATAAGCTTGGTTGATAAAAATCTTAGATATTTCCCTAACTTTCATACAATTTCATAAGTTTGAGCCTTGAACAAAGGTTAAAACACATGACCTCGCAGTTCTCTTGTGTGGCTTAGTCCCCTTGTAGGAAAGAAGTCATGCGGGTTGCATGAAGAACAAGGTGAGTATCACTAACGATGAACTAGTGCCTCCTCGTCCTAGCCTTCTTGCAATTCACCTCACTCTTTACCAAGCATTGAGAAATGGGGAAGTAAAATCTAGAATAGGCATTAATTAAATCAACCAAGAACACATTTGGCACACAAGCACCACAACACATTTTGGAAGTCTCTTATTTGCATGCATTTGAAAGTTAGCATCTTATTGAATTATTAGAAATCCTTCTCAAGTACATGTAGATTTAGGAAGCACTTACATCTTTTTACTTTTTTTTTTTTTATCTATGAATATCTTGCAATATTTCATTGTTAAGTACAAGTAATTTTTTGCAAGTTCTCAATTTTGTTCAACTGCTTTCCTTTCAAAAATTGTGTCATCATTCTATAGTTTTGGTTTGATTTACTAAAGTTTGCTTTGAAACTTCCATTACGTTTAAGCTTGTTGTAGCTTGAAGATATTTCCATTTATTCCAAGTATTTTTTTTATTTAAGCAAACATTTCATTCCCTGCAAGAGTTTATTTGGCACTGGTCTACTTACATTTCCCTTGTAGGATATATTGTTGAATTATATTGGTTTACTTACATTTTAATTTAATGCTCATGTTTACTTGTACTTGCTAAATTCTTCATTCATTCTTTCAAGTTAC
Source organism: Pinus albicaulis (assembly GCA_034641835.2). Classification (NCBI taxonomy): domain Eukaryota; kingdom Viridiplantae; phylum Streptophyta; class Pinopsida; order Pinales; family Pinaceae; genus Pinus; species Pinus albicaulis. The sequence continues at coordinate 919,481,145 of CM076569.1, forward strand.
CTCTCAATTTGTTGAATGGTTGATGCTCTAACTCATCTACAAATCATTGTGAAAAATTCTTATTCCAAGAAATCCTACTGTTAATTCTCGATTTACTTCTCCTACTTGATTAAATTCACAAGTTATTATTCTGAATATTCAAAAAAACATCGAAGTAAATACAAATAACAGCCTACACATAAGGGGAGGTGTGGGGGCCTAGCCATAAGTTTCAGAGAAGGGAAACTGAAATTGATCAACTCTTGGGGCCTGGATCAGGTCCTGGCACTTGATGTCTATTCCTCAAACTTTTGTCTAAATTTCCTCTTTTTAAACATCTATGGACCTTGTCAGGACCGAATGCACTTTTGGAATGAATTATCGACTAAATCCTTCATGGGCAGCACAAATCTCATCATAGGTGGGGACCTAAATTTTTCAATTGGTCTGAAACTTGGGGACCAAATGCTAGGTCGGATCCCCTGTCGAATTTCTTCTCTTCGAATATCATTGATGGTAAGCTAATGGACTTATTTCCCTTAAAGATGAGGCCAACATGGCGAAACAGAAGAGTTGGTGAAGCCAAGGTAGCAAAGAGGCTGGATAGATTCTTGATCAAAGAGGAACTTTTGGATAACATTCCTTTGATCCGACAATGGATAGGAGAAGGGGGGGATTCAGATCATCACCCCATCCTATTGGAAATCAATGGAACAAATACCAAGCTTGGTTCACCATTCAAATTCAACCCTGGTGGTTAAAGGAGGAATCTTACAACTCACTCTTAAAGAGACATGGATACCTATGGAAGTTGAGGGCACCTTAATAAAGCAGGGTCATTTCTGGACAACCTCAAGAGAATGAAGAAAGCCACCATTGATTGGGCAAAAAAGAAGAAAGCAAAAGAGGAGGAAAGACTAACATGGATTGGTGAGGAGCTGGTCAGATTGGAAGGTCCTAATGAAGATGGGTTCGAAATAGTGGATAAAAGGGACTGCATCAAATCCCTTGAAGTTGAAAGAAGGAAGATCCTACTAGGAAGGGAGGAACAGTGGAGGCAAAAGAGCAGGGCTATTTGGTTGTCCGTCGAGGATGAAAACTCAAAATTCTTCCACAGGTATGCAAAAGGACGAAAGAACATAAATACTATCTGGGGGATGAGAACAGAGGACGACAGGATAGCTAAATATTTTGGGGACCTGGCTTCTATGGGAAAGAATTAGTTTAGGAATCTATACAAAGACCCGGTGGAAACTACTATTGCAAAAGTAGTAAAGGTGGCACAACTCTTCACTAGATATGTCGAAGAAGAGAAGAACGAGATGCTTATATGCCCGGTTTCCAAGGAGGAAGTGGAAGGAGTTCTAAAATCCATGCAAAAGGATAAAAGCCCTGGGTCAGATGGGTGGACAGTGGAATTTTACCAACATTTATTTGAATCGCTGGGGGAGGACCTTACAGCTGTGGTGAAAGAATCAAGAGTGAAGGGAGCCATATTTGAACCCCTGAATTCGACCTTCATAGCACTTATTCCTAAGTTGGATGAACTGGGCTCATTTGGTGACTTCTGCCCCATCTCACTTTGCAACTGCTTATACAAAATCATAGCAAAGGTTATAGCTGTAAGGCTAAAAGCGATTCTCTCCAAGAATATCTCGAAGGAACAATTTGGATTCCTGGAAGGTAGGCAGATCCATGAAGCCATTGGAGTAGCCCAAGAAGTCATGGATAGTATGAAAAGGTTTAGAAGGAAAGGGCTGATAATAAAGATCAATTTATCAAAGGCCTGTGACAAAATAAGTTGGATATATATCAAATTGCTGCTAACACATTTGGATTTCCACTACGATTTTATTAGCTGGGTGATGGGGTGTATTACTGGCAAAAGCTTTGTTGTATTGATTAATGGGGCAACCTCCCCTTTCTTCAAGAGCGAAAGAGGGTTGCGCCAGGGGTGCCATCTCTCACCATTACTCTTCCTATTGGTTGCAGAAGGACTAAGTCAGTTGCTAGTGGAGACCAAGAGGAAAGGGGACATCCAAGGTATTGAAGTGGCTACAAATCTAAATATCACTCATCTATTATTCGTGGACGACATCCTTCTGTTCAATGACGGTAGTAGAAGGGACATCCTCCATATTAAGTCCTCTCTAGATCTCTTCCTATTTTCCATGGGCATGAGTATCAACATACAAAAGTCATCCATTATAGTTGAAGGCCTCTCGGGAGAGGAATCCAGGAGAATAGTAGGAGATCTTCCCTTTGAATAAAAGCAGATGAACGAAAGCTTCAGATACCTTGGGTTTCATCTCAAGCCTGACTCATATAGAATCACAAACTGGTTGTGGATGGTGGCCAAAATTGAGAAAAAAATCAAATGATGGAGCTATAAGTGGTTGTCAAGAGCAGGTAGGCTGGTCCTAATCAAGTCAGTATTATTGGCTATCCCGGTCTTTTGGGCCATGCTCTCTTGGATGCCTAAAGGAATTATGGAGAGAATTTGGAAAATATGTTACAAATTCTTATGGGCAGGTTCAAAGGAAGAAGCAGTGCTCCCATGGGCGGCATGGGAGGGGATTGCTAGGCCGAAAGAGTGGGGACGATGGGGTATAAAGGAGCTACCCTCCTTTGTGTCATCCTTAGCAACTAAAATGGGATGGAACATGTTGGCAAAGGATTCCCTCTGGACCACGGTTATGAGAAGGAAGTACATCGACCCAAGGCCTCTGATTGATTAGCTAAGGACCCCTGACAAAAAGTCCTCCAGAGACTCGGTGTTATGGAGGGCTACTCTAGGATCCATTAAGATCATTGAGGAAGGTCTAGTTTGGCAGGTAGGGAATGGACAACAAGTTCGGATAGGATTGGATCCTTGGGTGGGGTGTAACATGGGGTATGCGCTATCTGAAGAGCTAAGGAACCATTTATCTGACAAAGGCCTCTTCTTCCTAAACCAAGTTGAAGCAGGATCCACAACCTTATGGCAGCAAGGGTGGATGACATGAGAGTATTTGCAGTTGAACCCTATGTGGCTTGAGGCATGGCATCTATATATCAGCGAGCTAAACAGATCCAATGTTTGACTTTGTGATAGGCCAGATGAACTCAGGTGGGCACATGCCCCATCGGGCAAATATTCACCAAAGTTCGAATATGCTTTCCTCATGGTGAAGAAGGTATGTGAGAACCCCGAATGGTGGGCCAAATAAACTGAAGTGTCCAGCCAAAAGCCATCAATTCTTTTGGTGTATTTTGAAAAATAAGGTCCCTACCTGGGACAACATACAAAAAAGAAAGAAGGAAGGTCTAGGAAGATGCTCCCTTTGTAAATCAGCTATTGAAACTATCCCTCACCTGTTCATTCACTGCTCTTACAGTAAATTTGTCTGGATTGAATTCAGGAACCTAGTTGGATTAACACAAACATGGAGAGGGAACTTGGTAAATGAAGCTTGGCAAAACTAGTGGAACAGTTGTCAAGAAGAGAAAGACAAATCGACCCGACTGCTTATTTCCTGGGGTCTTTGGCTAGCAAGGAACAAGGCAATATACAGAGACAAGGAGATCCCATATCACTCTGTAGCCTTGGAATGTGCTGCCATATATGAACTACTGCCTGATCAGAGCATAAAAACAAATCATATGGTAATCATCCCTGAGCAGATAAGGGGAGACATCCCATGGTCTTATTTTGACGGTGCCTCTAGCTCCGAAAACAAATGTGGTGCAGGGCTAGTGATTCATTTAAGTTTGTGCAGGAGATTGGAGGCCTCCATAGGGCTTGGCCTGGGGACCAACAACTATGCAGAGTTAAAAGCTCTCCACACTCTTTTATGTTGGCTCTCTCATCTGGGGATAAATTTAGTTCAAATTTTTGGAGGTTCACTAAACATCATCAAATGGTTCAACAAGGAGTTTATCTGTCAAAACTTTTTATTAAGTCCTATTCTTGAGGATCTGTGGTTAATGAAGGAACGATTTACTTACATTGTTGTGTGTCACATTTACAGGGAACGAAACACCGAGGCAGACCTCCTTTCTAAGGAGGGTTTATAGCAGGATCTGGGCAACTGGAGGATTCGAGAAATAGGGCCGGAAGGCCTTGTGGAGACGGATCGCCCTCCATTTGTCTAGAAAGTTTATAGCAAGTCTCAATATCTGGTTTATGTACATTATGTTGTTGTTTAGCCTTTATGTTTGTCCACAAAGACTATTAAAACTTTTTTGTACTAGCAAAAAACAATTTATGTAATCAAAATGTTACATTGGTATCACGAATATACTACACTGTTTCTGTTTGGGCTGGTATTTCCTCATAAGAGGAGGCCCAAAATAGGTGTGGAGTTAAAAAGGCCATTTTCTTTTGGCAATCTTCCCTCTGTATGGAATGAAAATCATAACACATCTTAATACCTAGATTTTTGGGTGGTTTTTTGGATGGGATGTTTTAAAAAACGGCCGGAAACATTGGAGGGCTATGTCCCAGACCAAGAAATGCTTCAATGCATGTGCAATGTAACTTTTTGTTTTAATATGAAAAGTTCGATTTTTTCTTTGGAAAGAAAAAACAACCTACACAAACAGATCATTTACTGAATAACACACTCATATAACAAAGTGACACACAGATTTTTCGGACAAATGTCCCCGGAAAAACCCAATGCAGGAAAACCAGTGCAGCTAGCTCTGGAGGGTTTTCATTATTATGCAGAATCTAAGTACAACATTTTCTGAGCACCAAACTGGTTTACCCTACAAAGAAATAATATAGCAACAATACCTCTATCCTCGGAGACAGAAAATATGGTTGATTCACAACCTCAAACGGGATTTACAAAACTCGAGCCCTTTCTAGCCCATCAGAAACCCCAGCGCTTCTCTTTAGCCCTTTGCGTTAGCCTGACTGGCCTACATCAACCTTTGGGCTGCTCTGGAAGGGCCTGCGTCACCCCTGAAGGGCTTACGCTGCCTTGACTGGGCCTGTGTCACCCCTACGTGGCTCCTGCTGCCTCTGCATGGCCTCTGCTAGACTACGTAGCACCTGGCTGCCTCTGCGCTGCTCTGGTATGTTGTCTCTCTACCGTTGTTGTACTCTTGGCTTGGGATCAAACCATCCCCTTGCCAATATTGCCCCTTGCCGCACTGCAAGCTGCTTCTGAAATTCTTAGCAAACCACGCCCTGGAATTTCAGCTTAGCTTCAGTGCTCCACCAATGTGTATGTTCTCCAACTGACCCCAAGCCCTTCTCTTATACTTTTCTCGTTGAAACATCAACGGACGTGATCTAATCTCTAATCAACGGCTAAGATTAGAAGCTGCTTGATCCGTGTCACTTAAGTCATTCTCATCACATGTTTAATTTAATTCACTTTAATCTTTTAATTTTCCTAAGTTAGACTTAGGGTCCTTAATTAAATAGATTAATTATTTGAATATCTCTTAAACCTGATGGAATTCTTCTAAATGCTTTCTGGGTCTTGGGGATCTCATGTACTCCATCTCCTCCATAAAATTTGGGAGCTAGAGCACATCCGATGCTACCCCAAAATCTCAACACTCCCTCTTAGCGAAGAATGTGCTCTAGCAATACACTTCACCCTGAAGTACTGCTCTGATCTTTAGCATCGATCTCTGCGCTTATGCTTGGCCTGTTGCCCTTCATCACTGCGTTGCTGCTGCTCTCTGTACTTCTGCCCATGAGTCTGCCACCGTCACTGCTACATTCGTACGGCAACTCCCTCTCAAATTGCTGCATCGTGCTGCCAACTGTTACACTGCAACTCAGTTGCTAAGAGTCAGCAACTGAAGGACCCCTGCCCAATGACAGACAAGTCAGTCGGGTTACATCTCATCACTGAATCTCCTTAGGCTGCTGCTCTGCGTTGTCCTCCTTTACGCCACTGCCTCTACATTGTTGTTGCCTCTACACTGCGTTGCTCCCTCTTCAGCGTCCTAGCCTCTACCTTTTCTTCATTCGTGATCCTCTGCACCCACTGCTCCAGTCATTCCTTACTACTATCTTAAGGCTCCCGTAGCACGGATGTGATCCAAGAGTTGGGCTTCTCAAGGATCCTGCCACCACTCTATAGCTTCTTTGTAGATCAATATCACACCACCTTCGTGGTTCATGAGCACTCATGGCTCTGTCATCGTCGGAGCCATCGTCTTCTTTAGCTGCCGCAACCTTGGAACTAGAAGCTTCCTTGTCCTTCTTCCTTAGACGACAGTTGTTGGCGAAGTGTCCAAGTTCGCCACATTGGAAACATTTGATCTTCGATAGATCACACTTTGTTTTCCCTTACTGCTTCTTAGATGCCAGGGCTGCATCTTCCTCTTCCTCCTTCTTCACCTTGCTTGATCCGATGTTAGTTTGCCTCTTGGTCATTCGACGGATCTCCTCTTGTCGAAGGATAGCCCACATAACGTCCCAATTTGGAAGGTCCACTCTGCCTAGGATGCTTTAGACAAAAGTTTCCCAGTCCTCTGTGACTGCAATTAGAGCAGTCCTCACCGTGACATCATCCTCCACCTTGACCCCCATGGTAGTCAGCTAATCCCGAATCGCCTGCAACCTGAAGAGGAAAGGATCGATTTCCTCTCCCTTGGTCATCATAAATAACCTCAGTTGGTTCTCCAGAAACATCTTCCTATGGACGGATTTCCCTTGATATAGTGTGGTTAAAGCTTCCCACATCTCATTAGTCATCTTCTTCTCTGCTATGTGTGGTACCACATGATCCTTAACCCTGTCCATGGTGAAGCGCTTGGCATGTGTTGCTGCTTCATTATGCTTAGCCAGAAGAATAGCATCGGTTGGTGTAGCCAAGATGCTCTCTACATGCTCCCGCAAGCCGTATGCCTCTAGGACTACCAAGATTTTGGCCTTCCAGATAGCAAAGTTGGATAGGTCGTCCAACCTATCCTGATCACGCAGGCCGTGTGGCACCATCTGCACAGAAATAATCTGTCGGAACAGATCTTCCTCTCCCCGCTTATGTTGCCACCTATGTTGCAGAAAACGTGGGTCCCACCCTTGTTTCACCCAAAAAACGAAACGAAAACGCATTTCCAACCATACTAGTACGTTTCTCGTACGAGAAATGTTTCCAGTACAACCGGAAACGAGTTTCCAGGTCGTACGGTTCCTTCCCTCAAAAGCGTTTTAAGTTGTGTTTTTTTAATTTTTTTCGGTTTTCGTGTCTTTTAATATTATTTTAATTGTTTACTTTGTCTTTTGGATGCTTCTAGATGGCTTTCTAAGCTTATAAAAAGACGATTCGCCTCATTCTCTCATCACACGAATTGAGCAAGTCATTTCACTTGGAGAAGAGTGATTTTAGCGAGGAGAAATGAGGAAGAGAGTAGTGCTTCAACGAGGGTGTTTTCACCAGTGAGCAAAAGAGATTTCAGTAACAAGAGAGAGATTTCAAAAGCAGATTTGGAGTGCAAAGTTTCCAGCTACAGCATTCTTGGTTTTTGGCTCAGCTACAGCCATATTTCTCTTGTTTTTTCTAGCATTTTGGGGTAGCTTCAACTACACAAAATTATTTTGGGTAAGAAGCATTCAATTTCTTGGTTTTTTCCCATTGTATCGTCTATTTTTCGAGAGTTTATGCTACCAAAATTATAAAAAACGTTTTTCATTTACAGATTTGTTTTTTTTTGTTTTTTTTTCCAGCAATGGCTTCTATCCAAGGTTCAAGTTCAAACCCCAAGGCCAACCCAAGGGCTGAATATTATCCTCTTTGGAGGCATGTTGAGAAGCTGCAAAGATGTGGAGGTGGTGGCTCATGGGAATGGTGATGTAATCTTTGCAATAATTCTTACAAGGGCTCTTACCCAAGAGTGAAGGCACGTCTTTTGCATGGAGGACAGGGGATTGCAGGTTGCACGAAAACATTAGACCCTGTGGCAAGGAGGGAATATCAAAGAGAGAAAGATCAGGCTGATGGAATTAAAAGAAAGCACGATGATCTTAATCAAGCTAAAAATCTAGCAAACATTGAGCCAAGGATTGTAGTTGAAGCAAGGAAGAGGAGAGGCACTCAACAACCAGAAAAACCACCATCCAGAGGGGCATCCGATACAATTCAAGATAGCAGAATTGCTAAACTGGTGAATGTGAAAGCAAGAGAAGAAGTTGATTCCAGAGTGGCTCGATGCATCTATGCATGTGGTATCCCATTCAATGTTGTTCGCTCTCCTTATTGGCAAGATATGATAAGAGAAGTTAACAAAGTTCCTCAAGGTTACAAGGGGCCCAACTATGAGAAAGTAAGAACTCAGCTTCTCAAAAATGAGAAGGATCTTGTGGAGGATGTCTTATCACCAATTCATTCTTCTTGGAGTAGCTATGGGGTTACCATAGTCTCAAATGGATGGATAGATACAAGGTGTAGACCATTGATAAATATCATTGCCATTTCACCAAAACGAGCAATGTTTTTAAAGGCAGAAGACTGCTCAGGATAGATAAAAGATGCACAATTCATTGTTGATGTTATTATCAAATCTATTGAACAAGTAGGTCCTAACAGGGTGGTGCAAGCTATCACAAATAATGCACCAATATGCAAAGTTGCAGGTTTGATTATTGAGGGGAGGTATGACCACATCTTTTGGACAACCTGCATTGTCCATAATTTGAATCTGAAATTAGAGGAGATCGACAATAAAATCTCATGGATAAAGGAACTCACAGGGGAAGCAAGGGAGATTGTTAAATTCATCACCAACCACCACCAGTCTCAAGCAATATTTCGAGAGTACTCCAAATTGGAGTTGTTAAAAGTTGTTGAGACAAGATATGCCTCAAACTTCATAATGTTGTGTCGCCTTGTTGAGGTTAAGCAAGCATTAGCGTCTATGGTGGTGAGTCAACTTTGGGCTGAGTGGAGACAGGCAGATTCAGAGTGGGGATCTACGGTGCGTAGATTGTGCCTTGATGAGGATTGGTGGAGCAAGATAGATTTTTTGCTAACGTTCACAATCCCTGCATTTGAGCTTCTTCGAAATGCTGACACTAACCAACCTTTCTTAGGAGAGGTGTATGATGGCATGGATTCCATGGTTGAGAAAACTATGGAAATCATTTCACAAGAGTCTCCACAGCTTTTGTTTGTAGATGATCATTTTTCTGAATTAATCAAGAAAATCATTGTTGATAGGTGGAACAATTTCAACACTCCATTGCACACTTTAGCACATGCCTTGAACCCAAAATTTATAATGAGGAACTTATTGCTCAAAGCAATGGGAAGAGGAAGGCACCCCATAAGGATAGAGAGGTGGTTAATGGGGTGAAAAAAACCCTTATGAGAATTTTTCCAGCTCATCTACACATGGAGGTGAAGGAAGAATTTGCCAGTTTTGCTGCAGGAATAGATGATTATTCAAATATATCATCTTTGGAGGAGAGAAGCACCACGAATCCAGTTAGGTGGTGGATTTGTCATGGAGAAAATGGTGTACATTTGCAAAACCTTGCCATTCGCCTCCTTTCACAAGTGGCAAACTCTTCATCAACAAAAATGAATTGGAGCACCTATGGTTTTATTCATTCTGTGAAGCGCAATAGGTTGGGCTCACAGAAGGCAGAGAATCTTGTTTATGTGCACTCCAACCTTTGCCTTGCATCTCGTAGGGGTCTAGAATATGGCAATGGTCCTTCTAAAGAACGAAATGTGGATCCAAAAAATCCTGATTTCGATCTCTCTCTTGTTGCCTTGAATATTGAGGACTAGAATCATAGAAGTGGAATTGGCCAAACATCTTTTTCAACTACACCATCCACTGTTGAGCATGCTTCTGCTGCTGTATTTGATGAGGATTCTGATAATGAGTATTAGTCTTTTGACTTTTTTGTACTTGCAGCCTCATATATATATATATATATATATATATATATATATATATATATATATATATATATATATATATATATATATATATATATATAAAGGCTGATTTTGAGATTTTGATATATAATTAAGGCTGGTTTTGGATATTCGATATTGCTATTTTCATTATGTGTTTGTTATCATTCATGAGTAAATGTGTTGTAACTTATAATAGTTTATGCTTTGAATTTATCATGTATGTTTTATGATTTCACATAACATTTCTTAAATGTCCTAAATTCTAATATATATATATATATATATCGCGTTTCCGCGTTTCCAAAATTTGGGGAGGTCGCGTTCGTATCGCTTCCTATTTCGGAAACTCGTTTCCGTTTCCCCGTTTCGTGCAACTTAGGTTGCTACCCTTAACAGGGACTCAGATCTAGGGTCCTTTGCAAGAAAGGCACCCTCTGCTCCCTCTGACAACTGGTTTCCTCCTTGGAAATCTACCAAATACAACGAATCAACTCTCTACGATCACCCTACGATCGATCCTCATATTTCTTTTGGCAATGAAATATGCTGAGCAGTTGTTCTCCTCTCGCTCTTTGTCAATTTAGCTTAGGCACGATTTTGCACCGGCAAAATCTCCACCCCACTAGCAAATGTTGAAGATCTGAAGCCTTGCTTCCGCGGCAAATGCACAGCACTCGAAACTGGACTGTGTCACCCTGGTTGGCCTCTGCGTGAGTAGACTGGCTCAACGCAGTGACTGCGCGGCGCAGCCTGCTCTTGCGTCCCTCTAGAAGGCACTGCGTTGTCTCTGCGTAACCTAGCTGGGACTGCGTCAGCCCCTGCGTAGCTCTTGCTACCTCTGCGTACTTCTAGGGCTGCGATGCCCTCTCCGGATTCTCTACTGCTTCAGTTGCTCTCTGCAACACAAATTTCTTCAGTCAATTTGCTGGAGATCCAGCGTGATCTGCAATTACTCTGATACCATGTGAAAAATTCTTAATCTAAGAAATCCTACTATTAATTCTCGATTTACTTCTCCTACTTGATTAAATTCACAAGTTATTAATCTGAATATTCAGAAAAACATCGAAGTAAATACATATAACAGCCTACACATACAGATTATTTATTGAATAGCACGCTCATATGACAAAGTGATCCAAATTTTTCAGACAAATGTCCCTGGGAAAACCGGTGCAGGTAGGTCTGGAGGGTTTTCATTATTATGCAGAATCTAAGTACAACAGTTTATGGGCACCAAACTGGTTTACCCTACAAAGAAATAATACGACAACAATACCTCTATCCTCAGAGACAGAAAATATCGCTAATTCACACCCTCAAACGGGATTTACAGAACTCAAGCCCTTTTTGGCCCACCGAAAACCCTAGTGATGTTCTTCAGCCCTATGCGCTGCTCTAGATGGGCCTGCATCACCCCTGAAGGGCTTACACTGCCCCTGCGCTGCCCTGTCCTGCATCAACCCTGCATGGCTCTTGTTGCCTCTGCACTGCTCTGGTATGCTGCCTCTTTGTCGTTGTTGTACTATTGGCCTAGGATCAAACCATCCCCTTGCCAATACTGCCCCTCGCTGCACTGCAAACTGTTTTTGAAATTCTTAGCAAACCACGCCGTAGAATTTCAGCTTAGCTTTAGTGCTCCACCAATGTGTATGTTCTCCAACTGACCCCAAGCCCTTCTCTTATACTTTTCTTGTTGAAACATCAACAGACGTGATCTAATCTCTAATCAACGGCTAAGATTAGAAGTTTCTTGATCCGCATCACTTAAGTGATTCTCATCAAATGTTTAATTTTATTCACTTTAATCTTTTAATTTTCCTAAGTTAGACTTAGGGTCCTAAAGTAAAAAGATTAATTATTTGAATATCTCTTAAACTTGTTGTTATTCTTCTAAACACTTTCTAGGTCTTGGAGATCTCATGTACTCCAGCTCCTCCACAAAATTTGGGAGCTAGAGCACATCTGATGCTAACCCAAAATCTCAACAATTATCTCCTAGAATTTGTTAGTTTAACAATCTTTTTTTAGAAACCCTTCTTAGGGTCCACCCCCTTGGCTTTAGCTAGGAGAGAGGCTAGACGGAGAGAGTTGGGATTAGATGGCAGCCCCTTCTCTGAGCTTTGCCTCCAAGGCCACACGTAGTGGGGTTGAAGATTTTTCCCACATTAACTTAGGTGTGTAAGCAAGGCGGCAACAAGACCAATTGTTTATGCTGAAAGAAGAAGCCCTAACTCTTGAGAATCACAAAAATGACATCATGTTGATGTGAGAACAAAAATGGTTACAAGTACAAGGTTAAGAGGGAGTTGATTCTTTTCTCAAAAGATAAGTACTCTACATCTCCTTTCCTCGATCAATGATAAGACTTTACAACGGATTTGGAAGAACATAGCAAAGCACAAGGACTTTCCTGAATCATAGAAGACGTGAATGTAGAAGGAGAGGGCAGCTTGAACTATGCATTAGATAAGTCAAAAATCAAGCATGCACCAAATGGCAGCATGAAAGCAAGAAAGTTCTCCCAGTAAGAGGGAGAGGATCATGTTAAAACGATTGCTTCAATTAAAAGAGTTACCCCAGGATTTTGAAAAAGAGCATCATGATTAAAGAAGACCTTGTACTTCGAGAAAAGGAGTACTCATGAGTCAAAGGGAGAAATATTAACTTCAGAAGGAGTTGGAAGTAGAAGTTGACATAAAGGACCTTACACTATGACTTGGGACTTGAGGATACATCGTTTGGTTTGCCAGTGTTGATGATGCATAGATATACTATAGATGGTTGGATTTGAAAGAGCATGAAGCAGGACTATGTTGTGTTGCAAAGGTAGAAGATATGGCATCGAAGTAGTTTAGCTCTGAAAAAAATATTTGTTTGATGAACTATTTGATGGCATGTTGGATTCGACTATGATAACTTGTATTGATCTAAGCTATATCAAGAATGTCAGATAACCAGGAAGGTCGAAGCACATTATGATTCGTGGCATGATGCAGAATGGAGCCATGAAGCTACAGTATATCTCTATTGACAAACAAGTAACCGAAGCTTTGATGAAGTCCCTTCCTAAGGGAAAGGATAAGTATTTTTTAGACAAGCTTGGGCTTGTGCATATCTCCTCTTTGTTTGAGAGGGAGTGAGGATGGACACTTTTATTCTCCATGTGTCATGTATTATGGCCAAGACTAACCACCGTAAGTCTAGTACATGAATAGGGTATGGAGAATGGTGGATTGGATAAGCATCAGGGACTGACATTCTTGAGATCTATATTGTGACCAGGACTAACAGTCGTAATTCAAGTACATTGATCTAATATAAGAATTGTCCAGGGGATCGATATTTCCTTATGTCAAGTATTGTGACAATGGATTAGGAAAATATCCTGTGAGAACATACCTTGGTGAACCTAGGTGGGGAATGTGCCTTGAGATGCAGTGGTTGTTGAAAATTGTAACTAGGTTCAGTCTTCATAAATATATTTGAGTCGTTATGTAATGTACTTGTCAAAAGAATAAAGAAAATCATTTTTATTATTATTACAATGACATATTAAAGCATGGGTTTCATGCTTGGGTCATCATTATATTAGTCAAAGTCCCCATTGTCGACTTCTAGGATTAATATTGAGTCATTGGAGTCATTGTACCTTTTATAAGACCCTTCTTGGGCTTTTGAATCATGTAAGAAGAATTTTTTTTAGTCAAATATGTAATATGTCACCTCCACACCAAGTCGGCCTAAAGGAGATCAAGTCGGCCTCAAACTGTGCAATTCGACCTCACTTGGAGCCTATATATTGGAGCAAATCAAATTCATTTGGACCATCTCACTCACTCAACTTTCGATATCTCAAGAGGAGTTGGAAAAAGTGTGAAGTGGGCTAAGGAGGCTAAAAGAAGTGTGAGTTTGGCCAAGGAGAAGGGATAGAAGAAAATAGAAATTTTGGCACCTCTCTCTCTCTCTCTCTCTCTCTCTCTCTCTCTCTCTCTCTTGCCCTAGTTTGGAAGATCAAATTTTTTCTAATGTTGTCGCTGCCAGTTGCTGCATGTTGTTGTATAGTCGATGTTGTTGGGGTGAATTGTTGTTGCTGCGAGATCAAAGGTCTGGAAGGGCTCACTTTGTGCGGAGGGTCTCGTCTATTGATTTTTGGTAGCATCGGAAGTGCTCTAAGTCTCAAATTTTGTGAGGAGGGTTAGACACAGGTATTCCAAAAAACCCAAAATCGTTTGTGGAAATTCCACTAGAACATGTTTTATTAAAATAATTAATTATTTTAGTGATCACCCTAAATCTAAACTTAGGGAAATTAAATAATTAAAGGGCATTAATAAAATAGAGTATGAATCTTCTAGAAAACATGAATCAAGTCAAGTTATGATCTTAGTTGTTGGTTAGAGATCTAATCTCGATCATTGATATCTCAACGAGAAGATTATAAAAGAAGACTCAAAGGTCATTTGGAAAATACACCAGTGCAAATACTCAGTTGCCCTAGTAAATCGATTTTCTCAATGGTCAAAGTTTGGCAAGAGAAAAACGACTCAGAGGGAGAGTAGCAGGTGGATGATAGGCAGAGAGAGTTCAGCAGCAATCCGGGGTGCAGGAGCAGGTGACGCAATGCCAGGAAGAGAAAGCGCAGAGGATGGAAGGGAGCAACACAGAAGGGTGACACAATTCTACGCAATTCCCACGCAGAGACAGCACAGTGATGACGGAGGAGACTCAGGAGGGTCTTTCCGGGATCGTTTCTCATCTGATTATTCTGTGAGGAATTTCTCCAGTGTTTTCATATGGAATTTCTCTGTCACTGTTGACTGTAAAATGTACAAGAAGATTCTGCTGAATAATAGAAACCCTCATCTGTTGCACCGGTTTTCCCACATTTTGTTTTTCTGGAGACAGTTGTCCAAAATATCTATGTCACTCTTGTGTAGTATTTCCTTGTTGATTTGCTAAGTAATTGTGAAGTCTGCATTTGAATTTATTTCGATATTTACTGAAGAGATTTCTGCAAATAACTTGTTTCTAAATAATAAGCAGAAGAAATAATATCAGATAATGCAGTAATATTTCTAGTTGAAATTTTCACATGGTATCAAAGCAAGGTTAGGCAAGCAAGCAGGAGGGTCTACACCAAAGGGAACTCGTGCAGTTGCCTTGACAGCAAAATGCATTCCTAAAGGGCTTACGATTCCTTCTACAGAATCTGTCAAAGAAGGGAAAAGCAAGGAGAAGATGGAAGATCGAGTTTTGTCAAAGTTGGCCTCTAGGCTAGAGAAAGAATGTGTTTGTTTATCGAGCACTGCATCATCAGATGATTGGTACATTGATAGCAGAGCTTCAGCTCATATGACTGGAGAAAGACATCATTTCTCTAGCTATCAAGAAGAACAAATGGATTTCCAAATTACCATAGGAAACAAGACAAAATGCACTCCTGCGGGATAAGGGACCGTAGCATTTCAGATAGAAGTAGGAGAGAGTCTCTGAGCCACTAATGTGTTGCATGTGCCAGGTATGGGAATGAGTTTACTTTCAGTGTCTCAATTGCAAGACAAGGGATACGACGTATACTTTATCGGAAGAAAGGTCTATGTCAAACATCCAAGCTAGAAGAAGAAGGCTCAAATTGGGATTCGAAGCAACAGACTATGCAAGTTGCAGCTCGAGTCTCCAATAGCACTGATAGGCAACAATCTAAGCGGTGAGTCAGATTTGAATGAGCTATGGCACAGACGAATGGGGCATCTACACCATGGAGCTCTGAGAATGCTTAGAGAAACAATAACAGGAGTTCCAGTTCTTGGTACTAGACATGATGACATATGCAAAGGGTGCGTTCTAGGCAAATACACCAAGGCAGTGTATTCCAGGAGCAACAAATAGGGAAAACAGTCTATTGGGTCTAATACACTCAGATATCTGCAGAACGATGTCCACTAGAGCTCTTGGTGGAAGTGAGTATTTTGTCACTTTCATAGATGACCATTCCAGGAAAACTTGGATTTACTTCCTAAAGACCAAGGATGAGGTCTTTGACAGGTTCAGAGAGTTTAAAGCTCGAGTAGAAAATCTGACGGGGAAGAAAATCAAAGAATTGCGATTAGATAACGGTGGTGAATATACTGATAAGGAATTCACAGATTTCTGCACAAAGGAGGGTATCAAAAGAGAATGGACCGCTCCTTACAATCCCAAGTAGAATGGAGTTGCAGAACGAAAGAACTGGACTATTGTTGGGGCAGCAAAGGCAATGTTGTATGACCAGGATCTTCCTAGATTTCTGTGGGCAGAAGCATGCAGCACAATTTTATATATTCAAAACGGGACCCCTCACATAGCATTGGGCAAGACAACGCCTGAGAGTATCTTCGCATGGATGAAGCCGGAGGTAAGCCACCTTGGGATTTTCGAGAGTGTGGCGTATTGCCACGTTCCAGACGAGAAACGGAGCAAACTAGATCAGACTGTTGAAAAAGGGTATCTCGTAGGATAGAGCGAGACATCCGAGGCCTACAAGATCTACATTCTGAGAAATAGGAAAGTTGTACTGAGGAGGGATGTGAAATTCATGGAGAATCGAGCCTTCAAAAGATCCCGTGAAATTCCTAACGAAGAACAGTCTGAAGATGAACCTCTTGTCCAGCGACAGCTAGGAGAAGATCTAACAGATGGACAGCCATCAAGATCTAGCACTGTGACCAGTACTAGTATATCTTCTAGGGAAGAAAATCCAGATAGCTCACAGCAGATGGGACAGTAGGATGAAGAGATGATTGAGCCACCCACTACCAGTGGCAGAATCAACAGAGAAGTATGACAAACGTTGAGGGACGTAGAGAAGTTTGTTGGGGCTCCCAGAACCGAGAAAAGGTGGCGTAGACAGCCTGACAAATACCAAGCTCTAGCAGCACAGGTTATCGAGCCCTCTGGCTTTCAGGAAGCCACTCAGCATCAAGTTTGGGTAGAGATGCTATGGTAGAGGAGTACAACTCTATCATGACCAATGATGTCTGGGAAGTCGAGCCAAGACCTCAGGACAGATTAGTTGTAGATTCCAGGTGGATCTACAAGATTAAGTATGTTGTAGATGACAGCGTGGAGAAGTACAAGGCTAGGTTCATGGCTAAGGGATATGCTCAGAAAGAAGGGATAGATTATGAAGAAACCTTCGCCCCTGTAGCCAGATATAACTCTATCACATCCATTATATCCCTTGCAGCGCAGATGGGATGGGAGATTCACCATATGGACGTCAAGACTGCATTCTTGAATGGGGTGATAGAAGAAGAGGTTTACATCGAACAATCGGAAGGCTTTGAAACACATGAGAAGAAGACTCGTGTATGTATGCTAAAGAAAGACCTGTATGGACTCAAACGGGCACCTAGAACATGGTATGGTCGAATTGATGGATACTTGTAGAAGATGGGATTGGTCAAGAGTGACGCTAATCCCAATTTCTACTATCTGATAGTAGAGAATGAGCCTTTGATTTTGGTATTGTATGTAGATGATCTATTTCTGACAGGATCATCTAGGCTCATCAAAGACTGCAAGAGGAACCTAGCAGAGGAATTCGACATGAACAATTTGGAGCGGATGCACTATTTTTTGGAATTGGAAGTTTGGCAGCAAAAGGGAAAAATCTTCCTCGGGCAAGGAAGATACACTACGGAGATTCTAAAGAGATTTAGAATGCAGGATTGTAGACCCATGGCTACTCCAATGATCACCAATTGGAAGATAATTGATGCATCTGAAGATAAAGAAGTGGACCCCACCTTATACAGACAACTCATAGGATCTCTCATGTATTTGGTCAACACTAGGCCAAATATTTACTACATTGTTAATCCCCTCAGTCAGTTCATGGTAGAACCAAAGAGGGCACATTGGGCAGTAGCTAAGCACGTTCTCCGATATATCCAAGGAACAGTCAGATCTGGATTAAAATACACCCGAGGCGATGACATTGTTCTGCGTGGATTCACAGATGCACAAGAAGTTCTGCGCATGACCCTCAGTGTCTTTACAACTAAGCCAAAGTGCCAGCACCCAATCTCCCTCGTGAGGCTTATATGGTTTCGGGAAAACTGCCATGAACTATTCAAAAGATGAGACGATCATGTGGAGCACGTACAGATCAAGCTCAGAATCCAAGCCATGATCGGTCAAAACACATCGACATCAGGTTTCATTTTATCAGAGACTATGTTCAGTGAGGAGCAGTACAGTTGCAGTGCATTCCCATAGGAGAACAAGTAGCAGACATTCTCCCCAAGGCCCTAGGAAGAACAAAGTTTGTTTATTTCAGGGAAAATATGGGGATGATTGAGAATTTGTTTCAGTAATGGATGAAGCAGCACTTAGGAGGGAGCTGTAGTACGAATGCAGCAATGGCAGTGGCAATGTCATGGGCAGCAGTACAGTAGCAGCAGCAACGCAGTGATTGATGGACAGGTTGTCAGATATCAGCAACACAGAGGATGCTTCAGGATTAGAGGATGCTTCAGGATTAGAACAGTATGCAGCAGGCATATTGTTAGAGCACTTTCCACACTAAGAGGGAGTGTTGATTTTTGGTAGCATCGGAAGTGCTCTAAGTCTCAAATTTTGTGAGGAGGCTTAGACACATGTATTCCAAAGAACCCGGAAATCGTTTGAGAAAATTCCACTCAGAACATGTTTTATTAAAATAATTAATTATTTTAATGGTGGCCCTAAGTCTAAACTTGGGGGAATTAAATAATTAAAGGGCATCAATAAAACAGAGTGTGAATCTTCTAGAAAACACGGATCAAGTCAAGTTATGATCTTAGTCATTGATTGGAGATCTAATCTCGGCTATTGATATCTCAACGAGAAGATTATAAAAGAAGACTCGAGGGTCATTTGGAAAATACACCAATGCAGATACTCAATTGCCCTATTAAATCGATTTTTTCAGTGGTCGAAGTTCGACAAGAGAAAATAGCCTCAGAGGGAGAGTAGCAGGTGGAGGACAAGTAGAGAGGGTTTAGCAGCAATCCGAGGTGTACGAGCAGGTGACGTAGTGCCAGGAAGAGACAACGCAGAAGCTGGAAGGGAGCAGCGCAAAAGGGTGACGTAGTTCTACGCAGTTCTTACGCAGAGACAACACAGTGATGACATAGGAGGCTCAAGAGGGTCTTTCCGGGGTCATTTCTCATCTGATTATTTTGTGAGGAATTTCTCCAATGTTTTCATAGGGAATTTCTCTTTGTCACTATTGATTGTAAATTATACAAAAGAATTCTACTAAATAATAGAAACCCTCATCTGCTGCACCAGTTTTCCCACATTGGGTTTTTCCAAGGACAATTGTCAAAAATATCTGTGTCACTCTTGTCTAGTATTTCCTTGTTGATTTGCTCAGTAAATGAGAAGTCTGCATTTGAATTTATTTCGATATTTACTGAAGAGATTTCTGCAAATAACTTGTTTCTAAATAATAAGTAGAAGAACAAATATCAGATAATGCAGTAAAATTTCAAGTTGAAATTTTCACATGGTCTATGTATAGGTTGAAAAGTCTCAAGGAAAACTATTGAAGGAAGAGAATTTTGACTGGGTTTTCCCCTAAAGAGGGGTTTTTGTTGAGATTTTGTGTATTTGGGGTAGCATCAGTTGTGCTCTAGCTCCCAAATTTTGTGGAGGGACTAGGGTACACTTGATCTACAAGACCCATAAACTGATTTGGAAAATTTCATTTGGTTTAGGAGATATTAAATTAATTAATTATTTTAATGTATTTCCTAAGTTAAAACTTAGGGAACTGAAATAATTAAAGTGAATTTAATTAAACATGTGATGAAATTGTCTTAAGTCACACGGATCAAGCTTTCTTTAATCTTAGCCATTGATTCAAGATCTGATCATATTTGGTTCAATGAGAAAGTAAGAAGGAAAGGCTTGGGGTCATTTGGAAAGACACACAAAGGCAGAGCACTGAAGCTAAGCTGAGATTCTAAGGCGGGTTTGCTAAGAATTCTCAGAAGTGTTTCAGCTGCAGAGAGGGGAATTTAGGCCAAGGGGATGATTTGATCCCAGCGTCTAGAATCAGCAAGAGGCGCAGAGAAGCAGGAGAGCAGCAACAAGAAGGGCAGCGACCGTGCTACGCAGGTGTTGCGTAGTCCCTCAAGGACAGCATGATTTGCTACAAGGAACCCTCAGGGGTTACGCAGAGACCCTAAGGGGCAGCGTAGGGACTGCGTCACCCAGTCTAGGGTAACGCAGCCCTTTCCGAAGCAACGCTGAGGGTCAGAGTGGCTTCAGAGGCTGACGCAGAGGCTTCAGGGGTAAAGTTGGGGTTTCTAGGCCCTAATTTTTCCTGAGTTCTGTAAATCCGGTTTGAGGGTGTGGATCAGTCATTATTTTGGCCCTAGATCAACCAGTGACTCTACATCTATTATTTCTCTGTCGATTTTTCCAGATCTGGAACCCAGGCTTGTATTCAGAAAATTCTTAATAATAAAACCCTCCAGCAGCCAAAAGACCAGTTTTCCCGCATTGGGTTTTTCCGAGGACTGTTTGTCCAGAAATAACTGTGTCACTTTGTCTATGTGTGCATGAACTTGTTCTAGATCTGGATTGGTGGAGATCTGTTATGTGTTTCGCTTCGATTTTAACTTGAATTTTATTCAGTTAATAACTTGTCTAAGTAGGAGGAGCATAACCAGATTAACAGTAATAATTTCCGCATAAAGTATAGAGATCTAGAAATTTCCACATGGTATCAAAGCAATTGCAGATCTAGGAGGGTCACCAGCAAGAGATTGAAGGTTCTAGCTACAGGAAGCAACTAAAAAAGCAGCAGAAATGCAGATCTGAAGGGACAGTGTCGTTTTCAGAGGCAGACTCACACAAAGGGAAGGGTGACACAGTCTAACCCTGTCTCCTAGCAAGCCCATGCAATTACTGCACAGAGGCAGCTCAAAAATAGCGTTGGATTAGTCTGAAGCTTGCCAATGTGATGCAGATCTGAATCTGTCCGATCCAGAAAAGACTAAAGAAAAGCTACAGAAATTCAGAAGGTTCTGGTGGGGTTAAATTTCTGAAGTTTTCAAATTTTTTAGCCTAAGCACAAGTGACAAAGAGCGGGAGGAGATCAACTTCTCAGAGAGTTTCTAGCCAAAGAAACTTGCAGTTTGATCAGGGGATCAAAGAGAGCTAAATCATTATTGATTTGGTAGATTTCCAAGGAGGGAAATCAGTTGTTAGAGGGAGCAGAAGGTACATGTTTCACCAAGGGCCTTAGATCCATTTCTCTAACAAAGAGAAAAGGAAGTTCCGACACAATTCTAAGCAGATGGCTTCTCATGGACTGCATGATCAGGACAAGCTAGATGGCCTCTCAAACTTTTCGGTTTGGAAGGCAAGGATCCTGATAGTCCGTGAGGCATACAATCTAAGAGACCATGCAGAGCAAACTTTGGCCACACCAAGGGATCTAGATCTCCTTCGAAAGCATAAGGAAGCTGTTGGACATGCCAAGAAGCTGATCATGGATGGAATTAAGGACCATATTGTACCACACTTAGCTGAGAAGAAGACAGCTAATGAGATGTGGAAGGCCTTAATCTCCCTATATGAGGGAAAATCTGTCCAAAGGAAAATGTTGTTGGAGACACAGATGAGGCCATTCATGATGACCAAGGGAGAAGACATGGAGCATTTCCTCTTCAAACTGCAGTCAATCAGAGATCAGTTGACTGCAATTGGTGCTAAGGTGGAAGACGATGTGATGGTCAGGACTGCCCTCAATGCAGTCATAGATGAGTGGGAAACCTTTGTCCAAAGTATCTTGGGCATAGGGGACCTCCCACATTGGGACAACTTGTGGTCAATTCTGCGACAAGAAAAATTCCGCAGATTCACCAAGAAGCAGTACAGCTCGGGATCAAGCAAAGTGAAGAAGGAAGATGAGGAAGATGCAGCCTTAGCATAAAAGAGGCAGCCAAAGAAGAAATATCTCTCAAATATCAAGTGCTTCTAGTGTGGTGAAATGGGACATTTTGCCAGCAATTGTCCTCAGAAGAAAAACTACAAGGAAGCTTCTTTTTCCAAGGTTGTTGTGGCAGATGATGGGTCAGAAGATGATGCAGCCATGAGTGCTCATGAACCACGGAGGTGTGGTGACATGGATATGTAGAGGAGCTACATAGAAGTGAGGCGGGATCCCTGAGCAGCTCATCTCTTGCATCACATGCGAGGTACGGCAGCATTAAGACAGTAGCGGGACAAGTGGAGAAGTGGGTGCATAGAACACAAATGAAGCAGAGGCAGATCTGAAGACTGGAAGGAGCAGCGTAGAGCAGAGCAGCAGCAACAACACAAAGGCTGATGTGACTTCAACAGCGCAGAGCAGAGCTTCTTATGCAGTGCAGAGCTGCTACAGCGCAGAAAGCTTCAAAGGCACAGCGCAATGCAGCAGCAACATGAGAGATTTCAACACAAGGGGCTGATGTGACTTCAGTAGTGCAGGGGGAGTCTGCTTACGCAGTGCAAAGCTGTAGTTGTGCATCATCCTTCAGATGCCAGCACGGATCTGCAGCCTATGGAGCTTCAGTGATGAGGATGCAGCCCATCTGACTTATTTGTCAAAGATTGGGCAAGAGATTCAGTTGTTTCTCTCAACAACAGAAGTTGCAGTGCAACAGATCAGCAGTGGCAATGCTATGAGCAGCACAAATGCAGCATATTGAGAGGGAGTTGCAGTGGCAGTGGCACAGTCATGGGCAGTAGTACAGAATGGCAGCAGCAGTGCAGAGTTGAGTGGCACCAGGCCAAGCATCAGCAGCACAGAACCAGTACCCAAAGTCTTGTAATGCATAGTGTGATGTATTGCTAGAGCACACCCTTGATGCTAAGAGGGAGTGTTGAGATTTGGTGTATTTGGGGTAGCATCAATTGTGCTCTAGCTCCCAAATTTTGTGGAGGGATTAGAGCACACTTGATTTACAAGACCCAGAAATTGATATGGGAAATTCATCTGGTTTAGAAGGTATTAAATTAATTAATTATTTAATGTATTTTCTAAGTTAAAACTTAGGGAACTTAAATAATTAAAGTGAATTTAATTAAACATGTGACGAAATTGTCTTAAGTCACACACATCAAGCTTTCTTTTAATCTTAGCCATGGATTCAAGATCTGATCGTGGTCATTGGTTTCCCAAGGAGAAAAGTATAAAGAAAAGGCTTGGGGCCATTTGGAAAGACACACAAGAGGCAGAGCACTGAAGCTAAGCTGAGATTTTAGGGCGAGTTTGCTAAGAATTCTCAGAAGTGTTTCAGCTGCAGAGAGGGGAATTTAGGCCAAGGGGATGATCTGATCCTAGGGTCTAGAATCAGCAACAGGCGGAGATCAACTCAGAGAGGCAGCACAGAGAAGTGGGAGAGCAGCAGCAGGAAGGGCAACAACCGTGCTATGTAGGTGTTGCGCAGTCCCTCAAGGACAGTGTGATTTGCTGCAGGAAACCCTCAGGGGTTACGCAGAGACCCTAAGGGGCAGCGTAAGGACTGCCTCACCCATTCTGGGGTAATGCAGCGCATTCTGGAGCAGCATCGAGGGTCAGAGGGACTTCAGAGGCTGACGCAGAGGCTTCAAGGGCAGCGCTGGGATTTCTAGGCCCTAATTTTTCCTAAGTTCTGTAAATCCCGTTTGAGGGTGTGGATGCTCTAGATTAGCCAGTGAGCTGTAGATCTATTATTTCTCTGTCGGGTTTTCCAGATTTGGAACCTGGGCTTCTTGTATTCAAAAAATTCTTAATAATAAAACCCTCCAGCAGCCAAACGATCGGTTTTCCCGCATTGGGTTTTTTCGGGGACTATTTGTCCAAAAATAATTGTGTCACTTTGTCTATGTGTGCATGAACTTGTTCTAGATCTGGATTGGTGGAGATTTGTTATGTGTTTTGCTTCGATTTTAACTTGAATTTTATTCAGTTAATAACTTGTCTAAGTAGGAGGAGCATAACCAGATTAACAGTAATAATTTCCGCATAAAGTATAAAGATCTAGAAATTCCCATAGTTTTTCCCTGTCTTGTGTCTCATGTTTTTGTGATCTTCACATACACATAATTTGGTAATTGCTTGATGAAAGATAATATAATAAAGAAGTAAAAGAAGCCAACATAATTCACAAGTAATTATCAAGAAAGAAGAAATCAAACCCTAATCTACTAGTATTGATTTCTCAACATGGTATCAAAGCTAAGGTCAAGGAAGATTGAAGATCACTATGTTGGCTCAAAGGAAATGTCTACTCCCTCTATGACAAGCTATATAAGAATGGGATTCAATATTGCAGAAAGTTGGATCAAGAAGTTCTTCCATTACTTATTCAACAAAGTCAAGGATCAAGGGTTCTTGGATAATCTTATTGTTGAGGCGGTAAATCCCCTCTGCGGATAGAGGCGATCCCACTAGCCCTAGAGTGGGTCTAGCAACAATCGAATCACGCAATGACGTTGGTTCCTAGTTACAAGAAAGACAAAGATCGCGATAAGTGGCCTACCGCAAATCCCACGCTGTTGTTGTCGAGGAAGAAGCGGTGCTCTTCGTCTCTAGCCTGACAGGTCACAGTCCTTCTGTTTGCTCCGTCCGAACACCTGTACACATGCAGAGAAACGACGACATACAACGAAATACTTAAAGCATGTAACTGTATATCAGTCAGAGAGGATATAATTCATTGCATTTCATAAAAGAGTAAACGCACGAATGGAACCAAAATCAGAGTCGCTTATATTAAAGATGACAAAAAGGGAGATTACAACCAAATGCTCTAACGCTATGATCTTCCTTCGACGAGGCTTGCAGCGAAGTGCGTCTCAACGAAGCCTGTCGGGAATTTGGACAAAGCTCTCTCTCTTACGGGGTTCTCCTCAGCTCTGCTCTCAATAGTTGCTCAGCTATAGTTTTCCTCCCACAAGTTCAGCTAGCTTGCTAATGGAGAGGGCAAGCTTTTATAGATGGAGGAAGGGAAGTTGGGATCCCTATAATCATGGGATAGGTCCTATCTCTTAGGAAAGTTCCATGAGAGGTAGAAAACCACTTCTATACATGGGGATCCGGAGCCAAACCACTCAACTTCTTTTGATGATTCATTCTTGAGTTTGCTAGAATCAAACTTCCGCCATTTATTTTTAAAAAACATTCCTTAATAGGCTTGGCGCGAGTGAAACACAGGGGCAGAGCGCCAACTGGCGCGCCCTCTTGTGTGGATTTCCCCCATTGTCACGAGGGATGAACTGGCTAGTCGCGCCAAGGCTAAAACATCTGTTTTTAGGGTTTTCCAGAGGAAATGTTATTCAGGAGAATGTTTATCTTTATGCAGGAGGATGTTATGAAGGTGTTTTCAGGACATTTTACTGCTCACAGGTCACGGGAAGAGTCCTCCAATGTGCGAGACGAGGGATTGCAGGGACGGTGACAAAATGTTGTGTAACAAATGCCCCCTAAAGCATGAAGTCCGAGAGAGAGGGAGGGGTGAAATGCTTTATGAGAACGCGCTCAACCGAAAACACTGTCGTTGGAAAACTTGTGAATACAAATACAATTGATATCTCTAATACATGATACGTGGTATGGGCGCAGCCATCCATAAAAGAGTGTACAAAAACCGGGATCCAAGGTATGGATGCAGCCATCGAGTAAATAAGGATCAACAAGTAGACTCAAGTATGGTCACAGCCATCCAATCGAATGAGTCATGTAATAAATCATAAGAATCCACAAAGAACCCGCAGCCTGGATGTTTATCAGACAAAATCCAGGGTATTGTGCTCCATCTCGACCCGAACAGAGTACAAGTTCAAGCACGCGAATATGTGAGCTGAAGTCGAACATGCGAGAACATCGCCTGATTACCAGCCAATAATGAAAGTCGTTAACAGACGCGAGAGAAACCACCAATAATGATGATGGCTCTCAAGGTACAAGAGGTACAATCCACGAAATGTGAACAGTGAGCTAGCGTCGAACACCCGCAGAATCACCTGATCGAAGGCCAATAATGAAAACCTTGCGTCGAATGCGAAGAACCTGCCATTGAGGCATGCAGGCTCCAAGGTACCTAAAAGGAGTCTTTAGACCAACTTCCTGGATAATCAGCTGAAGTCGACAGGAAGTGACCTCGATTGAAGGTGGGCCATAATGTTTCCCACATCATCGATACGAGACAAAGGGACATAATGTTTGTGAATCAAGACTGACAGAGAATCAGAGGGAGGTTAAAACTGCAGAGGCCAACTTCTCTTGAACATATTGGCGACACGACATTGGATTTGGCAGTATTTGACATCACTAGATCTGAGGTCATGGTGATGTAGCAAAGAGCAGATGAGCGGTCAAAAGAGATTACCCAAACCCATAAAGGCAAGCAGATAACGAGATGAGATGTCCCCAACCCGACACGAATGCTGACAAGTGCTATGTTCAAGAGCGACATATTGCCGACATGAATATAATACTGGTTCCATTTTCCCCCACCATTTCTGGCGAGTACCCCAATTATTTTTGAAAACAAGCTTGAAGGGGATAGCATGTGCTTGCGATATAAGTTTGTCCTTCGGACAAATCCATCCTAGTACATTTAACAAGCCCTAGGAAGGAGGAACTCAAGTAACGTCATTACAACGGAGCCCGATGTCATCAGTTTTTAACGAGTCTGACAAAGGAAGAACTCGGCGTCTTTTCATGTTTAGAGAGTTTGAAAAGGCGGTGGAAAAGAAAACTCCAGCAATCCCTTTTCGTAGATAGTCCCACAAATCCGAAAAGGTAGAAAACTATGTCTGAGAGAAACTCCTAGTCGCGATAGGCTAGGGTATTCCTTTTTCGTAAATAATCTATCCCAGCCCAAAAAAGGGGTAAACGTATACTAGGTAGATGTCGTTTCGCAGCCAATTTTAACGAGCTCAAAACGACAAGCGACTCGACGATCTTTTCAATTTTAGAGAGTCAGAAAAGAGCTGAAAGGTGACTCCAGGCGTGACTTTTTCGTGTCTTTACCGAGTCCGAAAAAGTATAAAATACAACTCGTGTCATCGTCCTAGTCGCGTGAAAACCTGTCGCTGCACAAAAAAACAAGTGTAAAACCCATTCTTCGACGAAAATATGATAAAATATCGAAAAACAAGCCCCAAAACCTAATTTTGCTTTCGAAAAGTTATAAATATTACCAATGGTAAAAACATATTTACTTTTTACCTCTTTACCTCTTTGCCGAGCGATAGTGAGCTATTTCCGTTACGATCTTGCGGTGACGACTGAGAGCAATCCAGTGGACGAAATCGGATTCCGTCTTCTTCAGGTAAGAGCCGCTTCCTTAATCCATCTTTTAAGCCAAATTTTATAGCTGTTAAGTGTCATTTGGTGTCCCTGAGGGGAGGATTTGAATGTTTAGGGCTTCCGCGATTGGTGCAAGTATCCGGCACGGACCAGCGCCAACCGGCCCCTTTTTACACAGGGGCCGCGCCAGGTGGTGCGACTATCAACAAAACAGCGGCGCCAACTGCGCAACCCAATGTTCCATTCAAATTTAACAAAAAATGAGCCAATTTGATTGTTATTTTAAGTGCCCAAGGGATCTTACAACGTGTTTATGACCAAATTGATGCAGCTAGACAGCAAAAATGGTGATTGAATGGAAAGAAAGAGGGCACAGTGAAGAAGATGAGTTGGCAATGGAGAATGAGCAATGCATGAATGCTCTCCATAGTTGTGGTTTAAATAAATTCTTCTTAACACCATGTCTCAGGGCTCAACTCGAATTACTACAAATTTGATAAGTATCTGGGATGAGGACGAAGAGAAATTTAAACTTCGAGATCAAGTACTTGAGCTTGAAGTGTCCGATGTTTACTTCATTACTGGACTGTCGTGCAGAGGTCCAGTTCCCATCTTGACAGGCACCAGGCACTCAGGTGAAAACATGACAATGGTCATGGAAAGAGTGTGCGAAGGGGCACGGAAAGGGTCAGGCAGCGGAAAGGTGGATATTCAGACCATTGCTGATCTAGCACTCAGAGTAGTGCTACATACTATTACGCGGGCTACGAGGTCGCAGGCACCACATGAAGCTACCAAGATGCAGCTCCTCGCGTCAGAATGCATGAACCCGACAGTATTTGACTGGGCTACAGCCGTGACGAGGAACATCAAACGGCAACTAACCAAATGCAAAAAGAACAAACTAAAACAATTTGGATATGGGTCCATCTTGGTATCATTCTTTCTGGAACGACTACCTATCTTCCAGGGCCAGGGGGCTATAGTCCCGGATCCACCCTTGAGAGAGCCACGGATGGCTCGATGGGCAGCATTGATGCACAGGGCTGGGGGCAGCCAGCAGATGTCATGGCGGCCCAAGTTCTTCGAATGGCTCCGACGACAGCTGATCGTCGTAGAGGACTGGCCCTATGCTAGTACTGATTTCATATGAGACCCAGACCTTCCGCTCCCGGAAGGAGAGGACTGGGATGAGGAGCTAGCTCTGAAGGGTTTTATTATTAAGCAAATTCCGAATACAACATTTTTTGGGCACCAGACATGGTTGGCCCTACAAATAAAATCACAGCAACAATACCTCTTTCACTCGGAGACAAAAAATATGGCTAATTCACACCCTCAAATGGGATTTACAAAACTCAAGCCCTTTTTGGCCCACCGGAAACCCCAGCGCTGCTCCTCAGCCCTCTATGTCAGCCTTCCTGGCCTACGTCAGCCTTTGCGCTGCTCTGGAAGGGCCTGCGTCACCCCTGAAGGGCTTACAATGCCCCTGCGCTGCCCTAACTAGGCTTGCGTCAGCCCTGCGAAGCTCTTGCTACCTCTATGATGCCTCTTCGTGGCCTCTGCTAGACTGTGTGGCTTTGGGTTGCCTCTGCGTTGCTTGATATGCTGCCTCTCTGCCGCTGTTGTACTCATGGCCTGGGATCAGATCATCCCCTTGCCAATACTGCCCCTTGCTGCACTACAAACCCCTCCTGGAATTCTTAGCAAACCACACCCTAGAATTTCAGCTTAGCTTCAGTGCTCCGCCTATGTGTGTGCTCTCCAACTAACCCCAAACCCTTCTCTTATACTTTTCTCATTGGGAAACCAACGGCCGTGATCTAATCTCTAATTGACGGCTAAGATTAGAAGTTGCTTGATCCGCGTCACTTAAGTCATTCTCATCACATGTTTAATTTAATTCACTTTAATCTTTTAATTTTTCTAAGTTAGACTTAGGGTCCTTAATTAAAAAGATTCATTATTTGATTATCTCTTAAACCTGATGGAATTCTTCTAAACGCTTTCTGGGTCTTGGAGATCTCATGTACTCCAGCTCCTCCTCAAAATTTGGGAGCTAAAGCACAATCGATGCTACCCCAAAATCTCAACACTTGCACTCCACCATACCAAATCTCTCCAAGAGCTTGACAACATATTTCCCTTGAGAAAGGAAAATCTCACCAAGTCTCTGCCACACCTCTAAGCCCGAGAAGTAGTGCATCAAACCAAGGTCTTCCATCTCAAACTCAAAGGCCAACTCCCTCTTACACTAGAGAATAAGAGGCTCTCCACTTGTCAACAATAAATCATCAACATATAATACCAAAATCAGGGGCATACCTTGGACGATTTTGAAGTAGAGATTTAGATCACCATTACTTCTTGTAAATCCAAGCTTCATCAGATAACTATCAATGCAGGCATACCAAGCCCTAGGGGCTTGCTTCAGTCCATAAAGTGCGTTATTCAGCCTGCACACATGAGTCTTCTTGTCATGCTCTCAAAGCCCTATTGTTGCTCCACGTATACTTCTTCCTCAAGAATGCCATGTAGAAATGCGTCTGCACATCCATCTAGTGAAGTGTCCATCCCTAGCTAACAACAAGAGCAATGATAGACCATATGGTAGTGTAGTGGGAAACTAGTGCAAAAATTTCATCATAGTACTCTCCCTCTTTCTAGGAGAAACCTCTAGCCACAAATATCACCTTGTATTTTTCGATACTTCCATACGCACCATGCTTAATCTTGTACAACGATTTAGAAGTCACAATAGACATTCCTGCAGGTCTCATAACCACTTCCCATACATTATTCTTCATGATAGATTCATATTCTTCTGAAATAGCATCCTTCCATACTTGTTCTTTCACTACTTCAAAAGTGTGTGGTTCAGCCTGTATAATGTTGCTCATTGCTACAACATATCCCTGTTATCGACATGGCTTCTTGCTTTCCCTGAACGTTCGTCTTACAACAACATCTCTCAGCTTCCTATAAAGTGTCACAAAGCTATAGGGGTCTCTTCCTGGTGGGAGGATCACACGGAGGGGGATCCATAGGTTCCATGTGATTATGAGCAAGACCAGCCTCTGACTCTATCATAGGAGGGACTTCTTGTACATCCATAGCATCATCCCTTCTTTCAACATTGGCAGGGGTAGGAGTGTTCCTCGCTTTCCCAAGAGAAACATCTTCATCACATGTCACATCCCTGCTAAACTCTATTATATTCCTTTGAACATGTACATATATTCTATAAGCTTTAAATTTTCACAATAACAAACAAAAGTACCTTTCTTTCCTAAAGCTTCCAACTTATTCCTCTTGTCCTTGGGCACATAAAAGTAGACGAGGCAACCAAAGATCCTCAAATGTCCAACATCGGGCTTTATACCTATGAAAACTTCTTCAAGAGTCTTGTCACCCAAGGCTTGATGAGGGGTCTTATTTTGAACATAGACAACAGTGTTGGCAACATCTCCCCATAGAGACTTCGGCAACTTTTGATCATGCAACATAGCTCAGGTTGCTTCCATGGTAGTCATGTTCATCCTTTCAGCTACAACATTTTGCTCTGGGTTGTAAGGTACGATGGTCTGCTTCTTGATTCCATCTTTATTGCAAAAGTCAATGAACTCATTTGAAATGAATTCTCCTCCATTATCAGACCTGAAGACTTTGATCTTCTTTCTTGTTTTATTTTCTATTAGTGCCTTGAAGTCCTTAAACATGTCAAATGCTTGATCCTTGTGTTTCAAGAATAAAATCCATGTCTTGCAGGAGAAGTCATCAACAAACATTATATAGTACAAGTAGCCACCAAGAGAAGTCATTGGCATGGGTCCACATAGACCAAAATG
This sequence comes from Pinus albicaulis, assembly GCA_034641835.2. Taxonomy (NCBI): domain Eukaryota; kingdom Viridiplantae; phylum Streptophyta; class Pinopsida; order Pinales; family Pinaceae; genus Pinus; species Pinus albicaulis. The sequence continues at coordinate 919,512,170 of CM076569.1, forward strand.
TATTAATTGAAGTATTCCATTTGTCCTGCTCATGCTTGAAGGGAATGGTCCCTTCGCCTTCTTTCCACTTGCACATCCTGGACAAACTCCATCATGATTTAGTTGAACCTCGGGCATTCCAAAAATCATCTTTCTCACCTTAGCCAAGGCTTCCTAATGAGGGTGTGCAAATATTTGGTGCCACAATTCACATTGACGATTACTATCATGAACCAATGCTCAAATCGGTCTTCCATTAACTTTATAAAGGTCTTCAATTCTTGAGCCCAAAGTGAAGGCATCCCTCAAGAGAGATTCCATTGGCCAAGTAAGGACTTTTCCTTTTATGAAGGCAACTCTCATTCCCTTATCGTCCAAGGCAAATATATACACAAGATTTTTTTTCTATCCCATTACATACAGAACATCTTGTAGGTGTATAGTTTGACCAAAATCCAAATGAAATGAAACATAACCAAACCCCTTCACAAGATGAGTAGAATTGTCCCCAAGAATGATCTTCAAATTAGTCTCCCTCTCAAACTAGGTTTGAGAGGACTTCACGATAACCAGTGAAGTGTATAAAGGCCCCACTATCTACTAACCATCTATCAAACGAATTCGGAGGAGAGGAACTAGAAAGAGAAAAATAAGAAAGTATTCAAATTGAGTGGTAGTTGCATTATTATCATACCTTGAATTCCTTGAACTCTTTTGAGGATGATGGCCTTCTTCACGAGCAACAAGAGCATCTATTCTTCTTCTATTGTTGAACCTGTTGTTGTAGCCATGATTGTTGTTGTAGGACCTAGGACCATTTCCAATCCCCTTTAGGTCTTCTATTGGAATTCTTGAATGTCGATGCAAGATTTCTTAAAATAGATGGTCCTCCTCTTCCTTTCCTCTTCTCGTCTTAAGCAGCAAATGCAGTGGGTTCTCCTTCTTCATGCTTTTGAATTCTCCCTCTAGAAATCATCTTGGTCTCCACTTGAGTGCACTTGCCCAATAGCTGATTAAATGAAGGGAACCTGTCATTGTTGCTATTGGTGGTAATAAATGTCTCCCAAATCGGAGGAAGACCTCCAAGGGAGATTAGAACCAAATCTCTATCGGATGTTATCTCTCTTGAGTTTTGATATCCTCGTGAACTATTTGTGAAAAATCCTAAATCTGGAATCCTATTGCAACAACTGGAAAATATTCACCTAATTGTTAATTTTTACTTAACAATTTATTTGCAGTTATCTACAGCAAACACTAAATACATCACACTACAACCTACACAAATATAAAAATGTTGCGAAAACAAAATACAGAGCAAGAAAGAAATAAACAAACAATCGACACCGTTATTTTTGGACAAATGTCCCCGAAAAAACCCAATGCGGGAAACTGTTACAACAACTGAGGGTTTTGTATTATTGTGCAGTAGTTTCTGATTACAAATCTTTGGATGCCTTACTGGCTATCCAATACAAGGAATATAACTAGCAGAAATGAAGTGAGAATTAACCTCACACTATCATTGGCGATCTGACACTGATCCAGCCTCTGAATGGCTAGCCCCAAGTTGCCTCTGTGTCACAACTCGTACGAACTGCATCACTCTGATGGTTGATGGATCTGTTGGCTGGATGCTCAGATCTTTAACCCTTCGGTCTCACACCCCAGCTCCCGGCACTAGAACTGGACTGCTCCTCAGCAAAACTACGGAGCTCCTCTCAGGCTCTGCGTTGCCTCAACGTGGCTCTGCAATGCCCAGTGTGGCTCTACACTACCTCTCTGGATCTCACTCTGCCTCCTCTGCATTGTATTCACCGGATTAGGAAAATTTCCACCGGCCACTATCCCTGCCCCTCACTACAGGAAATGAACTCAATCACTCCTACGACAACTGCTACGCTACTCTCTTGAGAATTCGATCTCTAGATCTCTCACACGATGTGCTCTCCAAGTGCCCATCGAGATTCTTCTTATAATCTTCTCATTGAACATTCAACGGCCCAGATTAAATCCTAATCAATGGCTCAAATCATCTTGACTTGTTCTCCATCTTTTTCTAGAAGATTCACACCCAGTTTAATTAATACCCTTTAATTATTTTAATTTCCTAAGTTTAGACTTAGGCATCCATTAAAGATAATTATTTATTTTAATTAAACCTTCTCCCGGTGGAATTTGCCAAAACGATTTCTAGGTCTTGGAGAATGCATGTGTCCAAGCCTCCCTGCAAATTCTTGAGGCTGGAGCACATCCGATGCTACAAAAATCAACACTCCCTCTTAGCGAGGAATGTGCTCTAGCAATGCCACCTGTTGAAGCATTACTATGACTCTCTATCATCTCCCTCTACAATGCTGATGTTTGACATCACTGCCCACCAACCACTGCAGAAATGTTGCATCTATGTTGCTGCTGACCCTGCATGCTACTGCCAACTGCATCTGCACTGCAACTCTGTTGTTGTTGCAACAGAAAAACATCCAAAATACTGAACCAACTGGGTTCAATATGATGCATATGTCATTGGAGTTCTGGATGTTGCTAGTCTCTGTGCGGACCCTGCGCTGCTGGTGACTCTGCACTACTGCCAACTCTACGATGCTCAGTCTCTAGCGCTCCTAGCCACTGCAACTGTCACTTTGGCACTCCTCTGCATCAACTAACACTAGTCCATCCTAGTACTTCTGCTATGGGCTCCCATAGCAAGGAATTGATCCAAGAGGTGGACTCCTCAAGGATCATGCCCATTTGTAGTTCTCTAGAACTACAGTACTAGATCACCCCACCTCTCCCCTGGAGGTATATGGGCAATCATGGAAAACTCGTCTTCAATCTCAGTGGTAGCAGCTCGTTGATCCTGCTCCTCCTCCTTGTCCTTCTTCCGAAGAGGACACTGAGAACTGAAGTGGCCCATCTCACCACATTGGAAACACTTGATCTTCGAAATGTCCTTTTGGCTACACTGCTCCTGCTGCTCCTTTGATGCGAGGGATGCATTTCCTTCTTCCTTTACTTCTGCTTTCTGCCCGCTGCTGCTGCTACCATCCAGTTTTTTCTTTACTAAATCACGCCTCGCCTCTTCTTGTTGGAGAGCAACCCACATCCTCTCCCAATCCGACAAATTTTCTCTGCCCAGAATACTCTGGACGAAAACTTGTCATTCTTCTGAGACATTGTTCAAGGGGCTAACCTCATACAAGTACCACTGGTTCAGCTTCTGAATGGTTAACCCCAAGCTGCCTTTGCGTCACAACTCGTAGGGACTGCGTCACTCTGATTGTTGATCAATCAGCTGGCTGGATGCTCAGATCTCTGACCCTCCAGTCTCGCAACCCGGCTATCAGCACTAGATCTGGACTACTCCTCAGCAAAACTGCAGATCTCCTCTCAAGCTCTGCACTGCCTCTCTTCCGCTGTTGTACTCTTGGCCTAGGATTAGATCATCCCCTTGCCAACACTGCCCCTTGCTGCACTGCAAACTCCTCCTGAAATTCTTAGCAAACCACACCCTAGAATTTCAGCTTAGCTTCATTAGCGGACCGCCAATGTGTGTGTTCTCCAACTGACCCCAAGCCCTTCTCTTATACTTTTCTCGTTGGGAAACCAATGGCCGTGATCTAATCTCTAATTGACGGCTAAGATTAGAAGTTGCTTGATCCACGTCACTTAAGTTATTCTCATCACATGTTTAATTTAATTCACTTTAATCTTTTAATTTTCCTAAGTTAGACTTAGGGTCCTTAGATAAAAAGATTAATTATTTGAATATCTCCTAAACCTGATGGAATTCTTCTAAACGCTTTATGGGTCTTGGAGATCTCATGTACTCCAGCTCCTCCACAAAATTTGCGAGCTAGAGCACAATCGATGCTACCCCAAAATCTCAACACTTGCACTCCACCATACCAAATCTCTCCAAGAGCTTCACAACATGTTTCCCTTGAGAAAGGAAAATCTCACCAAGTCTCTGCCACACCTCTAAGCCTGTGAAGTAGTGCATCAAACCAAGGTCTTCCATCTCAAACTCAAAGGCCAACTCCCTCTTACATTGGAGAATAAGAGGCTCTCCACTTGTCAACAATAAATCATCAACATATAATACCAAAATCAGGGGCATACCTTGGACGATTTTGAAGTAGAGATGCAGATCACCATTGCTCCTTGTAAATCCAAGCTTCATCAGATAACTATCAATGCAGGCATACCAAGCCCTAGGGGCTTGCTTCAGACCATAAAGTGCTTTCTTCAGTCTTCTTGTCATGCTCCTCAAAGCCCTATGGTTGCTCCACGTATACTTCTTCCTCGAGAATGCCATGTAGAAATGCAGTGTTCACATCCATCTAGTGAAGTGTCCATCCCTGGCTAGCAACAAGAGCAATGATAGACCAGATGGTAGTGTAGTGGGAAACCAGTGCAAAAATTTCATCATAGTACTCTCCCTCTTTCTAGGAGAAACCTCTAGCCACAAATATCACCTTGTATTTTTCGATACTTCCATACGCACCATGCTTAATCTTGTACAACCATTTAGAATTCACAATAGACATTCCTGCAGGTCTCATAACCACTTCCCATACATTATTCTTCATGATAGATTCATATTCTTCTGAAATAGCATCCTTCCATACTTGTTCTTTCACTACTTCAAAAGTGTGTGGTTCAGCCTGTATAATGTTGCTCATTGCTACAACATATCCCTGTTATCGACATGGCTTCTTGCTTTCCCTGAACATTCGTCTTGCAACAACATCTCTCAGCTTCCTATAAAGTGTCACGAAGCTATAGGGGTCTCTTCCTAGTGGGAGGATCACACAGAGGGGGATCCATAGGTTCCATGTGATTATGAGCAAGACCAACCTCTGACTCTATCATAGGAGGGACTTCTTGTACATCCATAGCATCATCCCTTCTTTCAACATTGGCAGGGGCAGGAGTGTTCCTCGCTTTCCCAAGAGCAACATCTTCATCAAATGTCACATCCCTACTAAACTTTATATTCCTTCGACCAGGTACATATATTCTATAAGCTTTAAAATTTTCACAATAACGAACAAAAGTAGCTTTCTTTCCTAAAGCTTCCAACTTATTCTTCTTGTCCTTCGGCACATGAAAGTAGGCGGGGCAACCAAAGATCCTCAAATGTCCAACATCGGGCTTTATACCTATGAAAAATTCTTCGAGAGTCTTGTCACCCAAGGCTTGATGAGAGGTCCTATTTTGAACATAGACAACAACGTTGGCAGCATCTCCCCATAAGGACTTCGGCAACTTTTGATCATGCAACATAGCTCAGGTTGCTTCCATGGTAGTCCTGTTCGTCCTTTCAACTACAACATTTTGCTCGAGGTTGTAAGGTACGATGGTCTGCTTCTTGATTCCATCCTTATTGCCAAAGTCAATGAACTCATTTGAAATGAATTCTCCTCCATTATCAAAACTGAAGACTTTGATCTTCTTTCTTGTTTTATTTTCTATCAGTGCCTTGAAGTCCCTGAACATGTCAAAAGCTTAATCCTTGTGTTTCAAGAATAAAATCCATGTCTTGCAAGAGAAGTCATCCACAAACATTATATAGTACAAGTAGCCACCAAGATAAGTCATTGGCATGGGTCCACATAGACCAAAATGTATTAGTTGAAGTATTCCATTTGTCCTGCTCATGCTTGAAGGGAATGGTCCCTTCGCCTTCTTTCCACTTGCACATCCTGGACAAACTCCATCATGATTTAGTTGAACCTCGGGCATTCCAAAAATCATCTTTCTCACCTTAGCCAAGGCTTCCTAATGAGGGTGTGCAAATATTTGGTGCCACAATTCACATTGATGATTACTATCATAAACCAATGCTCAAATCGGTTTTCCATTGACTTTATAAAGGTCTTCAATTCTTGAACCCAAAGTGAAGGCATCCCTCAAGAGAGATTCCATTGGCCAAGTAAGGACTTTTCCTTTTATGAAGGCAACTCTCATTCCCTTATCCTCCAAGGCAAATATATACACAAGATTTTTTTTCTATCCCGTTACATACAGAACATCCTGTAGGTGTATAGTTTGACCAAAATCCAAATGAAATGAAACATAACCAAACCCCTTCACAGGATGAGTAGAATTGTCCCCAAAAGTGATCTTCAAATTAGTCTCCCTCTCAACCAGATTTGAGAGGACTTCACGATAACCAGTGAAGTGTATAAAGGCCCCACTATCTACTAACCAGCTATCAAACGAATTTGGAGGAGAGGAACCAGAAAGAGCAAAATTAAGAAAGTATTCAGATTGAGTGGCAGTTGCATTATTATCATATCTTGAATTCCTTGAACTCTTTTGAGGATGATGGCCTTCTTCACGAGCGACAAGTTCTTCTTCTATTATTGAACCTGTTGTTGTAGCCATGATTGTTGTTGTAGGACCTAAGACCATTTCCAATCCCCTTTAGGTCTTCTATTGGAATTCTTGAATGTCGGTGCAAGCTTTCTTAAATTAGATGGTCCTCCTCTTCCTTTCCTCTTCTCGTCTTAAGCAGCAAATGCAGTGGGATCTCCTTCTTCATGCTTTTGAATTCTCCCTCTAGAAATCATCTTGGTCTCCTCTTGAGTGCACTTGCCCTATAGCTGATTAAATGAAGGGAACCTGTCATTGTTGCTATTGGTGGTAATAAATGTCTGCCAAATCGGAGGAAGACCTCCAAGGAAGATTAGAACCAGATCTCTATCGGATGTTATCTCTCTTGAGTTTTGTCATCCTCGTGAAGTATTTGTGAAAATTCCTAAATCTGGAATCCTATTACAGCAATTGGAAAATATTCACCTAATTGTTAATCTTTACTTAACAATTTATTTGCAGTTATCTACGGCAAACACTAAATGCATCACACTACAACCTACACAAATATAAAAATGTTGCAGAAACAAAATACAAAGCAAGAAAGAAATAAACACACAATCGACACCGTTATTTTTGGACAAATGTCCCCGAAAATACCCAATGCGGGAAACTGGTACAACAACTGAGGATTTTGTATTATTATGCAGTAGTTTCTGATTACAAATCTTTGGATGCCTTACTGGCTATCCAATACAGGGAATATAACTGGTAGAAATGAAGTGAGAATTAACCTCACACTATCATTGGCGATCTGACACTGATCCAACCTCTGAATGGCTAGCCCCAAGTTGCCTCTGTGTCACAACTCATAGGGACTGCGTCACTCTGATGGTTGATGGATCTGTTGGCTGGATGCTCAGATCTCTGACCCTCCGGTCTCACACCCCAGCTCCCTGCACTAGAACTGGACTTCTCCTCAGCAAAACTACGGATCTCCTCTCAGGCTCTGCGTTGCCTCAGCGTGGCTCTGCGATGCCCATCGTGGCTCTACCCTACCTCTCTGGATCTCACTCTGCCTCCTCTACTTTATATTCACCGGATTAGGAAAATTTCCACCGACCACTATTCCTGCCCCTCACTGTAAGAAATCAACTCGATCACTCCTCCGACAACTGCTACGTTGCTCTCTTGAGAATTCGATCTCTAGATCTCTCACTCGATGTGTTCTCAAAGTGCCCATCGAGATTCTTCTTATAATCTTCTCGTTGAACATTCAACAGCCCATATTAAATCCTAATCAATGGCTCAAATAATCTTGACTTGTTCTCCATCTTTTTCTAGAAGATTCACACCCAGTTTAATTAATATCCTTTAATTATTTTAATTTCCTAAGTTTAGTAGGCATCCATTAAAAATAATTAATTATTTTAATTAAACCTTCTCCCAGTGGAATTTCCCAAAATGATTTATGGGTCTTGGAGAATGCATGTGTCTTAGCCTCCCTGCAAATTCTTGAGGCTAGAGCACATCCGATGCTACAAAAATCAACACTCCCTCTTAGCGAGGAATGTGCTCTAGCAATGCCACCTGCTGAAGCATTACTATGACTCTATATCATCTCCCTCTGCAATGCTGATGTTTGACATCACTGCCCACCAACCGCTGCGCAAATGTTGCATCTGTGTTGTTGTTGACAATTGCATCTGCAATGCAACTCTGTTACTGTTGCAACAGAAAAACATCCAAAATACTGAACCAACTGGCTTTAGTATGATGCATCTGTCACTAGAGTTCTGACTGTTGCTTGTCTCTATGTTGACCCTGCACTGCTGGTGACTCTCCACTGCTCCAAATCAACATTGCTCAGTCTCTGGTGCTCCTAGCCACTGCAACTGTCACTTTGGCACTCCTCTGCATCAACTAACACTAGTCCATCCTACTACTTTTGCTATGGGCTATAGGAGCACCAAAGACTGGACTCCTCAAGGATCATGCCCATTTTTAGTTCTCTCGAACTACAGTACTAGATCACCCCACCTCTCCCCTGGAGGTATATGGGCAATCATGGAAAACTCGTCTTCGATCTCAGTGGTAGCAGCTTGTTGATCTTGCTCCTTCTCCTTGTCCTTCTTCCGAAGAAGACACTGAGAACTGAAGTGGCCCATCTCACCACATCGAAAACACTTGATCTTCGAAATGTCCTTTTGGCTACACTGCTCCTACTGCTCCTTTGATGCGAGGTAGGCATTTTCTTCTTCCTTTACTTCTGCTTTCTGCCCACTGCTATTGCTGCCATCCAATTTTCTCTTTACTAAATCACGCCTCGCCTCTTCTTGTTGCAGAGCAACCCACATCCTCTCCCAATCCGACAAATTTTCTCTACCCAGAATACTCTGGACGAAAACTTGCCATTCTTCTGAGACATTGTTCAAGGGCTAACCTCATACAAGTACCATTGGTTCAGCCTCTGAATGGTTAGCCCCAAGCTGCCTTTGCGTCACAACTCGTAGGGACAGCGTCACTCTAATTGTTGATCAATCAGCTGGTTGGATGCTCAGATCTCTGACCCTCCAGTCTAGCAACCCGGTTCCTAGCACTAGATCTGAACTGCTCCTCAGCAAAACTGCAAATCTCCTCTCAAGCTTTGCGCTGCCTTAATGTGGCTCTGCGCTGCCCAGCATGGCTCTGCGTTGTCCAGCGTGGCTCTATGCTGCCTCTCTAGATCTCACTCTGCTTCCTCTGCTTTGTAGTCACCGGATCAGGGAAACTTCCACTGGCGACTATCCTTGCCCCTGACTGCAAGAAATCAACTCGATCACTCCTCTGGCAACTGATGCACTGCTCTCTTGAGAATTCGATATCTAGATCTCTCACCCGATGTGTTCTCCAAGTTCCCATCAAGTTGCTTCTTATAATCTTCTCGTTGAACATCCAACAACCCAGATTAAATCCTAATCAATGGCTCAGATCATCTTGACTCGATCTTTTCCTTTTTCTAGAAGATTCACACCCAGTTTAATTAATACCCTTCAATTATTTTAATTTCCTAAGTTTAGACTTAGGCATCCATTAAAAATAATTAATTATTTTAATTAAGCCTTCTTCGGGTGGAATTTCCCAAAACGATTTCTAGGTCTTGGAGAATGCATGTGTCCTAGCCTCCCTGCAAATTCTTGAGGCTAGAGCACATTCGATGGTACAAAAATCAATAATATTATTGAACAGTGTCCCCCTTATTCATCTTGATGTCCTTGAGTTGATTCTTCAAAGAAAGAATATGAAGTTGATTTCATACATCCCAACTAGGCTACCAATTTATCATACATTTCATTGGACTTCTCTCATCAGTGCCTTCACTAGGCTTACAGTTGTTAGTCCTGGCCATAGTGCATGAAACTAAGAGATCATCAGGTCAACCACAATCATACATGTTGCAACTCAAGAATCCAAATGTCTACCTGCTCATCAATCAAGAAGGTGATGGAGTCTCATGCCTTTTTCTGCATCATATCTTGGATATCTAATCTGTCATGAAACACATGATTTTTTGCATGTTGAATCTCACAATAAGTCATAAACGAGCGTCGTGTATAAACAGCTCTCAAAGAACTTGCAACCAATCATCAATGCATACAAAGTGCTCATATCTAGCATCGGCTCAAACAAATCATTGAAGAGTTCAATCATACTACTTTATGTCACACCAAGAGGAGCAGTTTTTTGTTTTCCTGCTATATAGGATATCAAATCAAATATTGTGTTAGAGCAAATATATGTCCTAAAGAAAAGAATACCTTATTCATTTTGTCTCCCTCTCATACAGGAAGGTAGCAATCACAAGCCTAAGCTTGTCTTCATACAGCAGCATTGTCTTAATCCATGGAGGTGTCTTTGTCTCAGACTCTATCCAACTTAAAGTGCATAATGCAAATCAAGGATTCAGCTCAAGCCTCATCGTGGAAAGCCATCAAAACTATATTTGAAGAAACGGCTCTTTCAATTGCTTCAATGTAGTCCATCATGCCAAGCATACTTCCCTTTACACGGAAGCCCTCATCATCTCTTATAGCTCCCTCTAGCACTGAATACTGAAGTGGTCCAATCCCGTCATAAATAAGTTGTCAAGGCATCTAACCAAATATCAAAGATATACCTGCAACCTGAAGAGAGGTATGTGTCTACATCAGAAGATCATCATTCCAAATATGCTAAGACTAGAGGGCTTGCTCAAATTCATATGGGACTTTCTTCCATCTTCACATTTTTAACCATGTCATCAAATACTGCTTCATCTTAGTTATCAAGAATGGTACTTGTATGAGGACCATATTTCTCTTAATATCAGACTGTTGCCTTCAATCTACTTCCTTTGAATAGGAAGCTTCTTCAATCATCATCAAGATCATAGTTTTCTTCATGTTAAATCATACAAGACTATCAGATCATGGAGTCAAATTATGTCAGTTCATATATATTACTATCATGACAAGTCATCGTCAACTTCTTCAATGAATAAGTCATCAATCATTCATCAAGGACTAATGTCACGCAATTGGGGTGTGAAAGTTTCAAAACAGAAACCCTACTGCAGTGTCTAGATCTACTTCACCTACTTGTTTAATTAACTTAACAAGTTATTTTACTGAAGTATTCAGAAAAAACATTAAAGCAGACACAAACTGTAGCCTACACATCTACAAATCATTTACTGAACAATATGCACATGTGACAAGATTACACACATATTTTTCAGACAAATGTCCCTGGAAAAACCCAATGCGGGAAAACCGTTGCAGCAGCTCTAGAGGGTTTTATCATTATGCAGAATCTGAATACAACATTTTGGGCACCAGAAATGGTTGGCCCTACAGAGAAATTACACAGCAGTTTGTACCTTTCACTCGGAGACAGAAAATATGGATGAATCACACCCTCAATCGGGATTTACAGATAACAAGCCCTTTATGGCCCACTAGAACCCTCAGTGTTGCCTCTGCGTCAGCCCTCACTGGCCAGCATTCCCACTGCGTCATCCTAATTGGAGTTGCGCTACCATAGTTGGGCCTGTGTCACCCTGGCTAGGTCTGCGTCACCCTCGTTGGGCTTACGTAGCCTCTGCGCAGTCCTCTGCGTGGTGTTGGCTGAACTACGTCCCCCTGGTTGCCTTTGTGTTATCTGGTACTCACTACCTCTCTGTTGTTGTATTCTCGGCCTTGGATCAGATCATCCCTTGCCGATCTCTGCCCCTCACTACATTGCAAACTCTCTTCAAATTCATCAGCAAACCCCGCCCCAGAAATTCGACTTAGCTTCAATGCTCTGCAATGTGTGTGTGTGTTCTCCAACTGATCTAAGCCCTTCCTTTATACTTTTCTCGTTGGGAAACCAACGGTCGTGATCTAATCTCTAATCGATCGCTCAAATTAAAAGACTGCTTGATCCACGTCACTTAGAACATTTCATCACATATGTTTAATTAATTCACTTTAATTTTTCTAATTCCCTAGGTTAGACTTAGGGTCCTCATTAAAAAAATTAATTATTTGAATATCTCATACACCAGATGAAATTTCTCCAAACGCTTTCTGGGTCTTGGAGATCTTGTGTGTCTTAGCCCCTCCACAAAGTTTCGAAGCTAGAGCACACACGATGCTACCCCAAAATCTCAACACTCCCTCTTAGCGAGGAGTGTGCTCTAGTAATACTTCCACATTGAAGCATCACCTGATCTTGGCATCGGTCTCTGTGCTGCTGATGCTTGGCCTACTGCCCTCCATCCATTGTGGTGTTGCCATTGTACTGTTGTCCATGTCACTGCCACTGACATTGCCACATTTGTACTGCAGCTCCTTCTCAAATTGCTGCATCATGTTGCCCATAACACTGCCACTACTAACTGTTGCACTGCAACTCAATTGCTGAGAAGTAAGCAACTGAAAAACCATCATCCAATTTCTGACAGACAAGTCAGTTGGGCTGCATCTCATCACTAAAGCACCCTCTGTTAATGCTCTGTGTTGTCTCTTTGAAGCACTGCGCTGTCTGTTGCACTGCACTATGTAAGCACTGCCTCTGCGCTGCTGAAATCCCATCAGCCTCTGCGATGCTACTTCCACAATGTTGTTGCCTCTCCTCTGCGTTGATCCAGACTTTAGCGTCCCAGCTTGCCTTTGTTTCTCTGTGATCTTTTGCACCCACTTCTCCAGTCATCCCGCTATTGTCTTAAGGCTCCCGTAGCTCGTATGTGAACCAAGAGTTTGGGCACCTCAAGGATCCTGTCGTCCATTTGTAGCTGCTCTACAGATCAATATCGCCCCACTTCCTTGGTTCATGAGCACTCATGGCTACCTCATCGTCACGACCATCGTCCCCTTTTGCTACTGCTGCCTTGGAATCAGAAGATTTCTTGTCCTTCTTCCTTCCTCTTCGGACAAGTGTTGGCGAAGTGTCCAAGTTCGCTGCATCTAAAGCACTGAACCTTGGATAGGTCCCTCTTCTTCCCTTGATGTCTTTGTCCCTTAGATGCAAGGGTTGCATCCTCCTCCTCCTCTTTCTTTACTTTGACCCCACCACTGCTGCTTTGCTTCTTGGTTATCCTCCTGATTTCCTCCTGATTGCCCACATGTCCGCCCACGATGGTAATGCTGCCCTGCCCAAGATGCTTTGGAAAAATGTTTCCCATTCATCGGTGACTGCATTTAGGGCAATCCTCACCAAGAGCCCTTCATCTGAATTTGCCCCCATGGCAATCAGTTGATCTCGGGTAGTCTGAAGTCTAAAGAGAAAGGGATCGATTTCCTCACCCTTTTGCATCTGGAACAACTGCATCTCATTCTCCATACGCATCTTTCTCTGGACAGAGCTTCCCTGATACATCGTGTTCAAAGTTGTCCACATTTCATTTGTCGTGTTCTTCTCGACAATATGTGGAACCACATGATCCTTGACTCCATCCATGATCAAGCGCATAGCCCACGCTTGATTCTCATTGAATTTCTTCAGGGAATCTGCATCGGGTGCACAGCTAGGACATTTTCAGCACGGTCCTTGATGTTGTACTCATCCAGGACTTTCGGGATCCTAGCCCCCTAGATAACAAAGTTGGACACATCCTCCAACCTACCCTGATCTCTCAGTCCATGAGAAACCATCTCTGCTCAATCTGTCGAATCATAGACTCTTCTCCCTCCCATTGTTGCTACACTCAGCAATGAGCTAGATCTAGACTTCTTGACGAAAGAACCCTCTAGAGAATGTGCTCCCTCTGACAATTGATTTACCTCCCGGAAATCCTTCGCCAAAATAATTGAATCGATCCTCTACAATCACCCTCCTGATCGAATCACAAATCTGTTGAGCGACTGTTCTCCTCCCGCTCTTGTCACCTTTGCTAGGCATTGTTCTGCACTGATAGAACCTGTGCCATAGCAGCAACTTCTGAAGATCAGAAGCTCCGCTTCCAGACTTTTGAAAACTGCACAACAATCTCCACAAGGATTGCGTCCATCTGGCTGGCCTCTACATGAGCAGACTAGCTCAGCGAAGCGACTAAAAAGCGCAAGCTGCTCCTACGTCACTCTGGAAGGCTCTGCGCTGCCTCTGCGTTAGCCTAGACGGGCTGCGTCCCTCCTGGTGCTACGTTGCCTTCTTTTGGATCTCTGTTGCTTCAGTTGCCCTCTCTACAACAATTATCTTCAGCCACTCTACTGGTGGAACAGCTTGATCTGCAATGCTCTGATATCATGTGAAAGTTTCAAAATAGAAACCCTACTGCAGTGTCTAGATCTACTTCACCTACTTATTTAATTAACTTAACAAATTATTTTACTGAAGTATTCAGAAAAACATTAAAGCAGACACAAACTGCAGCCTACACATCTACAAATCATTTACTAAACAATACGCACATGTGACAAGATTACACACATATTTTTCGGACAAATGTGCCCGAAAAATCCCAATGCGGGAAAACCGATGCAAAAGCTCTAGAGGGTTTTATTATTATGCAGAATCTAAATACAACATTCTGAGCACCATAAATGGTTGGCCCTACAGAGAAATTACACGGCAGTTTGTACCTTTCACTCGAAGACAGAAAATATGGATGAATCACACCCTCAATCGAGATTTACAAATAACGAACCCTTTTTGTCCCACTGGAACCCTCAACGTTGCCTCTGTAGCCTCTGCGTCAGCCCTCACTGGCCAACGTCCCCACTGTGTCACCCTCACTGGTGTTGTGCTGCCCTATCTAGGCCTGCGTCACCCTGGTTGGTGTTGCGCTGCGCTAGCTGGTCTGCGTCACACTGGCTGGTGCTGCGCTGCGTTGGTTGGGTCTGCGTCACCCTGGTTGGGCTTACGCAGTCCTCTGCATGGTGTTGGTTGAACTGTGTCGCCCTGATTGGCTCTGCTTTGTCTGGTACTCACTACCTCTCTGCTATTGTATTCTCGGCCTTGGATTAGATCATCCCTTGCCGATCTCTACGCCTCACTGCACTGCAAACTCTCTTTGAATTCTTCAGCAAACCCCGCCCCAAAAATTCGACTTAGCTTCAGTGCTCTGCAATGTGTGTGTTCTCCAACTGACCCAAACCCTTCCTCTATACTTTTCTCATTGGGAAACCAACGGCCGTGATCTAACCTCTAATCGACGGCTCAGATTAAAAGATTGCTTGATCCACGTCACTTAGAACATTTCATCACGTGTTTAATTAATTCACTTTAATTTTTCTAGTTAGACTTAGGGTCCTCATTAAAAAATAATAATTATTTGAATATCTCATACACCAGATGAAATTTCTCCAAACGCTTTCTGGGTCTTAGAGATATAGTGTCTCTTAGTCCCTCCACAAAGTTTCGGAGCTAGAGCACACCCAATGCTACCCCAAAATCTCAACATGGTGTAGCCGACAAGTGTACCTCTATACAACATCAAATCTCTATTACATCATTTTCATTAGAGTTTAACACCACTAAGTCGGGGCATCCATATTGTCACATTGTCAAGGTTGTTAAGTTCATAACAGTGACAACTTATCAAAGCCTTATCAAGATCAATCAACGAGATAGTTGCTTATCCAAGGAGTAGATCCTGAGTATCAATCTTACTACATACTCTTACCATCAGGGTTATCGTGCTCATTACAAACACTACCAGCAGTATCAAGTTAGCGCATATCAAAGTCACATTGACTATTACTAATAAGTGCACTAGCATATCACATGTACTAGAAATTAAACTCACTCACATATGTATGACTGGCAAGCATTACTCAAGAGTACCATGTGAATCAAGATTTTTCTGAAAGTAATATTCTTGCCATACCTCAGGATTTGACTTGCAATCCCTATTGTTGCAACTAAATTGTATACATACCTTATAATATTCAGATACCTTAGCAACTTGTAGCATATGATCGTAATACTTTTCACTTGCTTCCTTTGCATCAGGTTCCTTTTCTTGTTCTGGCTTCCTATTCCTGCTCCAGCTTTTCTATTCCTACACTAGCTTTCCTTTCCTGCACCATTTTGCATCCAGATGATCCTTAATAAGGATCTGCTTATTACATCTTCATCAGGAGTTTAGAAGCAGTGTTGATAAAGTCGCCGAAATATCGGTGATATTCGGAAATATCGCGATATTTTCAACGAGACAAAATACCGCCGAGAAAATATCGCCAATATTTCGGAAAAATATCGTGCGATGATGGTAAATATCGCGGGGACTCCTGGGCCACGGCTAGAAAAGGGAAATTTGTTTCTTTTTTTTGTAATTTTCGTCTGTGAGGCTTAGAGAAGGAAGGGAAGAGCTTTGTGGTGGTTGTCAAGGAGGGATTGAGGATCAAAGAGCGATTATACTTATCAATTCAGAATTTTTTGTTGATCAAAGATTGAAGAACAGTGAGAGAAACTTCATTTCTTCCATTAATAGGTATGTTCTAAAAACCCCTATGTTAATGATTTTTTTCATAGATTTAGGGTTATGCTTGCTTGCCTCTTTGCCTACCAAGATTTTGTTTCTTTGTTTTTTTCCATTCGCTGTGATTTTCATGCCCATGAGCCAATGCAAGGGTTTTCTCCATATTTGGACAACAAGCTTCATTTTTATTTTACTTTCTTATGCACCCTCTTATTGCCATTTTTTGTGTATGCATGTTTAATGCCAATTATTTGTTTTTTTGGTGCCCTAGGTTTGAAATTTGAATTAGTTCACTGCAAATATGCCAAAATCCTTGGACCCATTTTGGGAGTATGGGGAGCTTGATGGTGGGACAAATCAGGCACATCTATCATGCAAATTGTGTGGGACCAAAATGGCAGGAGGGGTTACATGATTGAAATACCATCTGGCTAGACTCCCTGGACATGATGTTATACCTTGTACCGTTTCTAGTGCGGAAATTGTACAAAAAGCTCTTGAAGCAATTGCTGAAAAAGACAGAAAGATAACTGCTAGGGAGAGGGAACTGAATCCTGATCTCAGATAAATAGTTGCTAGTTTTATTTGTTTTGCAACTTTGCTACATATAACTCATGATGATGAGATACTTTTATATATGTTATGTTATTTTGTATTGGTTCTCCACATTTGAGTCCTTGATTGGACAATTATCAGGGATCAACAGGATTTGGTATCGACTTTGATATATCATTTGTAACAACCCATTCCTAATTGATAAGTAAAATAACATTAGCTAGTATACGACATACGCATGTGATAGCTACATATGCCTATATCGCATACCCCGCACTAGTATTAAGGCTACCTAAGTGAGAATAACGAATTTAATATTACCATATATTTTATCTCGCCATGATATAACGAAATCTCAACAGGCATGGGAGAGTGTTATTTAAGAAAACCAGATTATAAGTTAGTTAAAAATTATATATGGGTGAACTAATAAAGTAATAATATAATTAATTAAGGCAAATTAATTAAGATAAAAACAAACCTAATACAAATTAAATTCAAATTAAGACCTTACATAAAGCCATCACTTCTACGTATCTAGATAAGGATTCAAAATGGATATTTCATGCACTTAACCCCAAAAACCTTATCTCTAAGTTAAATATCTCATTAAATGAACATAATATCTCCTTAAATGCTACCCACCTTCATAAATGAGATAATATCTACGGGAGTTGGGGGCGGTGGAGAAAATTAATATAAGGGAAAGGATGTGAAGGAGGTGGGGGACGGTCTTTTGGAGGAAAATTCTACATTCTGTCCACAGAAAGGATTGAAGGATACAAAGTGGTTGGAAGGGAGTCTCATCGTCCTTGGGATTCTGGGCACGGGGGCAGAAGAGTGATCTTCTGGATCTAGGATTGTTCCTAGATCGGCTGGGAGGATTATATTGTTTCGGTGAACTTTTCTATCTGTCCACAGCATCACAGGAGGAGTGCCTGAGGAGAACCACCATTAAAAACCATCAACTGCGTTCCAGGTATTTCTTTTATGTATAGAATAGTTTCTCAATTAAATTTTACTGTTGATTTTCATTAAAATGCATTACTGCTGAATTATATGTTTAGATTAACATTCCTCAAACTAAATCGCTGTGTATGGAACCTTACATATGGTATCAGAGGGTGTTTCATACCCTCTTACGACCTTATAGGCCCATTAGAAATTCATTTATAAGCTGCTGCTTGTGTAAACCAGTCTCTGGTTGTTCCAAAATTTAAAGAGGACCCTGGTACTGGTTTTAACTCTTAGCCATGGCTTCACTCTTAGCAATTGCTTCAAAATGGATAGACCGATGCTCATATCCATTAAAACTTAAAACTTCCGATAGCGGGCCATACTTCTGTACCTTTAAGTCTTTTGGCCACTGCTGTAGCTGAAGATGCCTTGAATCTGCTTGCTGCCAAGAATATGTCTGAGGATGTCCTGCTGCAAACCCCGACCTGACCTCTGCTGGTGTACCTTCAGCTATTACTGTAGATGACTGATCGGTTAGGGTATTTTACTTACATAATTTTCCTCCTTTCTCACCTGATTGCAGACCATCATATGCATCTTATTGCATACCATCCTATGCATCAAATCCATAGATTTAGTTACAGATTATAATCGCAACAATAGTAAACAAAAAAAAAAATATATATATATATATATATATATATATATAAGCTCAAAATACTCTAAATATAACACATAATACTTACAAGAATAATTTAAAGTTTTGGCTCTCGGTCCTTGCATTTTGGGTAACGGATTTGGGTATTGGACTGATATTTTCATTACATACTTTGTAGAAAAAGATGTGTCAAATGCAATGATAAGAAGAGATCTGTCATTTATCAATTCCCAAAACATTTGATTTTAGACTCTTGTTGTCTATACTCACAAAACAACCACCTTAATTTGGCACGGAATTTGAATTGCTTGAATCTGCATCACACCACATCCATGCTTTGGTAGTGGTGATACTGGTGGAGCAGGCTCGACATTCTGGAACTGCTCGTGGAAAAGTCTATAGATCTGTTCAATATCAAATCATAGCTACACTGTATAATTAATGCACAGGCTACAGAAATCCTAGAAAACTCCAGCTCCTTTCCAATGTGTGAAAGTACTTTCCTCCCCTAGAACATACTGAACATTGAAATGAAAAATCCATGCTAGAATGGATGTGCTGTACATGAGCAAAAAAAAAAAAATGTACTGGGCTGTGTCGCTGCTTAACAGCTCTATATCAAAGTTCTCTGATATTAGGAAAAATGGCAGCACTACAGCACTGTTACTCACCATTTACAACCCTGTACCTTTCTCCCTTCATTTTCTTGTGATATGAGGCTGAACATCTTCTAGCAAAAATAAAGTCTTGATCCTCATATGTATCTGTCTCTTCAGGCCCTTTAGATCATCAGCAGTAGCTATCTTGATGTGGCTGATATTGCAAATTCTGCCAGTCATAAAAAATTTCCAGCAGAACTCTAAAAATGCAAATAAGGCTACATCATCATCTACCTTGCTGAAACGAAGTCTCTAAATTTTCAAAATGCGAATGCATTTTGAGGAGTAACACACCCCAAAGCCAGCTTCTGTATTGGAAAGCTTTTGGTTTTACTACCTCATAAACCACATATTTCTCAAAAAAATTATCCATGTGGGATTATTCAGCGCACAGAGAATTTGAAGAGTATAATGTAGAATGGAATGCCATCATAAGTATATGCCAATATATGGTTAAGATAACTTGTGATCACTGTAATTTCAAAATGATCCCAACAACCTTGAATATTACTATACAGAATACATGTTGAAGTACATAGACAGCATGCAACAATTTTAAATTCTCTTCATTATTTGTCTGAAATAATTGCAACAATATTTCTTGCATAGCTTTAAGCTCTCCCAAATTTCAACGATCCTGTTTTTTCTTTAACAAACATCATATACTGCATTGACAAGCTGCATCTAGAATCTGGAGACTGTAGGATATACTAGAACGTTTTAGCTATAATCTAAGCGTCATGAAAATAAAGTTACAGATAATGACATTATGAAGAGAACATGGCTGAAGGTGCAGATAAAAT
The DNA here is from genome assembly GCA_034641835.2 of Pinus albicaulis. Taxonomy (NCBI): domain Eukaryota; kingdom Viridiplantae; phylum Streptophyta; class Pinopsida; order Pinales; family Pinaceae; genus Pinus; species Pinus albicaulis. The sequence goes on from CM076569.1 coordinate 919,532,024, forward strand.
CACTTATAAAAAGTAAAAATAGAGTGTGTACGTGAGGGTATTAGTGATAAAGATGCACAAAATTTCTAGAGGCACCAAGATCCAGTAGAAAGTTGGTTTGTATCATTGTTACCATATACAAATTCAAATAAAATTGACGAAGATACAGATAAAAAGAAGTTACAAGGGATAAGGTAGATAAATCTTATTGAGGTTCTCGGAGTATAAGCACCTGCGCTTCCGATCCTTATCGAATTGATAGCGTGGCATACCAGCGATTGACTGAATTGACAACGAATAGATGACGGTGGAGCATAAGTAATTGCGTGGCACAAATTTGATGCGGTGGAGCACGTTGGCACATAGGAAATTACGATAGCGTCGTTTTAAATCACACCGCTGGGGAAAGTCGTTTTGAATTACCAAAACCCGTGGTTTGTGGTTTTTAAACCCGGTCGGGGCTCCACCAGCCGGGCGGCCACACCAGCGTAATATTTTATAAAAAAAATTATAAAGGCGTATTGCAATTAACCAAAGTTTAAATTTTATGGGGGGGGCGCCATTTGATCGATTGGAGTGCATATAATTGCGGTGACCAAAAAAAAAAACTATTTTGCATACGGATTTGATCCGCCTAACAACACGTATGCGGGATGGGCAGAGGGCGGTTTGAACACGTAACCTCCCCCCTCTGTACCTACGCCTCCACCGACGGGTTTGACGGGTTGCAAATTATATATGTATTTGAAAAGCCGAGTTTGTTTGAAAAGTCGAGTTGTTTAAAAGCCGAGTTTATTTGAACAGCCGAGTTTTGCAAGTTATGGATAAATTGTAAAGCGAAATTGTATATCGTATGAGGTTATAATATATTTGTTTGTAAAGCCGAGTTTCAGTTGCTAAACTCTGCAGTGTCAAAGATTTGTTTTGTTTGCGCTTATACGGCAATGGTACTAATGCCCATTGCCAGCTTGACTCCACATCTTTGATGTGCACAGACAAGATGATAACGCATTATCTCTGGCGAAGTCTGTTGTCTCTGTCAACTGTATTACATCAGGTGAAGAATAGATTCAAACTCAAATCCTTATATATATTTCCTTTCACACTTCAAGCTAAATAAATTTTGTTGAGCGGGCAGAGAGAAAAAAAAAAATATATATATATATATATATATATATATAAATAAAATAAAATTGTATGCATTCCATTAGATTTTAGTAGAATGATCATTCTCTGTGATTTTTCTTGGAGGCTATTATAAAAATTAGTAGATTTTCAGAAGTGAAATCTAGGAATCTTCTATTTGTGAATTATTTTGTTGGTAATAGATCTGGGGTTGAGATGAATCTATGCAAAACATAAAGTCAGCCTTGATAATATGCATTGAACTTTTGAGGAACTGCCAATATGCAGGTTTAACAGTTTTTGGCTGATGACAACAACCTTTATGTTTGACTTAATTTACTGGGATGAATTTATCCAAGGTATCCCAATATTTATTATCTTCGCCTTTGGAGCAATTTTTAGTCTAGTTTGAAACTTTGAAAACAACAAGACAAAAGGGCATTAGAGGACTGGTTCTGGGTTAGAACAATGTTATTTTAAATTAATAAGACAGTGGTTTACAGGGTTCAACCTGTCAACTTATGATTCTCTACTTCATCCGAGTAGGGCTTCCAAACCTTCCATAAACCTTCCATACGAGACTTCCGAATATATAGGAATAAGTTTCGATAGATTATTTCCACGAAGAATTATATTAAGATAATACGTTTGTTACCTGTGCTAAAATACACTTGATAATGGAGCTCATAAAAATTTAAAAGGGATTTCTGAATTAACACTCGTGGAGTTTGGAAGAGAACTTTGGATTGCAAAAGTATCACCTTCAAAAACAAGTATTGTTACAAGCTTGGGCAGCTGGCATCATCCTGTCAGAGAAGGATTAAAAAAAAAAAAGGAGTAGGTCCCATTGAGATGTAGATTAATGCACAAAAATGGAAAGAAAAGAGCATGGAGAATGTAATGCCAAATAGGAGAAAGATGTTGAACATAGAGGACTCAGGACCAGGTAACAGAAATAAATGAATAGCTATAGAAACTCACTCATTACAGGTGAAGATAGTGATTGTCTTATCAAATAAATAGAAAAGACAAAATGCTCGTGCCTTGTAGAAAACAACCAGCCTTTCCAATTGGCTAAACAACCTAATAAGGCACAGAGAGACCCATCTTGGAAAACGGTAAGGGTGGTTGTGCAGCTGAGACAAAGGAGCAGAGCTAGTGATAAAGAAGAAAAAGCCAAGCAACAAGACACAATCGTGTGAAAATCACAATTGATCATAGCAAGAAGCCAAAACACAGTTTCTATATAGTACCTACAATTTCAGCACTGCCTACCTAGGGTTCTTTAAATTAAAGGTGTGGTCTCATTCTAGCTTGGTCGGATTATTAGCCCATGGTCACACAACTATGGATGTATTTTGAGAGTATTTAAAGTCTTACCAAGTCTCATTTCTAAATAAATTGTCTTAGTTTCAACTAATAAATATGGGTAGGGGACAAATCTTAGATAGGATATCAATTCCTGAAAGATCCCTCGTACCTGAGGTCAAGTCATCCCTTGACCACCCGGTTTTATTGCTCATAAATAGGAGAAGTTGGTCGTAATTAAAAGGTAGATGAAGCTGTGTGATAAGCGTTGTCTCAGGCTCCGGGGGTTAAACTTGGAAGCATAAAGAAGGCTTCAAAGATCATGGAAATGCTGTTGGGTAGATAATACTAGGGGCTCTTGATTTGTAACTAGAAGTTGTTCATAATTTTATGATTATCTGTAATGTTTTGTTTTCCAATAAATAAAATAACTGAATATCTTTGTACCCTAAAAAAAAAATATAAATAAATAAATAAATAAATATATATATATATATATAATTTAGTTGGTTTTATGCAAAATAATTAACATTTTACTCTCAATTATTTTACGCAGATAGGGAGAGGCAAAGGTGAAGAAAATTAATATTCAAGTATTAGTTTTAGTCATAAGTAGCTGAAATCATTAAATCCCTTCTATCACTGCATCAGGGAATAAAACATTCTAGACAATTTTCGAACTATGATAAACCCTGCATTTCACTTTAGAGTTAGTCGCGGTGGTCTTAGCTTTAAAGATGTGGAGACATTACTAGGTGGGGAGAAACTTTGTGCTCAAAAGTGACCACCAAAGTTTGCAATATTTATTCACCCAGAGAGACTTGAATGCAAGACAAAGACGATGGAGTGAACTCCTAAGCGAATACGATTTTGCGATTTCATATATCAAAGGGAAGGAGAATGTAGTAACAGATGCATTAAGTAGAATACCTCGAATATTCTCCCTCGTACCTATCAGGGTGAACTTGAGAAATCAAGTGCTTGAACATCTTCTAAGAGATAGTTGGTGCTTAAAAATAAGGTCGGGGCTCGAAAGCAACCATTCGAAGGAACCTAAGTTCGAAGGGTATGATTTGGAAGAGGACGGAATTCTACGATTTCACGGAAGGATGTATATACCAGATAGTGGAGATCTCCGAAACACCATCTTGAAAGAAGCACACCGGGCAGTATATTGTGCACATCCTGGGGTAAAGAAGATGTACGCTGACACTAAGAGACTCTTCTTCGGGTCAGGCATGAAAAATGACATTATCCAATTTGTCGCTAGGTGTCTTGAATGTCAGCAGGTAAAAGATGATCACCGTCACCCAGCAAGTCTCTTACAACCTCATGACATCCCTATGACCAAATGGGAGATAATTTCTATGGATTTTATCGTTGGGTTGCCTCTTACACAACAAAAGCATAATGCCATTCTGGTTGTGGTGGATAGATTAACCAAAAGTGCCCATTTCATCCCAGTAAGAGATACTTATGAAGTAGTTGACGTAGCACGGGTATTCATAAATGAAATTATCAGATTTCATGGAGTACTTAAGAAAATCATATCCGACAGAGATCCTCGGTTCACATCAAGGTTCTGGAATTGTATGCAGTCGGCCTTGGGCACTCAATTAAATTTGAGTACTGCCTATCATCCTGAGACCGATGGACAGACTGAAAGGGTAAATCAAGTACTCGAGGATATGCTAAGGATGTATGTTATGGACTAATAGTCACGCTGGGAAAAGTACTTACCCTTGGTAGAATTTGCTTACAACAATAGTTATCACAGTTCAATCGGGATGCCGCCATTTGAAGCTTTATACGAAAGACCTTGCAGAATGTCGTTGAGTTGGAACAGGTTAGAAGATCGAATAATCGTCGGACCAAACTTGATCCAAGAGATGGAGGATCAGGTAAATTAGACAACGGTTAAAAGAGGCTCAGGATAGACAGAAAAGTTATGCGGACACTCACAGGACAGATAGAAGCTATGTAGTGGGAGAACAGGTTTTCATCCACATCAGACCAAATAAGAGCACCATCTGGTTTGGGAAGGGGACAAAATTATCCCCCCAGTTTATAGGACTGTTTGAAGTCCTGGAAAAAGTTGGACCTGTCGCTTATCGTCTTGCACTGCCACGCCACCTGCACAAAATTCATAATGTATTTCATGTATCTACCTTACGACACTATATTGCTGATAAATCTCATGACCTTCAATGGAAGGAACTGCAGGTATCGGACAAGGGAACCCTAACAGTCGAACCATTACGTATTCTGGAACGTAGGGTTCGACAGCTCAGAAACTGCCAGATAGACCAAGTGAAAGTCCAGTGGGACAAGTATAGTCCTGGATCAGCGACTTGGGAGGATGCTGAGACTTTTGCCAGAATTACCCCAGTTTGTGCTAAATTTTGAGAACTGAAAACTTTTATGTATATGACTGCTCTATTTTGATACTTGAAATTTTGAAATACTACGTAAAGAGGAGTTTTTACTTTGCTGGTGCCTGGATACCCATAAAGCTATAATGCTACTTCACTCTACTGATACAAAATATATGCTGTTTGTTTAAAATTTACTGGTGCATGGACACCGATATGCAATATGTCATTTAAATTAACATTGCAAGAATGTGAAATCATAGATTAAACATTATAGATGAAAATACCTATCAATTTGTTTCATTGCATTTCAAATATGATTCAAGGAAAGGAAATAGAAGAGTAACTACATTTTGAATATGAAAAGTGAAACATATGGGTATACAGATTGAAAAGGGTTAAAGCAATGCATAATAAATAGAACATGAATGAACTAAACAGAAGCAGCATCTGAAATGAGAAATTTTATTGAACATATTGATACCTATGTGAACAAATTTTCTTTTTATATATATAAGTTCTAGGATTGATATCATAAATATCAAAGTATTTTGAATATGTAGAGGTTGTTATATGGGTAACAATTGGTTATGAACAATATAGATGCATATGCTATAATATGTGTACGAGTGTTTACATTGCAGATTGTGTACCAGTGATTACTTCGCAGAACACAGGTTACCGAAACAATAGACGTGATGACAGAATCCCCAAAACGTTGAGACTCCATGTGATTCCATGATAGGGTGTTGACCCTAGTTCTACTGGGAGGGGTGGAGGTGTTGCCCACCGTTTATCCTCCAATACCTGGAGTCATGTGAGGACTGTGCGAGTCACGCTCCCCTAGACGTGTAATGATGACTGTCGGATGCCTACAAGCATATCAGGTCGATGTAATCGACGCCGATATCCTTAAGGTCTATGAATGGATCAGTAAAACTGATGCCATGTCATATTCCTGTAGAGGACGGATAGGATGGGAGTGGAAGAGATTAGAAAGGATAGGATGATTTTAGAATAGTCTGCAGAGGCGGTTGAGATGTGAAGTAACAAATAAATTACAAAGAAAAAGAAACATGCATATTCAAACGAAATTCAATCTTAAAATACAAACCTTCTCACTTGTGCCCTAATCTCTAGAAACATGATTATCAATATGAGTATATGACGCCCTAACTTCGAGACGAAGTTTTTCCGAAGGGAGGAAGTATGTAACAACCCATTCCTAATTGATAAGTAAAATAACATTAGCTAGTATACGACATACGCATGTGATAGCTACATATGCCTATATCGCATACCCCGCACTAGTATTAAGGCTACCTAAGTGAGAATAACGAATTTAATATTACCATATATTTTATCTCGCCATGATATGACGAAATCTCAACAGGCATGGGAGAGTGTTATTTAAGAAAACCAGATTATAAGTTAGTTAAAAATTATATATGGGTGAACTAATAAAGTAATAATATAATTAATTAAGGCAAATTAATTAAGATAAAAACAAACCTAATACAAATTAAATTCAAATTAAGACCTTACATAAAGCCATCACTTCTACGTATCTAGATAAGGATTCAAAATGGATATTTCATGCACTTAACCCCAAAAACCTTATCTCTAAGTTAAATATCTCATTAAATGAACATAATATCTCCTTAAATGCTACCCACCCTCATAAATGAGATAATATCTACGAGAGTTGGGGGCGGTGGAGAAAATTAATATAAGGGAAAGGATGTGAAGGAGGTGGGGGACAGTCTTTTGGAGGAAAATTCTGCATTCTGTCCACAGAAAGGATTGAAGGATACAAAGTGGTTGGAAGGGAGTCTCATCGTCCTTGGGATTCTGGGCACGGGGTCAGAAGAGTGATCTTCTGGATCTAGGATTGTTCCTAGATCGGCTGGGAGGATTATATTGTTTCGGTGAACTGTTCTATCTGTCCACAGCATCACAGGAGGAGTGCCTGAGGAGAACCACCATTAAAAACCATCAGTTGCGTTCCAGGTATTTCTTTTATGTCTAGAATAGTTTCTCAATTAAATTTTACTGCTAATTTTCATTAAAATGCATTACCGCTGAATTATATGCTTAGATTAACATTCCTCAAACTAAATTGCTATGTATGGAACCTTACATCATTTTTATTTTACATCCACTACATCATATATATATCAGTGCTTTCTTTATATTAATGTTTCAATGTGTTTATTTCATGTTGTTATTGCTTTATATGTTTAAAAATCTGAATAAGAAAAAAAAATGAATATATTATGCATTTTTTTATGCCTGTCTATATTTGCCGATATTTTCTCCGATATTGCCGATAAGATGTTTTCTGGACCCTCGCTGATATTTTTCCGATACTGATATTATCAACACTGGTTAGAAGCATTCAAATACTCAAATATGTATGCAGGAAGTGTTACCCACCACCTGTGGGTAGTGTATATAGGAGAAAAAATTTCTCCTAGATGGTCCTCAGCTGGTAGCCAGTAACCCATTGCAACCACCAGAAAGCTCGATGTGCCAATTTCTCTGCCATGTGGTCCCTCGACCACTTGTCATGAATGTATGTTTGAAGGTCAGCCTCCCGACCCCAAAGGTATGGCTTGTCATTAGTATAGTTGAGTAATTTTCCTTACTTGTCATGGGCACTTTTGGGCATGGATTGGTGTGGGGGATTTGACAGAAAGAGTGGGGTAGGCTTGTATTCTTGTCTCCACTACTCGATTTCGTGGTTACCCTTGTATCCTAGTCCCATGGGATCTCCTTTACTAACCATTTGGCTTTTGGGTTAGCACTACATGGGAAATCCCGATTTTGGTTGCGTGGTCCCGCTTCCCGATACCACCTACATCACCCCCCTTCCACTCATTTTAGCCCCATTCATCTATTTTCCCATCTGGGTCCACATGTGTGTTGGGTCCACATAGGGTTAAGCCTCCCCCTCCCCTTGTCCACACCTTGGGTTGGGCCTGGAACGATGCTCCGAAGGTTGATGCAGCTAAAAAGAAAAGAAAAAGCACAATTTGGCCACTCTAAACAGGAAATGTACCACAAAATGCAAAAGATGGGCAGGACATACAAATTTAGCACGTGGGCAATAGCCAAAACATAAGCTCTACCCCTTATCTATGGCCATCACCCTAGTTCCTATGGACCCTAAATGAGCCCCCTCTACCATTAATTAACCCATGATTGTCCCAACCCCTAGTGGGCAATGAACCGCCCCACCTTAAGGGGGCATTCACTGCTACATATTACGCATCATGCTCTCATCCCCTAGAGCCTCAAGCAGTTATTAAGAAAAATCAATAAAAGGAAAAAGTCATATGAAGAAGGGTGGAAAAACAAAGGTTTGGTAACTCATGTACTGAGATTTGCTCCCTCCTACACTTATATACCCAGGTGTGGGCTTCCCTTATTTTAGCTACCCTGGCTCCTTAACATGTGGTCCGGATGTTTTCCCTAATCCCCACTCAGTTCCATCAATATATCCTTTGCCACCTACCATTTGAGAGATGCACCACGAACATGTCACCCCCTCTAGAGGTTGAAACCACCTAATAGGGTTCTTGGCTAACCACCTATTGAGCTTGGAGACACTTGTACATACCAAAGCCCACTATGGAAGGGCATATGCCACCATGAAGTGCCACATTGATTCCACGACTTGTAAGCTCTTTTACTTGATTATTCTAATGAATTATGGCACCCTTTAGAGGGCTAGGAGACATATTAGATCTTATGCAGGATTGCAGGTGGGTTCCCATTTGGGGCTTGGTCTCCCTATACGGGGTCCTAGCCCTCCAGAGGGCCACATTAGCACTTATAAGGGTGAGCGTTGAAAGCCATGGGCCTCCACCATAGCCAAGATTACTTCATGGATCCCCAACAATGTTCGTTGATTGCTCCTATTCCACCTTTCGGATGAGGGTGATGCACTTAGCTCACCATGCCCAGTCGACTCCACGGATGCACCATACATTTGGCAGATGTTCCAGGCTCCAGAGGGTTGTTCCCCGTAGCAGAGGTAGGCCTTATGTCATCATTCTAGCCCTTATAGAAGGTTTACAAGCACTTCCAATCCATTTGGAGACCCGTGAGGATGACCTTGTGGCCCGCCCCCCCCCCCACAACACCCATTTGGGAGCACCACAGGTTTTTGCTTAAAGAACAAGGGGGCAACCTCTTGTCTGTTGATTTTTGGTAGCATCGGATGTGCTCTAAGCCCCAAATTTTGTGGAGAGGCTTAGACACATGCATTACAAATGACCCAGAAATCGTTTTGGGAAAATCCACCCAGAAACAATTTTATAAGAAAAAATAATTATTTTTAATGAGGCTAACTCTAACTTAAGAAATTAAAATAATTAATCAATATTAATGTAAACTGTGGGTGAATCTTCTAGATAAAGTAGATCAAGTCTAATATAATCTTAGTCGTTGATTGGAGATCTAATCTCAGTCGTTGATTTGTAAACGAGAATGTTATAAAGGAAGACTTGGGGGTCATTTGTAAATCACACCGAGAGGATCTAGAAATTTCCAAGCAGTGCTCGGAAGAAAATCTGATCTAAGTGATTCTTGATTGCAGTGAGGGACAATAATTCTGGTTGGAGATTTTCCTGAGCCGGAGAATACACAGCAGAGAAGGCAGAGAGCATATCAGCAGAGGCAGCGTAGCAGCTACGCAAAACCAAAGTAGTAACTACTTTGGCTTCAGTAACAAATGTATTTTAATGAGTGAAAGTTTCTTCAGTAACTACTTCAATATTTCTAGAAGTAATATGTTAATAACTTCTTAAATCTGAATTTACAAGTAGGAGAAGTAGTTCAGTTGTAGCAATGGGGATTCTTAGATCTAGGATCTAGGATCTTGGAATTTCCACATGGTATCAGAGAAAAGTTTGATGTGAAACAAGAAGAGCAGATCTAGCACTGAAGCGAAGGAGGAATTGTTGCAGCAATAGCAGATCGAATCCCCATAGGGATTACACAGTTCTAAGCTAGAAAGGCAGAATTTTCGAGGTGGTCTCTCTCTGAGTGAGTCGACAGAGAGGTGAGACTTCCAGATCGAAATTTTTGCCAAGGCAGAAGGAGCATCGCAGAGCTGGTGGGATGCAGTTTCTGCAGGCAGATCTTGATTTTGCCGGGCAGAAAGTGTCAGAAGAAGAAGCAACACAGTGAGGGAATTCTCTCTCAGGAGATTCCTAGTCGGGGAATTTTAGTTCTTCCAAGATCTGAGCAGCAAATCTACAAGCTCCACAAGGAAGAAGAGGAGCAGATTCGACATTCTTGACGGCCATGGCAGTTCATGGGATTCAAGATCTGGGAGCCTCCGACTACGAGATCAATGAGGATGAGTACGCCATGTGTGCTCACGCATCTCCAGGAGGGAGATGCGGCAACATTGAGTTGTAGTTCAGCAAAACTGCAGTTGGGCAGGATCCTGAAGTAGTCCACCTCTCGGATCACAACCTTGCTACAAGTTCCCATATTCAGCAATAGCAGACTAGAGGAGTTTTCAATCGGTGCAGAGGAGTGCAGAGATGACAATTGCAGTGGATAGCAATGCCAACTTCTGAGCAGCGCAGAGCAAAGTTGCAAAAGCGCAAAGCATATTTGCAGCAACGCAGCACAATGCAGTGAAGCAACAGTGCAGTGCAGAGCAGTAGCAACGCAATGCAGAGCAGCAGCAGTGCAGTGCATCAAAGGGACAACGCAGTAGCTAACAGCAGTCGGTGTTTTCAACATCGAGATGCATCCTGAACACTTTTCCAGATTTTTGGACGTTTTTCAATTGCTTCTCTCAACAGTTGAGTTGCAGTGCAAAGTTAGCAGTGGCAATGCTAGCAGCAAATGCAGCATTTGAGAGGGAGTTGTAGTACGAATGCAATGTTGATCGTGGCAAGGTCAGCAGCAGTACAGTGCAGCAGCAACAGCACAGTGATTGAAGGGCAGCATGTCAAACATTATCAGTGCAGAAGGAGATGCTTCAGAGTCAGAGCAGTGTGCAGCAGGGCATATATGTTAGAGCACATTCCTCACTAAGAGGGAATGTTGATTTTTGGTAGCATTCGATGTGCTCTAAGCCCCAAATTTTGTGGAAAGGCTTAGACACATGCATTACAAATAACCCAGAAATCGTTTTGGGAAAATCCACCCAGAAACAATTTTATAAGAAAAAATTATTATTTTTAATGAGGACCCTAAAGTCTAACTTAGGAAATTAAAATAATTAATCAGTATTAATGTAAACTGTGGGTGAATCTTCTAGATAAAGCAGATCAAGTCTAATATAATCTTATCCATTGATTGGAGATCTTGGTCATTGATTTGTCAATGAGAAGGCTATAAAGGAAGACTTGAGGGTCATTTGTAAATCACACCGAGAGGATCTAGAGATCAAATTTTTCTGACAGAGTATTTCCTGATTGTAGTGAGGGGCAGCAATTATGGTTGGATATTTTCCTGAGCCGAAGAATACACAGCAAAGAAGGTAGAGAGCAGATCAGCAGAGGCAGCGTAGCAGCTACACAGAGGCAGCGATGCAGCCTCAAGTGAATAAGAGATTCAGTTGAGGGTCAGCCACATCCAATGTCAGAGAGCCGAGATGTGAGACCGGAAGAGGCCAAAAGGGCAGATCCAGCTAGCAGAAGACCAGTGACGCAAAATCCATGCAATCCCCACATAGAGAGACATAGAGACTGCGTAGCGCAGTGGAGGGCTTATAGATCTGGGGTTGTTGGTCAGTCAAGCTTCCAGATCAGCGTGAGATTTCTCTCACTAACTTTTTGTCAGTCATATTCTCTGCAGGGATTGCAAAAAGGCATCCCATATTTGTATTCAGAAATTTACTGCATAATATATAAACCCTCAGATCTGCTGCATTGATTTTCCCGCATTGGGTTTTTCAGGGGATGTTTGTCCAAAAATAACGTGTCCTGTGTTTGCATTAGTCTTTCTTGCTCAGTTTTCTTTTCACAAATGTATTTTAATGAGTGAAGGCTACTTCCAGTATTTCCAGAAGTAATTTGTTAATAACTTGTTAAATCTGAATTTACAAGTAGGAGAAGTAGTTCAATTGTAGCAGTAGGGATTCTTAGATCCGGGATCTTGGAATTTTCACATTGTCCACTATGATGGGAGTCCATTTCTTCATTATGGCACCCTTTGGACTTCATTAGGCCTCTTCAAAGGCCCAACAACTCACTTTGTTGCTCATTCGACCCTCTAGAGAGGCTTATTCATGTATTACTGAGCTATTTGGTGGGCTTGTCACCAAAAGTTTTGTTATTATGCACATTATTTTATTCTAGGGGCTAAATTAGGTCTAATTAGCTAAATCGAATTCATTAGGAAGTGTATAAATAGAAGTGAAATGAATCATTTGGATCATTATCTCTTGGGAGATTTTCGCTACTCTTTTTGGAGGACGAAATTGGATGAATGGATGGATGAATTTTGATGTTTGGATCTTTTTATTTTTGTCTTGGAGCTTCTATATTGGTATATGATGATGATTGGATATACTTGTTCTCACATGTAAGTACCTTTTAATGCTATTTTGTCACTCTTTTTATGTCACATGCATGTTGTGGGGATTTTCGATATACTAGGTTGAAATTCATTGTTTTTCCTGTGTGACATGGTGTAAATTTGTCTCTTTATAGCATTGCATCATGTCATGGTCCATGTTTGAAGAAGTGAATGTTCCTAGAGATATTTTTCTGAAATTTTATCTTGATAAGTCATCACATATTGCATATCGAAGTGTAAAGACCTTGAAGCAATTGTCCATGCCCTAATTGTTATGCGAAATTGTTTTATAGGCCTCCTTGACTAAGTGAATCCATTCCAATCATTGAAACGTCCTTGACTCCATTTCCCCAAAAGAATTAGCCATTGGGCCTCCATACGTGATCATCAAAACATATTCTTTATCACCTTTCCCTTTCTCCTCTAGGCCTAGCCTCCATAAGGGACATAAGGCATCACATTTCTCACAAACTACTCATCAAAAAAATTCGATCTCTTAGCCTCTACTGCGTTGTTGTGTCTCTTAGGATCCCAACAAATTTGAAGTCATTCTGACAGTGGGACCTTGTTAGGTCCCTATATTATTAGTATAGTCCCTTATTGTTGTTAGTGTAACCCCCTTATTGTTATTATTGTACCCTTGTAACCCCCATATTGTTATTATTGTGCCCTTAAATTATTATTGTTAGGTCGGATTATATTGTGGCCCCACTAGGATTATATTGTGGCCCCATGGACTCCTATATATGGAGAGGAGGTTTTTTAATTTGAATCATCCAAGAATTGTTCATTCATGTAATGTATTGGAGGTTGCCCCCTCGAAGTGGCTTATTTCTAAGGCATTGATATCTCTTTTCTTCTATTTTTGGAGCTGATTTCACAACATTTGGTATCAGAGTTTTGGATTCTAGGGTTTTCGCTGCTCCAAACAGGTCAGCATGGCATTTTCGCTATAACTTTTTTTCTACGAAGGTTCAGAAGCTGAAATTTTTAGAGTGCAAAGCCGAAATCCTGAGGAACATCGTCGCAAAATTTCAGAGCTTGGTTCGCAATATTTTCGGAGATATGATCTAGGGAAGTTAGGGCTTTTTGCAGGCTCCTGAATTTAACCTAAACAGGTCATCGCAGCATTTGCGCTATAACTTGTTTTCTACTAAGTTTCAGAAGCTGAAATTTTTAGAGAGCGAAGCCGAAATCTTGAGGAACATCGTCGCAAAATTTCAGAGTTTGGTTCGCAATATTTTCGGAGATATAATCTGTGGAAGTTAGGTCTTTTCAGGCTCCCGAATTTCATCTCAAAGATTGGGAAAATCTTCATAACTCTCTCTCTGAGCATCGGATTGGAATGCTGTAAAAAGTGGCTACAAGTACACGAACTGTAGTTTCTTGTCTATCAATTTCAGAGCCAAAGGAGGAAACAGTGACACGTGGCAAGTCGTACAAGTTCGCTACACTGAACCAATCCATAAATGGGTCATTGTGGGAGATTGGACATAACTTTGCCTTGAGGAATCCAAATCAGGTCAGAGCTATGGCATTCAAAAGAAGATTCAAAGGGTTACTTCAGGGCCAAATTTCAGATATTGAAGATAGAGATAATTCAGTTTCAATATCAAGCTCCTCAAAATCAAAAAAAATAATTCAGTTTCAATATCAAGCTCCTCAAAATCAAAAAAAATGTGTGTATTTTTTTTTCAAATTGCATAAGTCTTGTTTGAAAAATCAGTTCTAGTTGATTCCAAAGGCCTATTGGGCATAGCTATCAATATTGGGTTCTAAAATGCCTCCTAAAAAGAATTCAACACCCATTAAGCCTTCAGAAGGCTCTACTATGACTCGTGAAGATGAAGAAATGCAACATGAGATATCAAAAGTCCATGAGCAAGTGCACCAAATTTCGCTATCGCAAAGAGCAACAAAAAATGAAATGGAAACTGAGATGGATGGTTTGAAGAAAGGCATGGAAGCTAAGATGAATGGTTTGGAAGCTAAGATGGATGGCATGGAAGTTGGCATGGAAGCTAAGATGGATGCCATCGATGAAAAAATGGAAAACATGAAGAATGATCTAAAAGCAGACATGGAAGGTTTGACAAAGTTGATACAACAAATGTTTCCTAATGATGAAAAGATAGTAGAGGAAACTCATGATGAGAACAAAATAAATGCTAATCGTGATTTCATAAACTCTAATGTTTGTAGGAAGAACCACCATATTCCAAAGATGGATATGAGGAAGTTTGATGGCAAGGATCCCGTAACATGGATACTACAGATGGAGCAATATTTTGATCTCAATAATGTGCAAAACACACAAAAGGTACGCATTGCAACTTTACATCTAGAACAAAATACATTTGTATGGTATCGATGGCTTTGCTCCCGTAAAAAATTGTCACTTGGTCAATTTTTATGGAGGAAATGATAGCACATTATGAGGATACAAAGAGCAACACCTTCTTTAGCCAATTGATAAATCTCAAACAAAAGGGTTTAGTGGGGGACCACATTGAGGACTTCCAAAAATTGAATATAAGGGTAACTGATATTCCAGAGGAACAAAGGATTGATCTCTTCATAGGTACTTTAAAGGATAACATCCAACATGAAGTTCGCATTTTGGAACCTGATTCATTGGAGAAGGCATTCAGGTTGGCAAGAAAAATTGAACGTAAAATTATGGCGACAAGGAAGCCTACCACTCACTTCTATAAAGAGGGAAGTGTTGCTACTCCTAGATTTCCACAACCTACAAGGTTGACACCACAACAATTGGAAGAAAAAAGAGCAAAAGGGCTTTGCTACAGTTGTGATAGCAAATACACTAAAGATCATAAGTGTGCTGAGAAGAAATTATTTTACATAGATTGTGAAGAGGAAGAAGAAAATGAACAAGAAGAGGATATACACCAGGAAACAACCCAAGAAAATGAAGAAATGCGTCCGACCATATCGTGTAATGCATTGGCCGGAATTTCCACTCCTCAAACTCTCAAGATAGAAGGACATATCAAGAAGAAAAAGGTAATAGTGTTGATTGATTCTAGTAGTACCCATAATTTTATTCATTGTAAGGTAGCCAAGCAATTGAATTGTTTCTTATACCCAGCACCAGAATGTCAAGTGATGGTTGCAAATGGAGGAACTATAAATTGCTCTGGAAAATGCCATAATATCAAGCTATCCATGGGGGAATATGTATTGAATAGACCAATGCTTTCCATCCCAATGGGAGGTGCTGATGTCGTACTAGGAGTACAATGGTTACAATTTTTGGGGACGGTAGCTTTTAATTTTCAAGAGCTTTTCTTGAAAAAAATTCGGAAGGAAAGGAAATCAAATTACGGGGTATCACAAGGAAGCTAGGAAAGATAATAAGCTCTAATGTCATGACAAAGCTTCTGAAGAAAGAACAACTAAGCATAATTGCACAATTATGCTCACTAGAAGTTCCAACATCAAAATCATCTATTTCTCCAGATCTCCAAAGAGTCTTGGACAATCATTCCAATGTGTTTGATACTCCCAAAGGACTCCCACCTATTCGTGATCATGATCATGCTATTCATTTGATTCCAGGAAGTGTTCCTCCAAACATCCGACCTTATAGATATCCTTACTTCCAAAAGAGCAAAATTGAACGTATGATTGCAGAAATGTTAGAGGCGGGTATAATTCAACCCAGTCAAAGTTCTTTCTCTGCTCCTGTAGTATTGGTACACAAGAAGGATGGATCATGGCGAATGTGTCCGGATTATAGGGAGCTCAATAAGTTCACCATTAAAGACAAATTTCCCATTCCTGTGATTGATGAATTATTGGATGAATTACATGGAGCAATTTATTTTACCAAGTTGGATCTTCGTTCAGGATATCATCAAATTAGAATGAAGACCGAAGATATTCCAAAAATAGCATTTCGAACCCATGAGGGTCATTATGAATTTTTGGTCATGCCTTTTGGCCTTACCAATGCACCTTCTACATTTCAAGGGTTGATGAATTCCATTTTCAAACCCTTCCTTAGAAAATTTGTGCTAGTATTTTTGATGATATACTAATCTACAGCAGGTCTTGAAAGGATCATGTTCAACATGTTGACAGGGTGCTCAAACTATTGCAGGAGAAACAATTATATGCAAAAACATCCAAATGTTTCTTTGGAGTACAAGAGGTGGAATATCTGGGTCATATTGTATCTCACGAGGGTGTTAAGGTAGACCCTAACAAAATTAAAGCCATTAATGAATGGAAAGTCCCCACAACCATAAAGCAGTTGCGAGGATTTCTCGGGTTAACAGGGTATTATCGCAAGTTTGTTAAGAATTATGGGAGAATAGCAGCACCTCTAACAACATTATTGAAGAAAGATGCATTTTCATGGACTCCTGAAGCAACCAAGGCCTTTGAACATCTTAAAGAGGCAATGTGCCTAGCACCAGTCTTAGCTATGCCAGACTTCACAAAAACCTTTATTGTGGAATGTGATGCCTCAGGAAATGGAATTGGTGCTGTTTTAATGCAAGAAGGAAGACCCATTGCTTTTGAAAATTTTCCAATGAAAGGAAAGTATTTACAAAACCTATTTATGAGAAGGAAATGTTAGCAATACCGCATGCACTAAAGAAATGGAGAACTTACCTAATGGGAAGACACTTCAAGGTAAAAACTGATCATGATAGTCTTAAACACTTTTTGGAACAAAGACTATCTTCAGAAGAGCAACAAAAATGGGTCACAAAGATGTTGGGTGATGACTTTGAAATAATCTACAAAAAAGGAAAGCTTAATGTTGTTGCAGATGCACTCTCAAGAAAGAATGAAGAGGTGGAAGCATTGCTTTGTGCTATTTCTATTATCCAACCAGATTGGATAACCGAAGCAAGAGATGAATGAAAGAAGGACAAAGATGTATGGACACTCATTCAAAAGTTGCAGCAAGATCCTAGTACATCTGATACATTTAGTTGGAAAAATGATTCCTTATGGTACAAAGATCGCTTATATCTTTGTAAGAATTCCCAACTAAAACAAAAGATTCTTCTGGAATTGCACACTTCTCCTTTTGGAGGACACTCAGGATTTTTAAAAACTTACCACAGGGTGAAGAAAGAATTTTTTTGGGATGGCCTTAAATCTGATATTCAAAAGTTTGTGGCGGAATGTTTGTTTTGCCAGCAGAATAAAGTGGAGACAATTAAGACCCCGGGACTTCTATAACCTTTATCCATTCCAATTCAACGTTGGGAGGAGATTTCAATGGATTTTATCACAAGTTTACCTAAGTCCAAAGGAAAGAATGTCATCATGGTGGTAGTTGATAGACTTACCAAGTATGCACACTTTTGTGCATTATCTCATCCATTTAAAGCAAGTACAGTTGCTACTACATTTATGGACACAATTCAAAAGCTACATGGAAACCCAAGGGATATTGTGAGCGACAGAGATCCCATTTTTACTGGAAATTTTTGGACGGAGTTATTTTCTTGTTTGGGTACTCAATTAGCTCATAGCTCATCTTATCATCCTCAATCTGATGGTCAAACTGAGATCATAAATAAATGTTTGGAAGGATATCTTCATTGTTTTGTATCTGATAAACAAACACAACAGGTCAAGTGGTTACCTCTCGCTGAATGGTGGTATAACACTTCCTTCCATACTGCAGCAAAAATGACCCCATTTATGGCACTTTATGGATATTATCCACCATCCATCCATAGTATTAAAAACCGGCCGGTTTGAACCGATAACCAGTCAAACCGACCGGTCAACATGCCCACCGGTTCAAACCGCCCATGCAACCCGGTTTAACCCTACCTTTGACCAAGATTTTCCGGTTAACCGGTGCTAACCAGCCGGTTTATCCATAAACCGGCCGGTTCCGTCCTTAACCAGCCGGTTAGCACCTAGGTTGCTGTTGGATTGTTTAACACAGAAAATAATGAAGATTGCAAGGCTTTATTTCATCCAAGCCATGAATCCAAGAATACAATCCTTAAATCTGAGAAATTACAAACTTAGTAGTAGCTCATCTGGCTTACAAAAAGAACACAACCTTTTAGTTGCCAAAATTTGAATCTCTCTCCCACCATTAAAATGTCTTCAGTTGTCTTTCATGTCTTTTGGTAGATGAAATTTTGTCTTCATTTTGGAAACAATTTCTTAAAATAGAATATAAATCCCATACTTAAGGATTGCCAGACACTTGGATAGTTTGTTGTCACACGTCCTGCAAATGAGGAATTTGTTTGATAGTCGTTAATAATAATAGCCTTCTTTATTATCTCATCTGCAAGGTGTACATTCATGTTTCTTAACCGCAGCTATATTGAAATCATGTATAGCTGACTCAACATTCCTTGCAAGTTGCAACATATCTTGTCAGGTCAAAGTCATGAAAATGAAAATTTGCAAACATTTCCAGCTTATGATTCATAGACCAGATATATAAAAAGCTCTTCAGATGAACTACTATAACTTTAGGAAGCCTACACAAATCCAAACTTTTTGCTAGCTTGGTAGCACTCATTACAGCAGGGGCAATACTACATCTCTCTAGGCACTAATGACTTTTCCCGTAAGAAAGCCTCTAAACATATATATAATGAGAAAGAATCATGTCTTGCTTTTTCGATGGAAACCCAGGTTTGAAGACTTCAAGTAGAATTTCAAGATAATGTGTATCATACTTTTCTAATTCCTTCTCTGACCAGTCTATAAAGACTTGAACCATTGTACATGTATTTGATATCAAAATTGATTTATCTTTTGTGATAGAAACCTCTTTACTCACACTCTTTTCATCTACTAATCATAGGTGAAAAGCCAAATTGATATATTCACCTTTACATGGTCTATAAATGTGCAAAATTTTAATATTTTGTCTCTATTGGCTTGGAATCATGGTTGCAAATATTAAAAATAGTTTTTTTTATTAAAAAATAATTATTTAATGTATTTTTTTAAAAACCGGTTCGTTTAGACCTGACCAGTACCGGTTAGACCGGTTCCGGTCTGATTACCGGTTCATTAGGTCCACCGGTCCCGTCATTGGTTCCAGTTTTTAATACTATGCATCCATCAAATCATCTTTAAGAAAAAATTCGAAGGTTCAAGCAGTGGAAGATCACATCGAGCATCAGCAAGAAGTTCTCCAACTCTTAAAGGATAACCTGAATTTGGCACAAAATCGAATGAAACAACAGGCAGATCAACATCGTAGCGAGAGAAGTTTTGATGTAGGAGATTGGGTATTTTTACGGCTACAACCATACAACAAATGTCCCTCAAGCAAGCAAAGAAGGATAATAAATTATCGCCAAAGTACTATGGTCCTTACAAGGTGTTGCAAAAGATTGGTACTATGGCATACAAATTGGAGCTTCCTGCTTCTTCGCGAGTACATCCAGTTTTCCATGTTTCATGCTTAAAGAAGGTTATAGGTGAAAATCTTCGAGTTCAAACAATATTGCCAGAACTTGATGAGGAAGGAAAAATAATATTGGAACCTGAAGTGGTCATGGAAACAAGAGCTCGACAGCTACGGAATCGATCAATTTCAGAGTATCTCATCAAGTGGAAGAACTTACCCACTGAAGATTCTATATGGGAGGATGAGAATTTTATACAGAAGCACCCGGAGCTACTCAAGCGTTGAGGACAACACTTTTTTGAAGGAGAGGGGCATGTTAGGTCCCTATATCACTAGTATAGTCCCTTATTATTGTTAGTGTAACCCCCTTATTGTTATTCTTGTACCCTTGTAACCCCCATTTTGTTATTATTGTGCCCTTAAATTATTATTGTTAGGTCGGCTAGGATTACATTGTGGCCCACTAGGATTACATTATGGCCCCATGGACTCCTATATATAGAAATGAGGTTTTGTAATTTGTATCATCCAAGAATTGTTCATTCATGTAATGTATTGGAGGTTGCCCCCTCGAAGTGGCTTATTTCTAAGGCGTTGATAACTCTTTTCTTCTATTTTTGGTGCTGGTTTCACAATAGACCTTGAGATATTTCAAGCCATAGCTTCAGGATTGATTCTTGCCCTTTGTTTCCCTTGGCTAGTGACCTCATTGGGATTATCGCATCAAATTCAAAGAAAATTTATCCCTTAATTCCTTTCTCCCCTCAATTAGGTCACACGCACCATTGGTTGATTAATTCCATCCCCTTGACCTAATTTTGGGTCCCCTTGGTCCCGTGTGATATCGCAACTTTTTGAAGATAATTCCACAAAGACCACTTGGAATCCAAGTTTTCACAAGGATTTTAAGGTCTAGGAATCTCCTTGAAAAGTCATATACTCAAACCCTAGACCTTGAAATTCTCCCAAGCCCTTCCTAAAGAACCTTTCATCTTGCTTTCCAAACAAGCAAGCCATATATTTGAGCCTCTCTTGTGAATAGGCTTCTAGGATCACCTCTCATCCTATCATTGATCCACTCATCTTTGTGATCCTTATTATACCGGATCTCCTCCCATCGGTGAAAGTCCGTAAAGAGCAAATAGCCTTAGCTGAGGTGACAATGGGCTATCGCTCCATTGTTGCCCTTGACCTAGTAGTTGCCCTACAGGATCTCCTCTTAGGGCCCCCGCTAGTTTGAGCGGTAACAGGAAGCAATAATCAAAACAATCTATCTAAACAAGAACAGTGTCATAAAGAAATAACGTAAGTTTTAGAATGGTACTTATCTTTAATGAGAGGTGATCAGCTCTCTCTTGAACCAGACTTCAAGAGTCATTATTGTCCATCATCCACATGTCAATGTTGCTTTCAAAAGAAATGCATCAAAAGAATACCTATCATGAGGTATCACAAGTCATCAAACATATATCAACAAAAGAGGTGATGCCTCATCATCAATATTTTCAATCGACTTCATCAACAGGCAGGCCCAATTGTCAATAACATATCATCTCCTATAGTGAGACTAGCCCATCTAGGGTTAGGTGTTAGAACAATGACTCACTGATCATGCTAGGGTTTCAAGACTGCAAAACTCAAACCTTTATCATATCAAGGCCCTTCACACACTATGGTTTCTTCCAAACCCTAACCTCATGTTATCCACCAAACCCTAATAACCAAGTTGCTTATGGTTTCCTTCAAACCCTAGCATTCTTTTAGGTCTTTTCCATCTTCACTTACTTCCATCGAGGGTGTCTTCATAGGGGTGATCTCAATGACTTTTCTTCAGCCCAGCTCTGATACCATGTTAATTTTCTCTTGGGGTTGTATTATTTTTTGTTTTAGATACTTGTATTACACATTCAATTCACCCCACAGCATCATAACATCGTCACCTCATTAGCAATTCTGTAGAAAGAACAATATCATCAATGCAGCAAAATAATAAAAGGAACATCAGAAGAAAAGCATGCACAAATAGACACCAAGGTTTGTTCGAAGACCAGGGCAAAACCCCACAAGGGGGACAACCCGAAATTCAATTCAATTCTTTTATTAGATTTCATCAATTGTTCAACTGAGATACAAAGTACAATATCATGAGACATAATCATTCACGTCAGGCTACCTAAGGCCTAAACAAATCTTGTTCACAACTTTGTTTGTGAACAAGATTCAAATATTGATATTGATAACAGAAGTCACTGTCAACGATGACAAGGGCTCTGCAATACTCATAAGATGGTGCCATACCAATATACCAATACTAATATTGTTCTGCCATTTGCGATGCCAATGCCAATAATGTTCTGCAATAACTCATCATACTAACAATAGGGTTGAAACATATAAATACCATTACTACTTATAAGATACAATCGTAAGGAACTGTAATGCCAAGGGTACCATACATACAACAGAGGATGATGCCATACACTGAAGCGAGATTAGAACCATTCATATATGCTGAGCAAAATAGAAACCATACATATAGATCGCTTGCCCAAATTTATAGCCACTATCGTAATCTAATTCATGTTGTATATATGTGACAGAACATAGCCATCCACCAAGAGAGTCTCGTCATGCCACTGTAGCGATCCACAGAGACTAAAATGCAGGACAATATGAATATGTAGAGAGTCACATCATGCCATTGTAGCGATCCACTGTGATAAGCCACATAGCAGAGTAGTAAGATTACATCAATGTCACCGTGCATAGGGATATAATCATATAACATGGCATTGTCAGTATAGCGATGCCATCGTAATAATATAGTGATGCCTCTGGAGTATAATGCAATGCCACCCACTCACAAAGAGTATATAATATGAAATGTGAATTGTGAGATATGGTATTACTGTGCATGACTCGAAGCCCATATACTAATATATATATATATATATATATATATATATATATATATATATATACGGTGACTGCATAATGCCATTGTAATACTGAGTGAAGAGTGCAACCCTGAAAGTATAGATACGAGTCAGATAAACATACGATCATTAAGCCCTTGTATGAACTTTTCGTTTTAGATAAATATCGTGCTGCTGTCACAAATTCAGGAGGTAGATTGAACCATTACAATGCATATCTGAGCCTAGACGGTGACACTTGTAATGCAGGTTCAATTCAAAGAGAAATAGTCAATGAGCCACAGGCCGGTGATAGTGAAATGCGAGATGAATAATGTACCATACAAGATGTAATAAGTCGTACGAACTCATAAGAACTATACGAACCCAAAAGATACAATCCTTGAAAGAAATATGAGCCAATGTCTACCATATGTTGATGTCATGTTTGAAAGAGCTCCATAGGTCCCTTTTTATACAACAGGTATGGTGCGCAATGAGACCCTCGGTCTGAGGCCAACTTATTTGATTTGGAGTGAGAAGTTTCAATTCAAATCTTTTCACAATAACATTTAAAATATATATATTTCCTTGCCCAAATTGATTTATGTTACATGGAGAAATGCCAAGCACAATTACTTGACAAATTGAATTCTTCCTTAGAGGCAGTTAGCTTTTCTTAGGGCTTTCAGGTTTCCCTTTCAGGGAAATTCATCCCGACACTGCCCAACTTTCAACACTTGTGAATATATATTATAGTTCTTTTATCTTCATCAAGCAATCATACTTCAAAAATTCATCTAATATCCATAAACAAAAAATAGATATCACAATGTGTGTGAAAGAAATATATGAGTGATAAGCACGTATGTAAAATGGAAAATTTCAAGTATATTTTATACCCAACAAACATGTCTATTAAACTAAATCACATTTCTTTGTAAATTAAATTCTAGTAAGTATGCACATTTACAATTTTACTCGTATTTGTTAAATTGTTGAAGATCACGTAAATAATGTTGGGCAATAATTCTTGGTTAGTATATTTACATCTTGTTCCTGTTTCGTCTTTTATGCAAATACTTGCTTGAATTATGGTGGGTAGTAATTGATGGTAAATATGTTATTTTCGTGAGTATGAGTTTTTTTCAACAATTTTAATTTTAGGTGGTTTTTATGATTTCCTTTCTTTTTATTTTCTTTCTTCTAATATAAAATTTAATTTTCTTTGGTGTTTTTACATGGTATTATAAATACATCAAGGATTATGAAGACCGACCATAGCTACATTCTTCAACTCCCTTGAATATCATTGCGTGGTGGGGCCAATAGAAAGAAATGAAACTATCGAAATATCAAAATAATCCTAACCAAGGGCCCACATCTAAACATCAACCACCTTAGCTCATGTACTTGCAAAAAGCACACCATCTCTAGTTCTATAAAGTTCCTTTTTTCCAATTGAGACCAAAATCCTACAAAACAATTTTACATCTACTGCAAGCTTCCCTCTCAGATTTATATAGTCTGAAATTTCCCTCCTTCACATTAAACCATATTTAAACCTTCTCCTAAAACCCACTTAGGAGCAAGGATGAGACGAGCCGATCATGTCATAAGCTGAATTGGCTATATATATATTAAAATCCAAACACCCTACCAATGAGTAAAAATGTAGCCTAAATATAACGATGTGAATGGTCTTTCCCATGATATATCGGGCATGGTTGCTAGCCTGCTAGCATGGAACCACAGCCAGCACTACCCTACCACTCCCGTGGGAATGCTCAGTGGATCAAAAGGTGCCTTTCCAGCAAAATTCGGGTCTTGTTCTATGTTCAACGCCAGATGGTTTTACTTCAGATAGAAAAATTACATTCAGTTTTATTTCCCTTGAGAGCATCTCTCATGAACATATTTCTACTTATCAATATTAACAACTTCATCCTCCTCTAAGAGCTTAACAAAATTATTATTTGTCAGAATATATGGGGCAGAACGGTGCTCTGCATGAAGAGCTTGCACCAAAAATTCAACCAAAAAATTAAAGCTACCAAGGCTATACCAATTTGAGTAATACTTCAAATCTTTCCGTTTATTTTTGGGAAAATTCATGCCTTACAATTCTATTCCAGAAGATGGTACGGGTTATTTACGATATCAGAACAGGACTTCTAACAAAGTTAACCATAAACTCGGATGACCTTAAGCCACAAACTTGTGTTACAAAAATGGCCCTCCTTAACCTAATTTCCTTGTCCCACACGTTAAAAAAAAAAACCCCTCCAACCTGGCTCCAGAAAAAGGACCTCAAACGTTACAAGAAGGGTGAGAAAAGGAAAACGAGTTAGCTAAGGAAGTCTTAAAAAGAAATGTTCAATTCCTTTCCATATATCAATGAGGAGCCGAAATTAGAGGAATAAGATAAAATAAGGAAAGAGTGAACCAGAATCAAGAAGAAACAGATAACTATTAAAAAGAAAAGCAACTACCCAGGGCTTTCAAAACAAACAGCAGTAGAAAAAACAAAAACCAATTTGCAAAGGGCAATGCAGTAAATAACATTTTGATAAACAAGTAAAGTAAACCTGAAGAATCCGAATAACAAGATTAAAAGACAAAAAGATCATAAAGAAATGGAAAACAGAAAGAGGCCAATGTAAAAAACTAAAGTGATTATAATTAAAACTTTAAAACAATTAGTTAGATGAAAGCAATGGTCCGTCCATAAGACTGGATAGAATAACCAAACACCTCTTGTGACAAAGAATAATCCATGTGACAGAACCATTAAAGAATAATTCCTGGAAATAAATACTTACGACAAGACAAGTTAATTAGGATACATGTTACCTTTAAGAGGCGTCCGCTTTACTATAGTGCTGCCCATTCTCCTTGAAGAGAAGGAATTAGAGATTTTGCGGGAAGGGGAATTTGGGAGAACTGTGAACAAATCCATGAGAGGAGCTTTAACAAGGGGGGCCACATGAAACATTAGTCTCGCATTCGTGGCATGTACTCCCACTGCAGACTGTGCAATTGCCATTGCCATGCAGAAATTGTATAATCCACTGAAAAACCAAACAAAGATCACGTTCCAGAGATGACGAGAGTTGCGATTGCAAGATTTTAAAAACACAATGGGGATTTATCCGTTTCGCATCATTGGGGAAATATTTATGAAACGAGTGACACTGGCAGAACATAAGCAGCTGGTTCCGTGTGTTAGAAGCTTCTGGTCCGTTGTAGTGCTTTCTCTCGATACGTCTTTTCCGGCAGCAAGGCACGGCGGTGTTGTGTGGAGCCATTCTAGCCCGCGCCGAGCCAAAACCACGGACACATGGGAGATGATTATAGACCTTTCAAGTGTTTCCAACTATACGATACGGGTCTCTTGACTTTAAGAAGTAAACAGCTCAGGCAATGATTTGCTTTCGGGCTAAGTAATAATCTTTTTTTAAATAAAAAAATAAAATATGAGTTTATGAGTATACCAATTTTTACGAAAAAACTTATGTGGCTTTTGCAATAATTTTATGTAAGATTTTTGATGTACCAAAAACTTGTGTTTTTTACCATAATTTTATGTAAGATTTTTTATATACCAATGATTTTATGTAAGATGTTTTTATATACCAATGTAGTGATGGTGTAAAATGGATATTCATCATTTAAAACAAATAGGTAGTTAAGTTTTATATATGTACACGATTTTTTTTCAAAAGAAAAATCGTATATATTTAAGAAAAATATATAAATATATTTATGGAAGTCTTGATTATATATCTATAAAGGGTTATATCTTATGTTCAAAAATAGTCAAAATTGCATCTAAAACTAAGGGTGGATTCCCAAGATATTTGTATCTTGTAAGTTCGTTTAATCTCTTTATTGTGAATGCATAATTAATAAAATAAAAAAGAGTCAAAAAGAGAGATTGGTCAACATAGACTCAATCTCATTTTTGTCTGCAAATTCATATAATCTCGTTGAACCAATTGGAAGAGCTAAAGCCTCCTTTGATAGTCCATCAGCTTCCACACTTAATTCCCTAAGGATGTGGCAAAAAGATATGCTCAAAAGAGTTTGTTGCCTCTCCATTGTCATTGAGAAGGGTGTATAATATGATATTAGAGACTGCAGCGCTACAATTGGCCCAATCAATAACCAGTTTTGAATCCCCCATCATTTGAAGTCTTGACAAGCCCTTTTTCCTAGTTAGCTCCAATAATAACCATAACGCTACAAATTCGACCTTATTGTTTGACCCTCTTCGAGGAGCATACTTACAGTACATAAAATGAGTGTGACTGAAGTACAAAACCATGCCTATGCCACAACGAGAGGGATGTCCCTGGCTAGCACGATCAAAGTATCCCCAAGGAGTGTGTAATATTCTTGTTTAGCAACTCTGCTAACCATAATATTAATTTTGGCCAATTTTGATAATATCACAGTTTTAACTTAGGAAATGTGGATTTGGGGACCCACAAATAAACTTAGGTGACTATAGGCCTCAAAACATTAGGTTGAGGCCAAGTATCGCAACAATAGTGGAGGATGGGGCCCAATGAGGATGAATTGTGGTCCACATGAAGGCAACACAGTCATTGGTGTGTGTTAGAGGCTAGATGCACGAAGTGGGGCCCAAGGGAACATTGGGCAGCCTTGGATAAAAAGGAAGCATGAGGCTCATTTCTCTCAGCCATTCATCTATTTTGAAATTGTCTTTGATAAGAGCACGCTTGAGCAGTCAGCCAAGTATGCATGTGTTGTTCAGCACACAGGTGTCTTCGAGTAGAGATCACAGCCTTTTCTTTGATGGACTTCAAGTGGCAGCCCAAGGAAGGTGCTTCACCACAGATTTTATTAGTCTAGCAGTGGAGAGCCTCATCTACAATGCAGTTACTTCACCAACGGCGCATAGATATTCCCACCTGCACAGAGGTTGTGCAGTCCCTTGAGGGATTCACTCCGGGAGCCGAGGAGTGAGTGAAGTTTCCGTAGAGGATTTGGAGGGAATGCTTGGAGCCTTCTAACAGGGATTTTCCAGGCATTTCGGTGGCATCCAACAACAGTTTTATAAGGAGGTCCGAATTTCCCAATAGTTTAGAGAGCCAAGCCCAAGAGGGCCAATTTCCAGGGTCAAGCTTTGGGCGAACCTTTATGGTTTTTTCTGGGTTTATTGAAGAGAAGCCAAGATTGATTTGGTAGATTTTTTTGGGTGGAATTGAGGGGCCAAATAGGGATCCCAACTCAGCCAACAGCTGGAGGAGTTAGGGGAAAATTGGGTCGAAATTTCGAGGTCAACATTTCGCCAATTCCTTCACCGGTTTTTGTGGGTTTCTTGAGTAGTGTCCGGGATTAAAGTCCCGGAATTTTATGAGCAGCGTAAAACGCCCTATTAGCATTTCATTCGGAGTAGCAACAACATTTCTGGCAGATTGCAACACAGAGCCACAGCCATACAGCGTACCATCAGTGGGGGATTTCAGCATTGATTCAAAGGACTTCTCTAACTTACCTTGAGCAAGCCCAGGTGCCTTCATTCCAGCACCTCCATTGTACACATATTTATCAAATTAATAAAATGGCTTAACTCAGTTTTATGGCTCAATTTGTGTTCTGATGGAGTGATTTGTATTTTTTGTTTGCTTAATGTCTTTTGAGTTCATGTTATTACTGTAATTTACCATTAGGAATATTACAGTGGTATCAGAGCCATGATCTTGGCCAATTGTGGGGTGGCCAATTAGATTGGGGAAGATGTGTACATGTCTATACAATGACGAGTTAAACCATATACAACCCATGGCACAAGGAGGATTTAGTATGCACGAATTCTTAACCCAGTTGATGAAGGTGTCAGACTAGATCTATCATCTTCCTTATAGAAGAGACACTAGAGATGCACAAGTTGTGGGGGTGCATCCATCTACACAGGATTGTGGGGAGAAATTAGATACACCCAGTCTAATGCAGGGGTCACCTATGTTGGAGACTCCCTTGACCGTGTTGGTTGACATTGTAGAAATTTTAATACAATTATGTATTGTCTAGATTCTCCAGATTTAACAATTATATGCCATTGTTAAATACAAAATCCTTCTACTTAAATCTTTGCGGAAATTTAATCGTCAATTGCAAACACATGAAGAAAGATCAATCACACATGACACAGATGTTTTTACCGAGAAAACATAAATCTAAAAACCCCATTGTCAGTTAGTACATATATATATATATATATACATATATATACATATATATATATATATATATATATATATATATATATATATATATCATGGATCATGGATCATGAAACAATCTCATACAAAACTCTAATCCAAGAGCTCTCAGTACAATATACAATCGTGCCACACTGTCATACGAAAATTGGCAAATACATGCACCAATTTTCTGCCTCCTGACAACCTACCTCCACTACGCAATCCCTGTTGATCACAA
Source organism: Pinus albicaulis (assembly GCA_034641835.2). NCBI lineage: Eukaryota > Viridiplantae > Streptophyta > Pinopsida > Pinales > Pinaceae > Pinus > Pinus albicaulis. The sequence goes on from CM076569.1 coordinate 919,561,120, forward strand.
TCCCTGAATGAATTCAATCTTTCCTTGCCTTGACTGCGCAATCCTCATTGGCATCTCCAATGTGTGTTTGGTTGCAAGTGTACACCCACGAATGTCACAACTGATAATCATATTGTCTCTTTCACCTATCTCTCAACTGGGTCTCCACTGGATCTGACATGCATGTAGTTAACAGTAGTAAATATTCAGTTGCATGTGAGATCACTCCATGTGAACTAATTTAATATTTAATTCAGTGATCTTTCACTAGTGTATCTTTAGTTACAACTAGCACAATTGAGTTTAACTCAATTAAACTACCTTACAACTCACATAACTACACATCCAACTATGTTACAAATTTGTATCACTCAGCTACAACGAAGTCCACTTGCATGTCCCACCAACCAACCTTAGAACTCGAAATTCCTTCAATCAACTGGTTTGCCACATCAGTTAACTGAAATCAAGTGCTTCAAGAGAATAGATTATTATTTATTGTCTAATTATTATTAAGAGATAAAAATAATCAACATGAATTCTATTTTTAGACATGCGATCTACAAATAGACTTCGCACATGCATTCCAAAAATAGAACCCCATCCATAAATAGAATTTTCTCAACCATCTATAAATAGACTCTCGCTATAAATAGAATTTGCTCACCATTCTAAAAATAGACATACATCTAAAAATAGCCTGTGAGCCCCGCCTAGTGTAGGTGCTTAATTTTCACTAGGATTATCATCTTGTTGAATCTCAACACTCCCTCTCAACAAGAAAGGGGTTATCCTTCACCCCGATCCTATCTCTATGGTATTCAAATTTTCTCTTGGTGAGCGCCTTCGTCAAAGTATCTGCATCTCGATCTTCTGTAGGAATGTACTGAAGCAACATGATATACTGGTTATCTATATGCTTAGATCTATCATGAAACACAAGATTAATCGAGAGTTTAATGCAACTCTGATTATCACAATGAATTGTTGTAGGATCTAAATGAGAACCAAACAAACCAATCAGGATCTTCGTCATCCAAATAGCCTCACATGTAGTTTGACTTGCTGCCATGTATTCTGCTTCCGCTGAACTGAGTGCCATGGATCTCTGCTCCCTGTTATACCAAGAAACAGTTGTAGATCTGATACTGAAGACCCCTCCTGATGTGTTCTTTCTGTCAGTTGGGCTGCCCGCCCAATCTGCATCCATGAAGCCATGCAAATTCACCTCATCCATCTATCTGTACCATAAGCCATACTCAGATGTGCCCCTGAGATATCTCAAGACATTCTTGCCTACCTTCCAAAAGAGCTTGGTAAGCTTAACCATCGCTTGAATAAGTTGGTTCACCGTATAGCATATGTCTGGTCTTGTATTAACTAAATACATGAGCAAACCCACCAACTGTCGATAGACAGTAGCATCCACTACCTCTCTAGATGTAGCGTCCTCTTTCCTCCAGTTTCCTAGAAGAGGAGTATCCATGGGTTTGCAGCTGTACATGTGAAACTTACCCAGTATCTCCCTTGCATACTTGCCTTGAGACAAAAATTTCACCTTCTCGCTGCCATATTTCCAATCCAAGGAAATAGTGAAGGAGGCCCATATCCTTCATCTCAAACTCCTTTGCAAGGTCCTTCTTGCATGAGTGTATCAGCTGCTCATCACCAGTCAGTATTAAATCATTAACTAAATAACAATGATTAAAATCTTACCCTCCACCACAATTTGGTATAAGTTTGCATCCGCCTCACTCTTGGTGAAGCCAAGTCTGGTGAAATAGCTGTTGATCCAAGTCTACCAAGCATGGGGTGCTTGCTTCAACCCATACAACGCTCTTTTGAGTCTGCACACATGTGACTTGTTGTTGAAGATCTCAAATCCTTCAGGCTGCTCAATGTACACTTCTTCCTCAATGATCCCATTAAGGAACACAGTCTTCACATCCATCTGATGAATGTGCCAACCCATCTGCGCTGAGAGAGCAAGGATGGTCCTTATGGAATAATACCGTGTGACAGGTGCAAAGGTTTCTTCATAATCAATCCCACAAATCTGGCCTTGTATTTCTCAACACTCCCATTAGCAGCTTGCTTTACCTTATAGATCCATTTTGAACCTACCATTGATTTATCAACCGACCTTGAAACAATTTCCTAAGAATTGTTTCTGATAATGGAGTCATACTCCTCCACCATTGCATCTACCCATGTGGGCTCCTGCATTGCTTCCTGAAAGGAAGATGGCTCAGTCACAATACATTTGCTCATGAGAGCCATGTATCCAATGAAACGGTTAGGAGACTGTCTCTGTCTACGTTGTGAAGTAGGGGCTCCTACATTATGTGCCACATCAAGCTTCAGCCTCTCAGCTTCTGTGGTACGCCTTCTGCCAATTCTAATGTTTAGCTCTGCGTGAGTGGACTCCTCCACTCCATGAACCTCCTCCTGTGGCTGATCCACATCTATAGACGCATCTTTGGGAACCAAATTTTCCTCCTCTGCATGCAAGTCTAGCTCCCTCTCAAGCGACAACTTCATGGCTTTCTTCTCATTGAATTTTATATCCCTTCGCACCATAATCATCTGATTGTTTGGAAAATACACACGATAGTTATGGGGTGTTTTTGTGTACCCCACAAATATCCCAACTTCAGCAGTTAGCTCCAGCTTCTTCCTGGCGTTCTTGGCCACATGCACATAAACAATGAGCCAAAAATCTTAAAGTGAGATACATCTGGTTTCCTACCAGTAAAAGCTTCTTCACGTGTACTCATGCCAATTACTCTATGAGGACAATGGTTTTTGACATAAACCGCAGTGTTGCATGCTTCCGCCCACAAGTGCATTGCTAGGCCCTGATCATGCAGCATAGCCACCCACGATCGTTCTGTTCTTTCTCTCCGCGACCCCATTTTGTTGTGGGTTATGAGGCGCTACGAGTTCTCTCTAAACTCCTTCTTCACTACAGAAGTCTTTGAATTCATTCAAGATGTATTCTCCACCATTATCGCTCCGCAAAGCCTTCACTTGCTTCCCCGACTCTTTCTCAACCAATGCCTTAAACTCACATAACTTTGAGAATGTTTGATCCTTCTTCTACATGAAGAAGATCCAGCATTTACAAGAAAATTCATCAACAAAAATAACATAATACCTGTGTTTTGTTGTTGAAGCAACCGAGAATGGTCCACACGGCTGTGTGAACTCTCTCCAAGATCACCAAAGCACGGTTCTCCTTTTCATGAAAGGTGGACTTTACAAACTTACCCATAGTACATCCCTTGCACTGATCTATATGTGCAAGTGTACCCTTGGGAATTCCAGTAGAAATCTGCTGCAAAATTTTCAGGGCGCCATGGTGAAGATGGCCCAATCGCCTATGCCATAATTCGCTTTCATCCCGGCTCACCACTTCTTCTTCTTTGCCCACCATTGCAGTGCAACCATCTACCTCCATCTTGTAGAGATTCTTGACTCGAATCCCTATCCTCTTGGTTTGACCCGTTGTTTTGTGTCGCAAGAAAGCTTTTCCATCGCTGAAAACAACGTCATAACCTCTATCCTCCAACATCGCGACTAAGTCCAAGTTTTTCTTCAGACCTGGAACATGCATAACATCTTTCAACAGAAATGGTTTACCTGACTCCCTCTCAAAGGTAATGGTACCAATGTTGGTCGCACTGTATCGTCCATCGCCACCCATCTCTATATGCATATGGAGATCTTTCTCCTCTGAGTCATTGAAAAGCTCCTTATCTCCCATCATGTGGAAGGAAGCACCACTATCAATATACCACACTGATCCCATTGCGCTTGAAACCAAGAATGCGATCAAAGAGAAATCAAGTTCAAATTGTGAGGCAAGGGCCTCACCAGCTACAACTCTAGCATCGTTCTTGTTCTTCTTTTTATGTAGGCAGTTAGTGGCGAGATGCCCATGTTCGTGACAGTGAAAACACTTCACCTTGGACAAATCTAGCTTCTTGCCTTTAGACTCGGATTTTGAATGGGATTTCCTCCCCTTCCCTTTCCTTGCCTTGGAAGCCAAAGCAAAATCCTCTTCATCATCATGCTTTAATGAAGAGCCATCTCTAGTGTTTCGCCTAAACTCCTCCTGCACTAGATCCGACCACAGTCGTTCCCAATCCGGCAGTTTTTCCCGTCCGTTGATAGAGTCTTGATAACTGTGCCAACTCTTAGGAAGTCCCAAGAGAGCCAAACTCACCAAATTATCATCAGAAACCGTGATTCCCACACTCCCCAGCTCATCTCGACATTGGAAATTTTTTTTGAGATACTTAGGAATATTGTCGCCCTTCTCCATCTTGATCTTTGATCTTCTACACCACTTTCACATGGAAGACTGTAAGCATGCCCCTTCTCCTTTTCAGTCTGAAGTCAAGCTTTCAGTCAATTGTACTACCCCTGAAGTTAATGCTACCTTATACCGTCAACTTGTTGGTAAACTTTTGTATCTAACCCATACCCATCCTGACCTTTCCTTTGTCGTTGGTCTTGTCGCTCCACCAACCTCATGAAATTCACTGGAAAGCAGCTAAAAGAATACTTCAATATATTCGAGGTATATTTCAGTTCGAGATTCATTACAGTGCAGGAGCATCTCCCTTGTTGATTGGTTTCAGTGATTCTGATTGGGCTGGTGACCCTAATGATCGGAAGTCCACTGCAGAATATGTATTCACTCTTGGTTCAGGACCTATTACTTGGTCTTGTAAGAAAAAAAGTGCCATCTCCCTTTCTTCAGCAGAAGCAGAGTATCGTGGTGCAGTTGAAGCCAGAAAGGAAGCCATGTGGCTTCGTCAGATCCTATCTGAATTTGGTCTTCATCAAAAGCATCCAACTACACTTTGGTGTGATAATCAGAGTGCCATTCATATGTAAAGATCCATTTCAGCATCAACGTATGAAACACATTGAATTCCACATACACTTCATCAGAAATATCATTCAGATCATGTTCTTGAAGTGCAGTATTGTCCAACCAATGATCAAGTAGCCGATATCTTTACGAAGGCTCTCACGGAAGCGAGGTTTACCAAACTTTGATCCATGCTTGGAGTTTAGTAAAGTTGTCATTAAGGGGGGATTGGCTCTAATGCCTCCTTCCTTCTCCTATTGTGTCACTTTTGTAAATCCTTCAATCCTATCCCAATTTGTTCTTAAGGGGGGATGTTAGGATATTTTGACACATAGGAAATAGGCTCCTTTTATGTCACCTTTGTAAATCCTTCAATCCTATCCCAAGTTTTTCTTAAGGGGGGATGTTAGGATATTCCGACACATGGGAAATAGTTAAGAATAACTTAGACTAGTGTAGAGTTAGGTAAAGTGTGTTTCTTTACCGTGTACATTTGTAACTTATAATCCGACGGTCATGATTTGTAGTGATTCGATGGTTATCTCTCACCTCGGTATTAACGACACTTGATTCGTGGCTTAACACCTGATTGGTCCATGATCTCTATTTAAAGAGCATGGAGAGTCAATTTTTCGGTAACCGTTTATGAGAGAAACATATGTCAATTTTCTTTTTATATTAATAAATTCCCTGTAGTGGCCACGTCGGCTCAGGGCGTGGACTGTTTCCCTCTTTGAGGGATTTAACCACTTGATTATACTGGTGTACTGATTTTTGATTTGTTTGTGAGCGGTGACCTTTGGTTCTTGATCTACGGAACTTACCCTATAAATTCCTACAAATCACCTCACCAAATAGCCTTCCAAGATCTTCAAAGGCTTATCTATCTTGTCGTGAAAACATTTGACCTTTTTACCTTGATCCTAGTTCTGCATGCTTGAATTTTGACTCCTTAGCCCAATGGACAATCTAATTTCTCACTATCCATCTCATTAAGTGATTTTTCCCACCAAACCAAACCAAAATCAAAACCAATTTGTACAAGAAAAACTAGCCTAATATCTTATAATCAAAACAAAGTTAAATATTATATAGAGAGCCATCTCTGAACTGTAGGAAGGCTAGATCTTAGAGTTTAAAAGTAGGTTTGTGGTTACTTCTAGTGTTCTTAAACTTTAAATCAAAATCTCACAACTTGGGAATTACTAGAGTGATAACATACTGGCAACTCAACGAGGGAATTAACCAATCCTTAGTTGTAAAATGGATCTTAAAGGACATCATTTTTATCATCATTTTTCCCTTAAGACTGTTTGACAAGTTGTGAGTATAGAAAACTATAATTCTGGCTTCTAGGAAAATTTACTATACCAAGTCTAACCCGGATCCTAAACCTGTTGTTATAGTGGACAATCCAGACAGAATTGGGAAAAATAAAAAACAGATAGGAGATTTAGATGCTAAATTTTCATTAATAAGAGTCAATTCATTACCACAAGAGTTAGTAAGTTTACAAGATATAGAGTTTGATCTTAAATTTTAACATTCTTTATTCAAGAGCAAATCTGAATATGATTTAAAACTTGTTGTTTTAGACCCTGTTTTCATTTCATTTTTGGAAACAAAACAGAAAAATATTGTTGTCGATTTTGAATTAAAGAAAGTTAGAAATCAAGACAAACTTGAAGAGATTAATGCTACTATCCTTAAGGAAATTGATGAAGCTATTGAATTATCTCAATTGTTAACATATACATCTAAGCCTTCTATTCTTCATTTAGATATCACTACATCATCTATAGTTTCCTCCACCATCCAATCTACAGATTCATTTATCCCTAGATTACCCTTACAGTGTAGAATATTATTTCCTTCATCCCCTACATCCATTTCATCCACTAGATTACCTTCTACTATTTCAAACACATCACTCTCATTTCCTACTAGTTCCTTATATATTCCAGTTTCACTTCCTAGTACCTCAACTTCAGCCTTTAGTTCATCCACTGCATTTTCTAGTTCAGCATCTTATAATCCAGTTTCATTAGCCACTACTTCCAGTTCAGCGCCAAGCACTTCTACTTTACCTCCTGTCCAAACTATAATTCAAGCTATGGCTGCCAGATATGCTCCCCTTATTCTTCCAGCACAACTACATGACATGCCTCAGGATTACCAAATTAAGATACCACAATTTGATGCTACTACACAATACACTTCACAGCAGCACATAAATAAAATGATAGATTACTTTCAACTCCATGAAATAGATGATTCTGATGTACAATTGATATTGTTTGCACAAACATTATCAAGGGAAGTCAAAAAATGGTTTAAAGGTCTTACTATTGGTAGTATAGCTAACTTATAAATTTTTCATAGATTATTAATAAATAAATGGGAAAAGAAGAAAAATCCACTCCAAATATTGTCTAAATTTGATGCAATGAAAAGATCTCCCAATGAATCAGTACAAGACTACTGCACTAGATATAACAGTGTTTACAATTCAATTCTTGAAAATCTCAAACCCACTCCTGACTCTGTCTTACTTAAATTCCCAGATGGATTTGACACAGACATGGCATATCAGTTAAGAGAAAGAAATGCAAAAAATTTAGAAAGAATGCAAACAGATGTTGTAGGTGTAGAAGTAAACATTTTAGCTAGAAAAGCTAGATTGAGGAATGAGAGGAGAGTAACCATGAAAGAAGAAGCCTCTAGTTCATATGGAAAAATAGATCAGTTAGCTAAGACTTTAGAGAGAATTATGGATATATTAGACAACATAGAAAGAAGACCTCAATGGGATAATCAACGGCAAATCAGGAATCCTAATTTTAGGAAAAATACAAATTCAGGAAAATTAAAAGAATCAACGCTAGATCAAACAATAAGACCCCCATTTCAGGAGAACTATGCTAAAAGTCCTCAAATCAATGTAGATGATAAGGATACCATAAATATAATGGGTATAAATGAAGATAATGCTATCTTTCTCACTCAGGAAGACCAAGAGTTATTTGAAATGAAACAACTTAAATTAGATTTAGGTGAATCATTTGACTACAAGCAAGGTTATGATTTTGCTATAAACGAAGTACACAAGCAATATAACCTTAGGAGTAAGAAAAACACTGAAACTTCTACTAATAAATCTCCTCAAAATGAAAATAAGAAAATAGTAGAAGCCCTAACAACAAAAGTTCTGCAAATTCTCCCTAGGGAAAATAGGAAAAACTCTAATTCTTCCCACAAAGTTTCCAGCCCCAAAATTTCACCAAGTAAAAATATTGTTGACATAATAGATGAAGTTTCTCAAGTTATAAAAGATTCACAAAAATTTGTTGCTGCAAAAGCACCTAATTCTGTCAAAACAACAAACTTAGATCCTAAAACACCCACTGTTGATCTAAAATCAGCAGATCCAAAAGCTGCCAATGAAAAAACAGCTTCTGACAACTCAAAATCTGAAAAAAAACATCTACTGCTTCTCAAACCACTCCTGAAAAGAAAACTAGGAGCAGTAAGACACAAGAAACTCAAACAGAAAATGAAAACATAACTGTAGAAAAACAAGATAAACCCACTCAAACTACAGTTAATATGTAATAGTTAATTCAAATAAGTAAATCGCAACCTTAATTCAATATACAAACTGAAATTGCAAAGTTAAAAATATCAATTCCTTTAACATAATTGGTAAAACATGATTTGTATAAAACAACAATCACTGAAACATTAAACATGAATGATGGAGAAGACTCTATAAACTTGAATGAGGATCAACCAGGGTTGATTTTTGGCCCTGATGTGAATGGAAAGCATCAAGATGGAGCAGTTCCTCCATTTTACATCAGTTTAACTATACATGACCAAATTTTACACACTGCAATGTTAGATTCAGGAGCTTCACATAATCTAATGCCCAAAGCAATAATGGAAACTCTGAATTTAGACATTACAAGGCCTTACAAAGATTTATTTTCATTTGATTCAAGCAAAGTAAAATGCTTAGGTTTAATTAAAGATTTATGTGTAACATTAGTTCAATATCCTGGTAAGAGTATACTAATGGACATTGTAGTAGCTGATATCCCTCCCAAATATGGAATGTTACTATCTCGCTCTTGGGGAGAAAAATTACAGGGATATCTACAATTGGACTTGTCTTATGCTACTATATCAGTCTTTGGTCAACCAAAGAAGCTTTATAGGGAAACATTGATGAAATATGTGGTAATTAGTGTAGCAAGATCAATAAATTACCTAATTTATGCTACACCTACTGATCTAGACTCTTTCATCTTATGTGACTTTGAAATTGATAATGAAATCAAAACTGAACTAAAAGACAAAAAGAAAACACAAAACATTGATAATATCTTTCATGAATCTTTATGGCATTTAGATTTTGATGGCTCAGTAAACAAGTTAGGAGCAGGAGTAGGAGTTTGGATAACTAACATTGAGAAAAATCATGCAGAAGGTCATGCTTTCAGACTGAATTTCAAATGCACCAACAATATGGCTGAGTGTGAAGCTCTCATTTTAGGACTGCAGATCATTAAAAACTTAGGAGGTACAAGAATAGCAATAATGGGAGACTCAGAGTTGATTTTTAAAACAAATTAAAGGTGAATATTATGTTTACAATCATAGACTAGGCCAATATAGAGAGACTGTACTAGATTTTATTGATGATTTGTTGGAATGTAATTTCTCTGCATTACCTAGAAAGAAAAATTTACAAGCACACTCCTTAGCAACTTTTGCTACTACTTGTAACTTACCTTTTCAGCCCAATCATAAATATACTGCAGAAGTAAAACACATACCAATAATTCCAGATAACCTCAAATATTAGCAAATTTTTTCACAAGACCAACAAATTTACCATTTTATGAATAATGAAGGTGAATTTCAGAACTGTAAAATAGACATTGATTGTACCATATATCAAGATTTAAATAATGAAATAGATTTGAATAATGTAGATGTAAATAAATTAAATTTTTCTAGACCTACTAAATTTAGTCAATCTGATATAGATAACTTAGGGAGAGTAGAAATTGATGATGAATCTGAAATATTAAATCTCAAAGATAATTTCTTACCAAAAGGTTTAACTCCTTTAGAAGATTTATTTGACTCAAATGATGTTGCTAGAAAACCCAAGATGGAGCCACTTAGATTTGACATTGAGGAATGTAACATAGGCACAGAACTGAAACCCAAAATGATCAAACTTTCCAAAGCCTTACCTCAACAAGAAAAATAAAAATATATTGCTCTTTTTAAGGAATTCTAAGATGTTTTTGCTTGGAGTTATGAGGACCTAAAATCCTATGACACCAACATGATTCAACATAAAATTCCTATAAAAGAAGATCAAAATCTCTTTAAACAAAAGTTAAGGAGAATCAATCATGTTTTGATGCCCTTAATAGAAAAAGAAGCAAAAATAATGTACGATGCACAGATAATTGCACTAATCAGATATTCTAATTGAGTTTCTAATTTAGTTCCAACCAGAAAAAAGACGGGAGAGATTAGATTATGTGTTGACTTTAGGAATCTAAACAAAGTATCCTTAAAAGATAATTATCCTTTACCAAAAATGGATCATATTTTACAAAGAGTAGTTGGATCTTCTAGGATTTCTCTTTTAGATGGATTTTCAGGATACAACCAAATTTTAGTCCAACCAAAGGATCAAACTAGAACAGCTTTTACTACTCCTCGGGGCACTTTTATGTATGTGAAAATTCCTTTTGGTTCAATGAATGCAGGGGTTACCTTTCAAAGAGCTATGGATATAGCCTTTGCAAAGGAAATTCATGAGTTTTTAGTAATTTACTTAGATGACATAACTATATTTTCTAAGACTGATTATGAACACTTGGATCATCTTAGACAAGTCTTTATAAAATGCAGAAAGTTTGGCATCCCTTTAAACCCTAAGAAAACCTTATTTGGATTAGAATAAGGCAAGTTACTAGGAAACATAATTTCTAAGAAAGGAATTAGAATATATCGTGCAAGAATATAAGCAATTCTTAACATCACTCCTCCAAGAAACATAAAAGAGTTACAAGCTTTTCTAGGAAAAATTAACCTTTTAAGGAGATTCATATCCAATTTAGATGTGATAATTAGAGAACTAAATAATATGCTGAAAAAATATTCAGTTCTTAAATGGACTATTCAGGCTAAACAATCATTTGAATAAATTAAACAGGCCTTAACCAAAACCCTAGTCCTTATAAGTCCTGACTTTAAAAAGGATTTCATTATTTTTTCATTTGCTTCAGAACACACCATTGTTGCAGCTTTACTGCAGAAAAATGACCAGGGTTATGAACAACCCATAACTTTCTTTAGCAAAACACTTAAAGATGCAACTTTGAAATACAATATCATGGAAAAACAGGCCCTAGCTTTGGTAAAGGCCATTAAATATTTCAGAGTATACATACTCTATTCTCACATCATTTCCTATGTCCCAAATGTTGTAGTAAAAGACATTCTTACTCAGGATGGTCCTGATGGAAGAAGAGGTAAGTGGATTGCCACAATTTTAGAATATGACATAGAGATAAAACCCACAAAACTGATAAAAGATCAAGGTTTAGCCAAAGTCATGGTTGAATCAAATTTTCATGCCCTAGACATAAATATTATTACCCAAGTAGATGATCAGGAAGAGATGGCGACTCCAGAGATCAGTGAAGCCTTTTCAGACTCACCATGGTATGAAGATATCGTATTTGTATTACAAAAATTACAAGCTCCTCCTGGATTATCAAGAACAAAAGCTAAATTTTTAGAGCTTAAGGCAATAAGATTTTGTATATTAGACAATGTACTTTTTTGGAAGGATCATAGTGGGATTTTAGTAAATTGTTTGTTAAAAGAAGAAGCTGACAAATTATTACAATAATTTCATGCAGGTGACTGTGGACATCTTTACTAGAATACTACTGCAGACAAAATCCTGAGAGCTGGTTTTTACTGGCCTACTTTGTTTGCAGATGTTAAAAGGTGTGTGACTTCCTGTCACAAGTGTGAAATATTTGTGGATAAGAAAAAGTTTTTGCCCCTACCTTTAAAGCCCATATCAACATAAATGTCATTTCAACAATGGGGTCTTGACTTCATTGGAGAAATTCACCCCCCTTCGTCAGCCCAACACAAGTGGATTCTGACAGCCGCTGATTATTTTACCAAGTAGATTGAGACCATACCCTCTAGACAAGTCACAAATACTGTCATTATCTCCTTTTTAGAAAGAAACACACTTTCAAGATTTGGATGTCCCCAAAAGATAATTACTGACAATGCAGCAGCATTCAAATCTAAAAATATGATTTACTTTTTCCATAAATATCACATCACCCTAGGCCATTCTATTGCATATTACCCACAAGGTAATGGTATAGTTGAATCTTCAAATAAGAGCCTTGGAAACATCATCAAAAAGTTACTTGAAGATAACAAAAAGACTTGGAACAAGAAGTTATTCAATGCCTTGTGGGCAGATAGACTTACAACCAAAAAATCTATTGGTAAATCTCCTTACCAGCTTGTGTATGGAATGGATTTTGTTTTTCCATCTTCCTTAGGAGTACCATTAATGAATATTATCTAATAATTACAAGTTGAACCAAATGACATTCAAAGAAGGATAAATCAAACCATTCACTTGCAACAAACAAGGGAAGAGGTTTAGATTAAGTCTCAATTTATCCAAGATAAGATAAGGAAATTTTTTGACAAAAAGAGTAACAAAGATGATTTCTACATTGGAGATAAAGTTTTAAAATGGGATTCAAGAAGAGAAGACACAATTAAACATGGAAAATTTGATTTTCTATGGAAAGGACCTTATGTGATTTATGGTTACAGAGGTAATAATTCTTTCTATCTGAAAGAAATGGATGGATCAAATATTCTAGATGGACTAGTAAATGGCAGAATGTTGAAGCACTACTACTCCTCTAAGATAAAAAATAGTTAGTTTCATTTACTTTGATCATTGTACATATACTTTGAAGATTTTAGATTGGGTTGGATGTTTTCCAAACAAAATTAAAGCCCGGAGAGAAGGCCCTAAGCTTTGAGAGGTAAAATATCATAAGTATGAATAATTTCAGAGATCAAAAGATACTTACAGGGTTATCACAGTCAAAATTCAAAGACTACTAGTCTTAAAAGTTCTTGACATTTCACCAGGAAATGCCATCCCCATGTGGAGCCAATGTTAGGGTCCCACAATAATAGGGTTCATAATGTTTGAATTGACTTTGATAGTCTTTTAAATATGTATATACCTTGCTTTCTGCAAGTTGTTTTCCCACATTTTGAAAATAATAAAAAAAATGAAAAGAGATTGAAGTCCTAAAAGAAAGATCAAATGACTTAGAAAAATAATAAACCCCAAAAGCAAAAGAGATAAAAATAAGACCTAAAAGTGAGCAAGTCAGAATTCCACTACTATTTACTTTTACCGAAAAAATAAGGATTATGTGCAGATTGTCAATAAATGCCATAATCCATGATCAGTTAAACAGTTTAATCTTAACTTTTTATGCTTTGAATTTCATGTTTAGATAGAGAATAAAGATATGTCAAACAGTTTAAACTTGACATATCAGTAGATAGTTAGAGAATAAATGAGGAGCTCAACAGTTTAATCTGAGCCCTCGAATGAAATAAGGTTAGACTTAGATAGTTTTTGTGCTTTGAAATAAAATTGATTTAGGGTTGCAAGCTTAAATGCACCCATGAAAATGAAGTAAAAAATGTTAGAAATAATGATGGGTAGGTAGAAAGCAGTTGTGAAAAGCATGTAATAAAGCATCATCGAGCAGAAGTTATTAATTTCCCTCCCCCACAATCATCCAGTATTCTAAGCATACAGTTAAAGAGGCTCAAAGCATTTCTCTTACTTCTGTTGGGACCAGACCCAAGGCTTGATAACTGATTGGTTAAAAATATTGTGTTCCCTACATAAACCCATCTCATCAGCATATTCACCCTTTTCCGAGATTATGATCCATTTTCCTAAGTAAAACACTAAAAGTAAAAACCCTACTTAATTAATTTCATTTTCATCCAAAAGCACTCAAAAAACCCATAAAATGCATTTTATCCTAAGTCTATACGTAAAAAATTAAAATGGGACAAACTATGCTTAAAGACCTATTTTTACACTTTACTTAGTCTTAAATTATGTATTTTAAATTCATTTCATACATTACACCTTCGTTTCATATTAATTTCTAACTTATATTATTAAATCCCTAAATTATACACTTCCCGTATATTATTAAATCATTTATAAATAAATAACCCCAAAAACCCATTTATTTAAAGTTTAAACCTATGTTATATATCTCGTGTGACGAAATAAATACCCTCTCTTTATTCCCATAGGCTTAAACATATCAAAAACAAAAATACCCCGCCCCTATGGTATTAAAACACTTGTTAAGGTTTTATACCATATAATATAAATACCTGCACCATTGATCGAAACACTTGTTAAATGTTTTAAGTTGAAAACATAAAAAACTTTACCCCTCTGCCAATCATATAACACAAATTTTTAAACTTTATAAATGTATATTTATAAAGAAAAACATATCCTATCGTATTACTAAACCCCGAACCCCATCTCTGAACGCTGAGCAACTTCATATTAAATTGTGACCATTCGCATTATCCCTCTCAAATCCAACAATCGAAAGACCATATCGCAATTTAAGTTGCGTGATTATAACACAACCCATTCCATGCGAAATAGGTTGTTTCAGCCTTTTCTCTTTCCTCCACATGGCTTATTTTGATTGGATCGCATTTGATTCAATTGAAACCGCTTACCACCTTAAACGCAAGTGATAACCACTCGTGGTTTCTATCCTTTGAAGCCCGAAAACCACCCATTGCTCGATGTGATTGACATTTATTGTAGGCTAGATTAAACCTAAAATGCCTAATAAACTCTGAAAAACACCATTATTCCCTGCTTCTGCGTTATATCATTGTATTTGCCATCTCGACTTAGACAACAAAGCCTTTGCACAGTTTATATGCCCCAGAACTAGTGAAAAGCTTGCCTGTTGTTCTTGAAGATTGCTGGCAGTCCTGAATTGCTTCCATAAGATACCGCAAACCTGTCAAACGCATCAGAACCTATTTCAAAGACCCATACCTACGTAAAACAGGTATTTTTCGAAGAAATCGAGCCTGTAATCAATTTAAAACGGACATTTGAAACTTGTATAAGAATATTCCCTCTAAGAAATCCTTTAAAATTGTCCAAAAAAGAGGCTAAACCCTTTCAAAAAAATTATAAAACCCTGTTTTTTACTCCGCTTAGTTTTAGAAGGAAAATATTGAGTTTATTCTAGTTTTACAGACTGTATAAAACTCCAATTAAAGCCCATAAGTCCTCTGCAGGTAACCTGACCCTCTATGCTTGATTCCAAACAATTTTTAGTCCAATATCCATTGAAAAAGCTTAAGAAACCTTTGTTTCTTATTTTCATAACCAGTAAGAGTCTGAAAAACATTTTGAGGGTTGAAATTGAAAGATAAATCCAAGAAAAGAACCATATTCTACTTATTCTCATCCAAGAACCTCTGTCAAAGCCAAAAATACTTCTGTAACCATTTAATCTTACAGAAGAAACCAGAAAGCCTAAAAAATAGAGTTTCAGTAGTCCTGAAAGCCTAAAAATGCCAAAATCCACTCCAAATATGCCCTCCAAGACTGCTATCATTGTGAATCCTCTACAACCTCCTGTTGTAGACATTGAGCACATCCCTTTAGTAGATGTTGACTATAAAATATCAGATCCTGTTGTTGAATTTAATTAGACCTCCACTGCTGGAGCTATGAAAAGACCTTAGATCAGGTTGAAGAAGTCCATATTTGGGAATCAAACCTTCCCAAATATGTTGTTTCAATCACTTATCAATGCCTAGAGCTGACTAGGTTGTGTCAAAGTCATTATTCACCTGAAAATAGGGCAATGATGAATACAAACAAAGAGGTGTTGTTTACAATTACTGTTGCATCCATAAACCAGATGTTATAACAACTCAAACCAGATCCTAAAGTAATTCCTTTGTCAATAGAGGCACTTACCAAATTATACATTGGCCTTGATTTTCCCAAAATATTTCAAATCTTTCAAGTATTTATGCCTTTACATATGGAAATTCCTCAAATGAATCCTCCATATTCTACATATCCTCAAAATTTCCAGAGGGGTCTATACATGTCATTTCCATGCTATCATTTATCCTAGGATACTTTACAGATGAGCATACGGATGAGTCTGTCTTAGGGTTCCTATCTACTTTTGCACCAGGATAGCCCCCTCTATAATTTTAAATTATGCTGAGTACATTGCTGAGAATATCCATGATCAACTGATAAAGTTGCCAACTGAAGGAGTGTTCAGATACACATATTTTATCTTCCATATGTTTTTTGTATTTTCAAGCAAATAAGTTCCCTGTAACTCTCCAGAAGGTTGATATAGAAGAAAAACCACTTTCAGTCATCTTATGGACTTCATTGATCAGAAAAGAGTCCTCGAAGTTCACTTTTCAGAGTTTACAGATAATTTTGTCCATCCATTGATCAATATGTTGACCAACACTGAACAGCCTAGGATCAATGATGAAATGAAGAAAATCCTACAGCGATCTAAGCACACTAGGACTGGAGATTGGTATTTGTATGAGAAACACACAGAAATCAGAGTTTTTGGCTCTAATCTTCTACCCTACAAACTACCCAAATTTGTACTAATGAGGGTTTTGCCTTGGAATATATCATGCAAATCTTAAATTCTGATTCTATCAATTTCCTAGCAGCTAAAAAGAAAACACAAATCAAGCTAAAGAATCAGGTGGGGCCATTTATTTGTAATCACAGAGATGCAGAGACAGAAGCAGCCAAACAATTACTAGAGTACAAATTTGAAGAGATTTTCTCCTGGAACTATGATCCACAAGGAATACTGAGAAAAATGAGGGTTAAGTGCAAACTTACACCCTACATTCATGAGAAAAAAATAGAGATTGAGACGTATGTCAATCAGACTGGGTGGGTAGAAAACACTTTGATAGATGCAGTAAAGCAGGGTGATACTAGTCACACTTTACAAACTGCAAATCAAGTAGATAAAGCTACCAAAAGAGTCAGAGAAGAAGGAAATTACATTGCAGAGACCACTACTGAGAATAGGTTCAAGTTAAGATACAATAAAAAGCCTAAGATAGACTCAGTTGATAAAGGAAAAGTGACTATTGAGGTTGAAGACACAAATGTCCCAGTAACAAATACAAATGTTGCTACAGGCAATACAAATGAGCCAATTAGAGAGAATTTGAATGAAGGGCAGACTAATAATTCAAATGCACAGATGATAGAAAAAGAACATAATTTGGAAGCATCATCTTCACAGACATCAGAGGAAAAGGATCTTGATATAAGAGAAAAATACAAGCAGATCAAGACAAAGAATGAAGAGATAAAAAAAGAGATTTACTGTCAATATTTGAAGCAAACACCAAGTGTACAAAATAGACTTTTATCTGCCTTTGATTACTCAAATAAAAAGTTGATCATGTTAGTGTTACAGCCTATATTGAAGACTCCAAAGACAATTTCAAACTACAAAAAGGTTGATCTAGAAGTACAAACAGATCAAATTCATGCACTTGATCAAATAGAATTTCATAGACAGATTTCAGAGATGTTGTATTCTACCATTACAAACAAGGCTATGAGTGTTCAAAAACTTCATAACAGAATCATAAACATGAAAGATCAGATGAAGGTTGACAAAGCCTTATTATATGCTAAAAACCTAAGGATTAAGTATTTAGAAGAGTTAGTTCTCCAAGTAGGATATGATTCTGCAAATGTTAAAGCAGCAGAACAAATAGTGAAGAAAAAAAATGAAGACATTGCAGCATTGAGGAAACAGCTTAAACTACCATCAACTGAACATCCTCAAGCCAAAGAAATTATACAAGAACAGACTCAAAAGGATCACATGATGAAATTAATCTTTCATCTAACAGGACAAATCAAAGAAATGGAAATTAAGAAGGACAAGCTTGTCCATGAAAGGGAAACTACAAAAGAACAGGAAATCCCTTCAGTAATTCCGATGGTTACTACTGTTGTGCCTTGAACTCTGGCAGAAGAGTTTGCACCCAAAGAACCACCCGCTACTACAGTGCCAGTGACATCATCTACAACTTCAACTATAGATTCATCTACTACAACAGCTCAACCTTCAGATGAGGGCAGTAAATTAGTAAAAGCCATGGAGGAAATGTCATTACAAACAAGTGAGTTTAATATATTGACAAATATGATTCATAACCTTGAGGATACAAATAAGTTCACTCAAATAAATGCTAAAACTCATAAGAAAAGAGCTGATAGTTTAAATAAAAAACCGAAGAAGCTACAAAAGGATTTGACCTTAAAGGAGCCAATATCATATGTGAAAAAACATTTATGGAACAAAATCATTGAAGCAATCAATGATGTGTGGCCCTCAATTCAATTAATCTTTGAACAGAAATATTTACTAAAGGCAGCACTAGCAGAAATTCAGAAAACCAAAGATGAGCTAGGTACTAAAACTTAGCAAGCCATAGAATTGATCAAGTTTCTCAACAATAAGAATAGGCAGGAGTTGGAAGAAATACAAATCACTGATAGGACAAAGACAATCCTTGAAGTAAGGAAAGTCATCTCAATGAAGAATCTAATGAAACAGCTTGAAGAGAAATGTGAGAATATGAACATAGCCATAACCAAGTTTATGGTTAAATTTGAAAACTTGAGGCAAAGAAGTTTTCCTAATATTTTGGTCATTAATGACAAACTAATGCCACAGGATGATTACAATAAGAAAATCAGAGAATATGCAAAAGAGCAAGTTGAAAATACAAGTGGACAAGGCATTCCAACATGGAAGGTCTTACTCAGAAGTTTTGAAGATTTATTTTACCTGTAGCATCAGATAAGACATTTGTTTGTCATAAAACCAACTTTTTCCAGATATACTGAGGCAGATGAAAATTTTAGGAGATTGAAAAAAATTCAAATTCCAAATGAGGAAGCTTGGCAATCACTTACTGATTTACTATGAAGGTTAAAAAGCAGATAAAAGGAAGAAAAAAGTTTCCTGATTTTTACAGCCAAAGCAGAATTGATTATAGCAGTAAAACAATTTTTACAGACTCAAAGAGTATCAGATTAAAAAGAATCCAAATTAAAGAGTATCAGATTAAATGGAATCAGAGTAAAAGAGTATAAGATAAAAAAGATCAAATTTCAAAACAGATTTGAAATATCTGAGCCAGCAAAGAGGACACAAAGGCAGCCAGTTGCACCTAATCCACAAATAGATTACTATTTTATTTTGATAAATAGGACAGCTTGTTGATTCGTTAAGCAGCTGTCTCTATTTTGTTGTAAAGATATTTCTATTTTCCTTAGATACTTCCTAGAAGCATTCTAGGATATTTTGTAAACAATATTGTATAAATAATTCATCTTTAGAAGTATTAGTGTAGAATAAATTGTTGAAGATTTCTATAGTCATTTTTGTTGAACTTGAAGGCTTTTGTGTTGCAAATTTTGAGTAACAGACTAGATCAAATCAATTAGCATCATATTTCAGGATTCATGTGATGAGCCATTGAAGTGAAGTACTTTATACTTGTCATTTTTTATCTTCTTTGTTTCATTCCATTATGTATTCTAAATTTGAATGAATAAACAGGAGTATTATTTCAGGTTTTGTTAAAAACACCTTGTCATTATTGTTTATCATTTCTATGTTTTCTGCTGATTTCCAGGGTAGGGAACCCTTAATTTCTCCTTCTTTCGTTTGACCTCTATCTACTACTTCCCTTTTTCAGATCAAAGAACCCTTCATTTCTCTTTATCCCGATCAAATCACCTCACCAAACAGCCTTCCAAGATCTTCAAAGGCTTATCTATCTTGCCCCGAAAACATTTGACTTTTTGACCTTGATCCTAGTTTTGTCTGCTTGAATTTGGACTCCTTAGCCCAATGGTCAATCAGATTTCCCACCATCCATCTCATTAAGTGATTTTTCCCACCAAACCAAACCAAAATCAAAACCAATTTGTACAATCAAAACTAGTGTAATATCTTATAATCAAAACAAAGTTAAATCTTACAGAGAGAGCCCTCTCTAAACCCTAGGAAGGCTAGATCTTAGAGTTTAAAAGTAGGTTTGTGGTTACCTCTAGTGTTCTTAAACTTTAAATCAAAATCTCACAACTTGGGTATTACTAGAGTGATAACAAAACGCACCAGGTTTTTTAATGAGATTTTCTCTTTTTTGAAAAAATCAACCTATGACATTGAAATTATTGTAATTTTTTAGATTTGTTATTCATCAAAAAATCAACATATATCTTATAAAAATATTAATATAAAATAAAATTTTATTAGTGCATTTATATATGATGTTTGAATTAATTTGTTATATTATCAGATTTCACATCTCTTCATTATAATATTTAATCATCCATATATTTAATTAGTGGTGTAACTTTTCACAGTGACATTGGATAACACATTATAATAAATTAAAATGTATTTTATTATATATCGATAAGAGGTTCTTTGTCATACAAAATGGGATAGTTATTGGTAACCCCTTGTTTTTCAATTGGGACACTTTGTCCATTACCTTAAACAAAATGTCTGATTTTCACAGCCAACTATTTCAAAAAATACAACAACGTGCATTGATATCCAACTAGATCGTCATTCTTCGCTAGAAAAGTTGTAAGTGCTTGAGCTTCTTCCCTGACTTGGGTTATCTGGACTATTTTTTTGTTGAATGCAACGATTTTTTTCCTCTTCTTCCTCATGTTCCATCTGCAAACATAAAAATAAAGTGCAATGAGTGTATCTACATTTGTGAGAATAATGAAAATAGAAATAAATAATATACATCAATGTAAATCGAATAACAGTGTACCATAGCAAGAAGTGATTTATAAATTGTGCACATGGTTTCAAAAACAAGTCTCATGCCTTTTTGCAACAAATCTTGTGTTGGTGTAATTCCATACTTTGTTTTTTGCATGTTTTAAACCCCATTATAAATCATAGATTTAATATAAATGATTTTTTTTATTAATTATAAACTGAGAGAAGTAAAACAACATATATACTTATAAATTCCACATCAATTTTTGATATGCCAACATACACTCATAACCATTATTTAACCCAATTTCCATCAATTCTTTCGATGGCTCTTCTTTTTATGTTAACAACTATTTGAAGACATTCAAGGATGGTTGTTGTAAAACGACTTAAAATTACAAAAATGAAACCTTGAATTGTTATAAGGAAGTATTAAAAATTACTCACAAACTTTAAAATCAACCCTTTTATTCCTTGTCATCTTGTTTTATGTGTTGAATGAGTTACATCTTGTTTTCTTTTCTACAAGAAAATACTTGAAAATTAATATTTAAGGCTATTTTTTTATATGTACAAATTCAATCATGATTAGATACATTTGAAGCACGTTGTTTTAAAGGGAGACAGAAAGGTTGGAAGAAAATCATGTGAATTTAATAGGATCTGACAGTAAGGGTGATGCTTTCCTCACTGAAGAAGAACAAGGATTCTTCTCCTCAGAACAAACTGAAAACAATCCTGAGGAGTCTAAAGACTACCAATTGGGGTTTGAAAATTCTATAATGGAGGTTCACATACAATATGATCTTAGAAGCAAAAAGAACCAAGAGACCTCCAAGAATAAAAACACAGAAACTATTGTTAGGAATACCTAAGAAAATCTTCCTAAAAAGACAGCAAACAATTCTAACACTGTGGCTAAGAAAATTGAATTAAACAAAGACAAAAAACAGCCAGCTAAGTGTTGACCCAAGTTGCCCTAGTACTTCTGCTAGTGGCCCTGAGAAATCTGTCCAAAAGAATAGTCCCAATAAAATTCAGCAAATCAGAATTGCTGAAAAGACTATGATTGACAAAACAGATGTAAATATGTCAAAAACATTAGTCCCATTCAGCCTTGAAGGAGAAATTGACAAAATCAAAATCAGCATACCTTTAGCTAAACTAGTAACCCAGGATGTATATAAAAATTAAGTTTTGAAAGCTCTGAACATAGGAAATGATACTGATACTTTAAACTTGACAAATGATAAACCAGAATTGTTGTTTGGTCCTAAAGTAGAAGGAAAATACCAAGAAGGAACCATTCCTCCATTTTATGTCAGCTTAAATATACATGATAAGATCCTACACAATGCCATGCTAGAATCTGGTGCCTCTCACAATCTCATGCCAAAAGTAGTGATGGAGAGAATAGGCCTAGAAATTACTAAACCTTACAAAGACCTGTATTCCTTTTATTCAAGAAGAGTCAAATGTTTAGGCCTAATCAAGGATTTATGTGTCATTCTAGCACAAATTCTTGTTAAGGGTCTAGTTATGGACATAATGGTTGCTGACATTCCCCCAAAGTATGGCATGCTTTTATCCAGATCATGGGGAGCCATACTTCAAGGGAACCTTCAAATGGACATGTCTTATGCTACCATTCCAGTCTTTAACCAACAAGGAGGTTATATAAGGAATCTCATATGAAATATATGGTAAGCAACATAGATAGGCCAAACAACACTCCTATTTATTCCATTCATTCAGACCTTGATTCATTTATCTTTTTTAATGAAGAGGAAATGAGCGCACAATAGAATGAAAATGAATAAGAGTTAAGCCCACTCGAAGACCCAAATCTACCCTCAAATAAAAAATATGACAGCTCAAACTTTAGCAGCCTTGAACAAAAAAATGAGGATGAATGTGAAATAGAAACACTTTGGACAATGAGTTTTGATGGCTCTTGTAGCAAAGCTGGTTCTAGAACTGGTGTATGCATACATAATACAAACATAGGACATTCCTACAAACTTGTTTTCCCATGCACAAACAACATTGCAGAATATGAAGCTTTTCTCCTTGGCCTACATTTGCTCAAAGATATAGGAGCCAAGAAAATATCAGTCCAAGGAGATTCAGAGTTGATTATTAAGCAAATAAAAGGGGATTATTCAGCCAAAAAACCAAGATTAAGAGAATATAGGAATGCTGCCCTAGATCTCGTGAAAACGTTTGAAAAATATGAACTCACTTTCATCCCTAGAGCTCAAAACAACCTTGCAAATGAGCTTGCCTTTGCTGCCAGAAATTTTCAAATACCTCTGGTAAATGAAATGTTCATTGTTAAAGTAAAAAATAGGCATACAATCCCTGACAATGAAAACTGTTGGCAAGTGTTTGAGGGAGATAAACACATTAATGATTTTCTGCAATCTGAAAATGATTTTGATATACCAACACTCAACTTAAGTCATGAAGAAGAAATTTTGGATGAAAAATAAACCCCTAAAGTAGAGTTGTCCTCTACTGCTGATATAAACCAATTTGAACATCTTTATGAGGTAGAATTATTTAACAAACCAAATCAAAAGGACCTTGAAGTTTTACAATGCAAAAATGATTCAATACCCAGGGGTCTTACACCATTAGAAGAGCTTTTTGACTTAAATGATGTAGCTAAAAAACCAAAGATGGAGCCTACAGAATCTAATATAGAGGAACATAACATAGGCAGCATAAATGAACCCAAAATGATCAAGCTATCTAGCACTCTTCCTGCTCATATTAAACAAGAATGCATTGAACTTTTCAAAGATTTTGGAGATGTGTTTGCATGGGGATACAAAGATCTGAAATCATATGATACTAGCATTATTCAACACAAAATCCCTCTTAAAGAAAATCAGAAACCTTTCAAACAAAAACTAAGAAGGATAAACCATGTTTTACTACCTTTAGTTGAGAAAGAGATCAAAAATATGTATGATGTTGGTATTATAGTCCCTCTTAGATATTCACAATGGGTTTCCAACCTTGTATCTGTTAGGAAGAAGACTGAGGAAATTAGGCTTTGCATTGACTTTCGAAATCTAAACAAAGCCTCCCTAAAAGATAACTAACCCTTGCCTAAAATGGATCGTATACTCCAAAAGGTGGTTGGATCTAAAATAATATCATTATTAGATGGTTTTTCAAGTTACAACCAAGTGCTATTACTCCCAAGTGATCAACACAAAACTGCTTTCACCACACCTTGGGGTACATTCATGTATGTTAAAATGCCATTTGGTTTGATGAATGCAGGGGCCACATTCCAAAGGGCCATGGACATAGCTTTATCAGAAGACATAGGCTATTTCATAATCATTTACCTTGATGACATTACTGTTTTCTCCAAAACTGACAAAGAACACTTAAACCATTTAAGAATTTTTTTTGAGAAATGTAGGCAATATGGCTTATCTCTGAATCCCAAGAAAACACTCTTTGGACTCCAGGAAGGAAACCTCCTAGGCCACATAATCTTTGAAGAAGGAATCAAAGTAGATCCCAAAAGGATTGAAGGCATATTGAAAATCAACCATCCTAGAAACCTCAAATAATTGCAGTCTTTCATTGGGAAGATCAACTTTTTGAGAAGGTTCATCCCTAACCTTGCTGAAATTTTGAGGAATATCACAAACATGATCAAAAAGGAAACAGGAGTTAACTGGACCTTAGAATCTAGACAATCCTTTGAACTGGTAAAACAAGCTCTTACTCAAACACCAGTTCTTGTCAGTCCTGATTTCACCAAGAATTTCTACATTTTTTCATTTGCATCTGAACACACCATTGCTACAGTGTTGTTGCAAAAGAATAATATGGGCCAAGAACAGCCAATATCCTTCTTCAGTAGAGTCTTAAGAGATGCTCCACTCAAATATAATATCATGGAGAAACAAGCCTTAGCCTTGGTAAAAGCATTGAAAGATTTCCGAGTATACATCTTACATTCACATATCATTGCTTTTGTCCCACACAAAGTTGTCAAGGACATTCTAAATCAAGACCCTGATGGTAAAAGGGGAAAATGAATTGCTATTATCTTATAATATGATTTAGAGATTAGGCCTACCAAGCTAATTGAAGGATGAGGATTAGCAAAACTCATGGCAGAATCAAATTTCCAAGCATTAGATATGAATATGGTTAATGTTTTAGAAGAACAGGAAGAATTCACAACTCCATACATTGAAGAAAATTTTCTGAATTCATCTTGGTATGCTGATATCATTTATGTGCTTCTCTATATTAATACTCCTCCTTCTTTATCAAAGACTAAAGCTAGATTCTTGAAACATAAAGCTTTAAATTACTGCATTTTAGATGGAGTGTTATATTGGAAAAATGTTGTTGGCATATTGCTTAAATGTTTGCTTGAGAATGATGCAGGAAAAATCATGCATGAGCTGCATGAGGGAGAGTGTGGAGGCCACCTTTACTGGAAAGCAAGATGAAAAAATATTCTTAGAGCTGGCTATTACTGGCCCACCCTTTTCCCTGATACTAAAAAACTAGTCATGACTTGCCATAAGTGTCAAATTTTTTATGGCAAAAGAAAACTCCTACCTTTACCTTTGCATCCAATCAGTGTTGAGGCTCCCTTTCAGCAATGGGGCTTAGAATTTATTGGAGAAATTTACCCAACCTCATCTGCCCAACATAGGTGGATCCTTACTGCTACAGATTAATTTACCAAATGGATAGAAGCTATCCCTCCTAGGAATGCTACTGACTCTGTCATTATCAAATTCCTTGAGACCAAAAAATTGTCCCGATTTGGTTGTCCTAGAAAGATCATTACAGACAATGATGTTGCCTTAAAATCCAAAAGAATGGTTGCCTTCTACTATAAATACCATATCACCTTAAGGCACTCCACAGCTTACTACCCTTAGGGAACTGGACTTGCTGAATCTTCCAACAAAAGCCTAATCAACATTATCAAAAGACTACTGGAACAAAATCAGAAATCATGGCATAGTAAGCTAATTCATGCTTTATGGGCTGATAGATTAACCACAAAAAAATCCATCAATATGTCTCCCTATCAGCTGGTATATGGCCTAGATGCAGTTTTCCCTACATCTTTGGGAGTGCCAGTCATGAAACTCCTTCAAGAAACACAAACAGAAGAAAATGGCATGCAGAGAAGGCTGAATCAAACTATTCATTTACAGCAATCAAGATAGGAAGTGTACAAAAGGACACAAGCAATTCAAGAGGGCATCAAAAATATCTTTGACAAAAGAACTAAAGCTAATAATTTTCAAGTTGGAGACACAGTCCTAAAATGGGATTCTAGAAAGGAAGATAGAGGTAAACATGGCAAGTTTGAGAATCTGTGGAAATGGCCTTATATCATTCATTCCTTTAGGGGTCATAATGCTTTCTTTTTACAAGGGCTGAATGGAGAAGAACTATTTGGAGGTCCTGTCAATGGTAGGATGCTCAAACACTATTTTTTTCAAGAGTCTTAGCTTCAAAGCTTTCATTCATTGTATATAAACATTGCATGAGAAAATATTGAGAAAAAAAATACAAAAAAAAATGAAAGAAAGGAAAAAGAGGGCAAATTCAAAAGAGGTACAGCCCCATACCCAAAATACAGTACTACTAAAAGTGTGCAAGCCTAAGTGCCACTACTGATTCAAAAATATGTCTTGTTCAGTCATCTAGCCTAATCATGGTTGAACATGCTTTAAATTTATGTTGATAAGTTAGTAAAAACAATGATTGTCAAGATTATCTCAAACTTGACTTATCAAGACAGATAGATTAGGGAATATAATATATTGGTTTCACATGCTCAAAACAGAACCAAAGAGAAATATGAGGATGCATTTCGCATGATAGATTACAGCCCTTATCTTTCTAAGTTACTTTTTATGCAAAATAAGCTTGTGTGCAGCTTGCTCCAATGCCACAACCATGCTAAATCAGACTGTCTAATCCTAGTTTTAACCATGCTTTAAATTTCATGTCAATAGTTTAGAAAATCAAGATTTCCAAACAGCTTAATATTGGCAGTCAAATAGTTTAGGTAGAGAATAAAAAGAGTTCACTAGTTTAATCTGAACTCTTGGAAGGAATAAGGGTAGAAATAGATAGTTTATTTCTGTTTTCAAGAATAAAATGTCAAGATTTTTCCAATTCAAGTGCACTCAAAGAAGAAAAAATGTTAGGACAAGTAGGATTGGGTAGGTAGAAATTTTGTTGAAAGAAATCATATGTTGCAGATTGTTAAGATTGTCACCTCAAAAAAATATCAGCAAGTGAAAAGAAGGCAAAAGTTTCCCAATGGAAAAGACACTGGTCTATTGAAACTCAGAGATTTGATAAACTAGAGTTCTGGACACCTTGAAAGCAAATTTTCCCTCCCCAAGTGAAGCCACTGTTAGTCATCAGTAACTTTTGCTGATATCAAAAGATGACTAAGTTATAATCCTAGATTTCTACAAACAACAAATGAGAAATATTGTGAGTCCTAGAAATCTCACTGCCTTCATCATCCTAAGCTAACTATTTTTTATCTTTTCCCCTCTCTATCTCCTAAACATATACCCCACTGCTACAAAGAAGACTTCATTATTGAGCCTGCTTGCCCCATTTCATCACCCTCACACTCACATTCATAACCCTTTTCCTTTGAAAACCCCATTTTTCCCTTCTCAAAACTTTCATAAGTCCCCTCATTCATCATTTTTCTAAAAAACATGTTAAACAATGTAAAATCTCTTTTTACATTTTTAAGGTTAAAATTTAAGCTATCGGGCCCTTTTAATTATCATAAAAACCATGTTTTTATGTTATAAACCTGCCCTTTGTATAAACCAGGCCTTAAGCCCCTTTTCTTCTCAAAGGCTCCAGCCCCTTCCACGCATGAGACCGCAGCCTCCGCCCATTTTCTAGCCCCTTCCCCCATTTAAATATACCTCTGCCCCTTTGCTTTTTATACTCCCCACAAACCTTATAAAAAGGCCCCAAACCTTTGAAAAAATTAAAGTGCGGGTCCTACTTTCCCTCACCCCGTCGTTGTTTCATCGAGCTACTCCGCACCGTCGACCAAAATCCTCGGACCCCAATCTGATAGCCATCGCTTCCCTCCCCATCCATAAACCAAACCCCACATCACCTCGCGCCCGGCCCCACTCTCTAAACCCCGCCGACCATTCACATTGTGCCATTTGTCTCGGGCTTCAACCTCCAAACTTGCACGGCTTTCCCCGGATCGCTCTGCACCATAGATCTCATCACCCGAGATCTGATGGCCCAAAAACTATATCGCATAGAAAATTGTGATGGGTTTAATAACCCTTAAGCCACATGAAATAGGCGGTTTTCCGCCGGACACGTGTCGATCGCCCAATGGAATCGCGTGCATTCGACCCAAAACCGTTTACCGCCTTCCACCCACGCGATAAACCACTCCGGTTTTCCGAAACTGATTTCTCCCTCCTCACGCAAAAATTCAAATATTTTCATCCCCGTTTGAATTTCCCCAGGTTTCATCTTCGGAACCATGCTCCTACACCTTCTCCTCCTCTGCAAGCAAACCCCGACGATTCAAAACCCCAAAAAAATGCAGTCTTACCACTCCCTGCAGGTTTTAAAGCTAACATGTGTTTTTTTTATGTGCAGGTTTAATGGTGGGATGCCCAAGGGGCATTCCAATGGTCAAGAAATGATCAAATTAACCTCTAGATGATGATCCAAGAGGTAAAATCACATAAAAGAAATCCAGGGGGTTTGCATAAAGGTTTACCCTCGATGAAGCATGATCTTCGATGGGTTATAAACCCTCATACCACGAAGAAACCTCCCCTGCACACAAAGACAATTACAATCAGAAGAAGCAGTGAAGAAGGAAATAAAGATTAAAATATTAATCTCATATCAAAAAGAAAATCAAGGAGTTAATTTATAACACAAAGATTAAGACAGAAAGTGAAGACAGTCAGTGATTAAAGGGATAAAGGGAAAAGATCAAAAGAAACAAATCAAAAATTAAAAGAACATACAACAAAGCATAAAGACAGAGTTTTAAGGCTTAAGAAAGAGATTAAAAACAAACAAAGGACGGATTAACCCAAGATAAATTCGAATGACTCAGTTCACAACAGTTATTCCTCTCAAGGATATTTTTAGCCACCTAAGTGCTTTGTTTGCTTCAAAAAGCATTAGGCAGTTATTGAGTTGAGTCAGAGATATTTATCTGACAAACAGTTATTGTAAAAAGTTATAAATAAGCCTTAAAGTCAATACATTCACCTATTTTTCCTTAGAAGTTAAGATAGAGGTTATTAAAACAAAGAAGTAGCTACATATATTCCTGCCTTAAGCCTTGCATGGTCTTCAAGGTTAGGAATGCACTTACTCTGTAATAAATGATACTCAAACCCTATCTTAGGCTTCACCTCCTCATTTGCAGCATAAATATTGCATTTGAACTCATTATCTTGTTGGAATTTGATGACTCTTTGAAGTAATACATAGTCTCTTGGAAGTTGAAAAGAAATTGAAGTCTTGGAACTTGTGGATGTCTTGGTTTGTTTGTTGATGGAGGAGGCTAGATCATTGGATCCCTGAGCTTGGTTGTTGGTGAATTGCTTCTAATATGTTATTGTTATTTCTTGTTTCCATTATGTTTCCACCTCTCTATGTTGCAGTAGAATAAAGGTTTTAGGCTAAGAAATGTCTTTTGAAAGCACCTCGGTTCTGTTTATTCTTCACTGCCTTAATGTTTTCTTCTGCTAGGACATTTCAGAGAATTCTTAATTGCCCTCTGGACCCCCTAAGCCTGTTTATTTCATGAATAGTTGAATACAGTTGGTTTCAAGCATGATTTATGGTTTTCCCTGCTTACTTGCTACCACTTAAACATTGTTTTTGAAGTCTCTCTCTAAAGTACCATTCTTTAAAGTCTGCCAAAGAGGTTTTGTTTCGATCATACCCTTTGTACTTGCTTAACTAATTGTTTTAGATATCTTCATAATTATAATGAAAGATGTTTAGGATTTCCCTCTTCTCTGATTACAATTATATGTGTGCCTTAAAGGTTTTCTGTCCTTGAAGATGAAATCACTAGAAGTTAAATGAGTTTCTCGCCTTCTATATTTCATTGTAAAAGTTTGTC
Organism: Pinus albicaulis; assembly: GCA_034641835.2. Classification (NCBI taxonomy): domain Eukaryota; kingdom Viridiplantae; phylum Streptophyta; class Pinopsida; order Pinales; family Pinaceae; genus Pinus; species Pinus albicaulis. The sequence continues at coordinate 919,591,166 of CM076569.1, forward strand.
TTGAATTATTACTTGCTGAAGTGTGGATTGTAGAATTTATGGTTTTCCCTGTCTATTGATTGCCTCTTCATGATTTTGTGATACTTTAAGTCCCTTTGTTGAGAATTGCATATGATAAAGTATTCTTAATTGCCCTTTACCCTACTTTTCATTCTTACAATTGATGTCCATCTCATAAACCCCCTTAAAACTTGAAGATCCACTCGCCAAGTTAGATTTTCCCTATGATACTCCCTGATCCATTGATGAACTTATCATGACTTCCATCTGACTCCATTGCCCAATGACCTAGAGATTTCCTCATTCTATCTATGTTTTTTTATCATTATACCCAACCAAAACAAGCAACAAAACCTCACACTTAATAACTAGCCTAAAATTAACCCTACAAAGCAAACAAGTTCATATCCTTTGCAAAACAAACAGAGAGATCCCTCTCTGAGTCTAGGAAGGCTAGGTCCTAAGACTCTAAAGATTGGTTCCATGTTTCCTTGTCATTTGGTATACCAATCTGCCAAATCACGGGACACCAACAATGTCTATATGTTTTTTCCACTAGGTCCCTCATATTTCTATAAAAAAATTCGCCCCTTTCATTAACCTCCAGCACCACTTCAGATGAGTTAAGGACCAATTCATCGTCATTTACATGTTCTATAATTTTTCTTTTCTTAGAAATACATTGATATTTTCCTTCGTTGTTACTCCCTATAGAACATTAAACATATATGAATTAATATATTGTTTGAAACATGGTATCTAATATTCTTAAGTATATTATTAATGAAATTTCAAACAAAACAAAAAACTCATATTACATAGTATTTTTTCATTCACCTGATTCATTATTCTGCAATTTTTCTATCAGGATTTTATGCTCTTATACACTTACATTAGAAATAATATTATCGACCTTGTTCATTTTGTGGTTCTCAGTGACACACACCAACCAATACATATTAGTTAAACTTACATATAGTTCAAACATATTAATTTTGTAAAGAAATTACAAAGAACTTGCCTTCTCCACTTTTTTTTATGTGCTATCATTGTGTCGATCAATATTTTTGTTACTTGAGAACTTCCAAAACATTTTTTATCAACATGCGATTTGTATCATTCAATACAAAATCCATTAAATATATTTCACAAACAAATCAAATAATTTTCAGCCAAAAATTCTTTAATAATCGGTGTGTTTATCTGAATCAACACACCGGTGTGTTTAGAACATTAAACGCACTGGGGGTTTAATTATTCAGCATTTTCATGGAAAATTAAGTTTAAATTATTACAATGTGATTTGTAAGGACAAACACACAAAAATTATTTAATGGTGATATATGGAAGAGGTGCATCGGTGCGTTATATTACACCGGGAGCAACGATTAACAGACTGGACATAATGGAAAGTGTTATAAAACACATGTGAGTTATATTACATAGGGAAAACCGATGCGTTATATTACAAAGGGCGCACCGTGGAACAAATATTTGTTTAAAAAAAATAGAGGCGGCCGACAAGGTTTGGATCTAATTCAATATTTGATTCTCCTACCTTACATGTCAAATGCCCTATAAATAGTAAGTACACAAACACATTAAATATAAAATGCCTAAATTGAAAAACCTTAATTGTGAAGTGGTAGAGGAAATTAAACCCTAAGGTGAAAATTTGCACGAAGAAACAAGGGTTTAAGGTAATTATTGATTTTTTTTTTGTCTGAATTTTAATTAAATTTAAATAGGAAAGCATATCGTAAAAATTTTTACTAGTAAAATCTATAGTAATTTTTTATTACACAGGGTTTTAATTTTTATTTTATGAATTGTGAATAAATATAACATAAATTGTCCCTGGATGCAGGTGTTTATAGTAGTTTGTTTGGCTAGCCACCCGGCCTCACCGTGTGGAGGCATCTGGCCTCACCATTGGGGCGCACCTGCCTCCCACATTAGGGCTTTAAACTCACCCCGCTGGGAAGGACGCCGACACCTGCAACATTCAATTTGGAATATAGTACCTGAGCTTGTGCAAATTTTTCTCTGGCTATATATGGCCAATGGCTCCAACCCTTTCCCTCACTCGCTCAATTTTTCTTTCCATTTTTCATTCCTGCTTCGTCGTGCTCCGCAAGCTTTCGTCCTCTGTTTTGATAACCTATGTCTCGCCTCCACCCAGCACGCTGCTCCTCCACCACCCTATGAACTCTCCTTCCTTACCCTTCAAGGCCTTCATTCCGTCAACGCAATGCCACGCCAACACCGTATGAGATTCTTTCGTGGAAGAGGCAGAGGCTCCCCCTCTCGCCCTCCTGCTCCGACTATGGCGAAGCACTCCTTGGCCTTCTTTATGGCGGTGGAAGATCCTAAAGTATTTTACCCTCAATTTCTCTCCACCCATATTTTTATTCGTCTCTCGGAGGTGCAGCACAGTCACTCTGGTTCTAGCAACAGGAAGCGCCCTCACAAGTCGAACCTTTCTCGCTCCTCCTCCCCTCGGCCAAGAAAAATTTTCATTCTACCAGTCAAAATCCTGGAGGATGCTTCGAACAGTGGAGGGAGTAGCTCTGCGGAAGGTACCCAACATAATGCCACAAAAGAGGACAAAGGTGCACACTCAACTTCAACTCCAGAGCTGGCTCCCTAGCCCTCTAAGACGGATGACATCTTGTCCGACTATGGATGCTTCATCATTGAAGAAATTTTTCAAATGGAGCATCATGACATGTAGGATCAGAAGCTGTAGAGCCATGGATCTCCTCTTTCTCAATTTTTACATGCTTCTATATTGTTTTTTGTCTATATTTCCATTTTCTAGCAAACTCAGTCATTCAGATCTATGTTAATAGTTGGTTTCCCTAAGAAAGGTAGCTCTCTTTTTGATATATTGAACTCTCCAACGGCTTGTTCCCCCAAAGGACAACCCACTTTTTGAATTTTTGAAATGTCTTCATCCAACAGGGGTTGGCTAATTCAACAACCCCTGTTTTGAAGCTCGAATGTATTTTTTGTACAATATAAAATAATTTAGCTCTACTTAGGAAAAAAAATCTAACATAAATTGTAAATTATTTTAACAATAAAATTTAATGTTTTTGTTATCCATGATTTTGAGTGAATCTCTATACCTTTCAACTTATGATCTTTCAGCGGATCCAAAATATTTTGCATCTCCACAGTGCTCCCAATGTGTATCTCTTGCGAATGATCTCTCTTTTAATTAAACCCTAACATAAATTGTAAAATTTCTTATTAGTAAAATAAACAATAAAATTAAAAAATTTACTATGCAAGTTTTTTAGTGAATCACCATACCTTTCAGCTTCTCATTTTTTGAATAGTCCAGTTGCTCCAAAGTATTTTGTCGCTGCACAGTGCTCCTGGTATGTCTGATCTCTTGCAAATCACTCACTTGAAATTTTAGGTAAAATAATGAAATGGTCAATAAATTTGTACTACTTAAAAGACTTTATGAAATTAGATTTCGAAAAATCAATTGTCGCTCGTTTTTTAATTTTAAAAAAGCAAAAAAAAAAATCGCGTTTTTTTTTTTCATTTCTCTGCACATCAATGAATTTGATATTCAAGCGCATTGACATTGTCAGGGTGCTAAATTTTTTCAATGCACTGACATGATACATTTTTTTCCTAGAAATCCCGAAACGGTGCTATTAATTTTTTTAATGCAATGGTGCAGGTTCTATTTAAAAGCATCGATGCTCTAATTGTTATGAGAGAACTCGGTTGAATTCATTTTTATTTTTTAAAATTGGGAAACATGTGTGTAATGGTGCTATTTTTTTTAAAAGCATTGATGTGTTTTTGTAGAACAGCACCGACATTATAACATATTTTTTTCCAAAATGATGGAAACTAGTGTGGGCATTATTTGAACACCCTAGTGCTATTAATTTTTTAATCACATCGATGCGCTTTGTTCTGATAAGATAGCTGGTTGGGTTTAAAAGCTATCTAAAATTTTAATTTCACATGAAATGGCATGTTAATCTCAAATTATCCTTTAGGATGCATCCACATGAATTACAGTAGTTCATGGTATACATTTTCCACTTAAAGTCCGCTTATTCTTGAGAAATGGTTTGAAAACTATATTGAAATTCAGATTGTGGTTATATGGTTGTTAAGATTAATTTTAGATATCCATACAAAATTTTATTTTTGATTTTCCATGTTGTTGATCAAATTCCTTCACTGTGTTCTCCCTTTCCATCTCCAGTAAGTTGAGTTTTTATTTATATTTTGATTATCTAATTGAATTTAATTGTTTTAATCCATGTCAAATTGAATACAATTGTATCCAAATTTGTAGGAACCTTATTCAAAATCGAGTTCAGATGCAAAAAATGTTCCTCAATTTCAAAAATTTCAGAAGCTTTTATCATGAGCAACATATCGCAAGAAGTTGGTAGATGAAAATGGACAGCCTCTTCACCCTGTCAATTGGAACACGGCATCTTGCAGCTACAATCTTGGATCAACGATGGTAATAATTGTTTGGTATAATGTAATTTCAACAAACCAATTGCATTGATGTGCTTACTAGTATCATTAATATTGTATTAATGACGTTCAATATTTTTTGAAATTAGGATTCCAGTGATGATGAACGACCCACCTACCATCTTGCGGGGCACCCGACTATAATTTCAACCCAAGAGAAGGTTGCATTAAGAGAAATAATCGAAGAGGAAGCATACAAAGAATGGTTGAATCAACCACCTATTCAATTCCCACTACATCCAAATTCAGCAATTAGGAATGACTACAACAATAGTAGGTATTCATCACAAGTTGGCAATGGAGGCAATCAAATAGAGGTTGGTATGGATGATTACTTACGGGATACGACTACCATGGAGTCAATGTTATTAAATTCATTCCAAAGCAATGAGCTAGGGGATGATGCTCATATCATTGATACCTTATTAGAAATCCCGAAATCTCCTTCCACCACCCCTCCCTTTGGACCTAGCGGCAAGTCAAAGTCTACTCAACTAGGGACAATGATGTTGTTATATAATTTGAAATCAAATTTTGGCATATCGAATGCATGTTTCTCATTAATATTGATGTAATTCACATTCATGATCGAACAAGTTCCTTATATTTTGTCACACAATCAAAATTAAAAATGGTTGATTTTATGAATGTTAAATATTGACATTGTACAATTGTGCTCCCCACCAACTTCAGGATATTCAAAGATAAGGTTCTTCCGAGTGACAATGTCTTTTCAGGAAGCTGCAAAGAGGCAAAGTAGTTGTTGAAAATGTTGGGTTTTGAGTGCATATCATATCATGTGTGTCTGAATGATTGTATTCTATATAGAGGAGAATATGCAGACAAAGAGATATGTCTGAAATTTGGGCATGACAGGTACCGTAATTCAAAAAAAATGTGTAAACCACATGATCGTCTTCATAATATATTGAGGCACATGCCTATAATCCCAAGGATTCAAAGACTCTTTCGTTGCAAATAATTGCTATGTTTTAGGGATGGCATGCCTCACATGGAAGTGAGTTAGGATTTATATGAATCCCAACAGATTCACTAGCCATGAAGTATATGGAGGATACATGGCCTGAAAAATTCAATGATGAAGTACGAAGTCTATGACTCAACAGAGCCATGGATGGCATCAACCCATATTACCTCCAAAACACCAACTATTTTTTTGGCATGTAGGAGGAAATGGGACAGTGACAGGAAATAATTAAAATTGTTGAATGGTAGAAGAGTGCCTTAACTTGATCATTTAAAATAAAATATGCCAATGAAATGCCCTAAAATCTGGGTTGTTGATCAAGTTAGAGAGAAATACGGTGCATCTGGTTGTTACCCGTGTGATGAAGAGGATGCGCTAAATATAGGGATTAGGTGCAGCAACTTATATTCTCTTTTTGTACAGCTTTAACTTCATACTGCACCTTTGAATTCTAAAATCTACATATATTTTATATTTTTAATTATGTTTGGGTTATTAGACACATGACAATGTGATTTTTCATTTTCATAGGTGCATTTGTTCCCATCTATGTGGGCATATGACCATCATTTTTGCACGGAGGGTGTCGATGATTGATGCATGACACAATACTGTGTAGTGAAATTCGAGTTCGAACAATCTATTCGTGCTAGCCACCGCGATCAAAACCTAGCAGGGGACATTAGGTTACGTTGGAAAGATACAAGAGATCATTCAATTGGGCTTCTCTTCATTCCAATGTGCTACTTTTAGGTGCAAGTGGTGGGACGCCTTTGATCGGAATAATTTAAATGAAGATCGTGATAGGGGGTTGATATCTATCAACTCTAGAAAGATGTGGCATGAAGCTAGGAAGCCTTATGTTTTCCTAAAACACTGCAACCAGGTGTTTTTTTACCCAGATGTGTTGGATACGGATTTGTGGTTTGTATTTAAGACACGACCCTAGCTCAAAACATTATTTTGAAAATAATAGTGTTATCATGTCAATCAAGGAAGATAATCAAGGTGATGACAATGGAGAGTGATATGTACTTGGGTTATTTCATCATTTATACTATCGTTGTATGTTTTTGTTGTCATTATTTCACTAGTTATATTGTTTTTTTTTCGTCTTGTTGTTGTTTTATAATATAATTGGCATGATTCACAAATATTGTTACACTTTTTTTTGCAATGGAAACATTTTTGCAATACTTAAAGTATGTATTTCTAATTTTGATGGTGATTAAGAGGCATTTGTTTGACTTTCAAATATACTTGGTGATGCATTTTTGTCTCCTATTTAGATTATGTGAAATAAATATCTATTTTTTATGTATTTATAACTAAAATATATAAAGTAGACATGTTTTTATCATTGTGAACATGATGTAATATTAGCTATGAGAAATGTGAAAAACATGAATTTTAGTGACTATCTTGTGATAAGTATGTGGAAGAAATATTTTTTTTTGAGTTGTTCATTAAGAAATAATCAAATATATTATTTATCAACAGTTTAAATCTAATATATTATTATTTTTGTATTATAACTCATATTTATTACAAAAAAGAGTTAAATTTAAACCAACAAAATAGCAAATAAAAAACCAAAATAGCATCAAAATGTTATATCTTTTTTACTAGAAAAAAAAATCACTTGCTTTTGTAATGGAGAACTTCCAATAGAGCAAACCCTCAACTACAAGTAACTTCACATGAAGCCTTATGTTACATTTATTTATCATCAACTTTAGAGAGAGAGATTCTAATTTAAATTGGTAAGAGTTGCTATAAATATTAAATTTAAATTGCTTGAAAATATCATAACTTTAGAAATAAATTAAATTTTATAAAAATAGAATTTTTTAAGTTATATTAAATCTAAATTAATTGCACTTAGAGGCCTCTACAACTTAGTATGGGAGAGATATTGTCACGTAAATTTACATTTAAAATAGTAAAATAATAATTTGAATTAACAAATTAAAAATAGTAATAACAAAATAAATTTATGTCATCCATAATTATAATACTTCAATTTACACCTTAATTTTATATAATTTTATATAGAGATATAAAGTAACTAAAAGTATATTAAAAAACATAGCTTTTATTATCAATTCACACCTTAATTTTATATAACTTTATATAGAGATATAAAGTAACTAAAAGTATATTAAAAAAATAGCTTTTATTATGAGGAAGCCTAAATGTAATAAGTAAAAAAATATAATTTACTTTATCCTACAAGGAAGAAATGTCATTTTTTCACGTGACAAGAAAGAGTATTATTAATATTATATAATGTGTAATTCATTATATGTTCCATTTACATATCATATTTAAAGCAAAAATATACTTATAACAAAAAATTACTAACAACCATAATTAAAATATTTCAATGTCAAAGCTCCTAAAGGGATCAAATTTCTTTTCACTCTAAAAGATGTTTGCATCTCAAGAGATTTGATCCCTCTCGGCGCTTGGTAGATCCAAAGTTAAGATGGATCTAGATTGCACGTTATAAAAAATTGTGACTTAATTTTTAAAATTTAACAGTGGATTGAATTTTATAAACCAATATTGAATTAGTTAAATTGTATTTTTGAATAATTTATTATTAGTAATATTTTATATTAAAAAATGAATGAGTTGCACATTTTCATCTTATTAAGAACTAATTAAATTATTATACCTTTAATTATTTTTTCCTTGTGAGTATTGGATTATTTTATTAATTAAGTTAGATTGAATATCAATGAACTATCTAAGCAATAGAAAAATATTTATCGTAACTTTACAATCATAGTTTCAACCATACTAAACTTTGTAATTTATAAAAATATCTTTGCATTTTTTTAAAGCAAGTCGTTTTGCATGCAATTTCATATATAAAAGTTAGTTATAAGTTCACCAATACATAATCTATAATAAATATTATTTCATAAAAATAAACATCATGATGATAACCATCTAACAATCATAAACATCATCTAAGATATACATTCGAATTCACTACCATCATCTAATTATATACACCTCTAACACATATAAACGTCATTAGCTAGCACACAAATCTAATAATCTAGCAGGCATCATCATCATGATCACATCTAACAAAACACAAACATTGTAATCTAACATCATCACCACAAACATCCTCAAATTACTATAAATCTCATGTCAAATAATTGTGATCATGCATATACACATCTATCTGCAAACACATTAAATGAACATGTCTAACATGATCGAACAATATACACATCAACACCAAAATATAAATTAAGTACATAAATATGAACAAAAAAAAATTTATATATATATATATATATATATATATATATATATATATATATATAAGTCAAATAAGTTCAATCAAATATCCAATAAAACAGACATAGTGCCAGCCTGGGTTGTAGCAGAAGATGATGGATGGTCTGGGCCTTAAATTCTGCCCCTGTTGAACTCAGCTTCACATTGATCACATGGTGCGCAAAGCACTAGGGTATGGGGCTAAATCTTCGCCCCGCTTCGGTAGCTCCCTTCTAGTTCCTCGCTCGGTCCTATGGAGTGATGTGTGACCAAGTGCTAAACTCCATCGGTGCTCCGCCTAAATTCTCTATGCCATGGTCCTGTGGAGTGGTAACACGACTGGGGGTTGTGGCTGGTCTCCGCCCCACTCCTTACCTTCGTTACCAAGGTCGTATTGTCAGATTCATGGCTAGGGGCTAGTCCCCGTTCCTACTTTCCATCTGCGCCAAGTCTCGTGGAGGTGCACATGACCGGGCGTCGGGGCTCACCGTCTAACCCCTCTTCCAAACGCGCTAACACACAAAACTTAAATACATGCAGCAGCTTATAAGGTTAAGAACCAACCCCTAGGAGAGATGATAGAGCTCTAGAATGTGTAGTAGCAAGTCATCGGTTTGATCCCTACCGAGGACTTCTGGCCCTTAATAATTTTTTGACCAATGTGGAAGCGCCACGTGGTAGCCTCTTTTTAGGCCACATCCCAACCTCCGATTGGGCCACCAAATCAACACTTCAACCAATCAAATGCAACCAATTCGAAATGTATGAACCTGAAACTTGGTGCTTTACAATTAGTCAATCATATGCCCTATAGGAACACTGACATCATCATGACATCAGCAATACGGACTACCCAGTCAGTAGCCCAGTCAGCCTGCATGCAATTTATTTCTTTTTGGTCAAAAACTTCATAACATCATAACTTTGTCATATGACATCAGATTGAGGAAATTCAACTGTCATTAGAATCAGAATGATAAACACTACGACTTAACATTCGTTTGGAAATATTCTAGGAATTTTCATTTTTGAGCAAAATTTTGATCTCCAGATCATACCTCCCCACTCGGAACTTTTGGACCCCAAAATTTTAACTTCTCCTAGAAAACAAAATGAGGAAACAACTCGTAAAATTTCCCAATCTCAATCCTTCATATTTTGTTTCAATTGGTGCATTCAAGCTCCAATCAAGGTACTCCACTTATCTTCTGTGTGAAGTCCTTACTTTCTTGTCAAGAATCGAGACACAATTCCTATAACCATGCAGGAAAAAAAAACATTGATGGATGGAATCTGAAAATTATCTCCAAAACCATCTTTCTTGGCTCAAACAAACTTCATCTTAAAGTTCCTCTTTTATAAATATAAACTTTAATTTCCATCTTAAAAATCAGAAGCAATTCAATGCTTGTCATGCATTGATTCAAACTTTGCTTTATTGTCCTCAAATTTCACTTGTGCACAAAGTACTCTTGTTGCAATGATTCAATGACACATTTGGCTTCATCCACATAACATAGTCATTTCCTGTAAATATTTATCTAATATTACATCCCTAACAAGCTTCATCTTGAAAGACTTATATCGGTGAGTACATGACGCAACTGTAGACATACTAAACGACAAACAATTGTTCATCCCAAAAAGTCCTCAAACAATTGGACTCATAAACAAGCCAATACAACATTACATGTCAAAGAAAAACATACTTGTTGCAACTAAGTGATTATTCTTGTCTTCACTTTACAAAGTACCCCAAAACGTGTAATGAACAACAAGTATTTACAATTTACGAAGCAACAAACTATACAAAACAATCTACCCAATCTTTGCCTCTCCTAGGCTTATGGGTTCTCTTTTTGCATCTTCTCTGCTTTGAAGGTTGCCTTAGGAACTACATTAGTATCATCTTTTCCACTTTTTTCTTTCCTTGTAATGGAATTCATGACCTCTTTTTCCTTCTTGGGATGAAGTTCTAGATGAATTTTCCAACACCTTTCATTCCCATGCTCATTCATGTTATAATGGGTACAAAAATACTTCCACTTGCCCATCGACAAAGAAGTATTTAAACTTGAGGGAGGTTCTTCATGCTTGATGCCAATAATTTGGTCCATTCTCTTGACCATCACTTTTCATTGCTCACAATTAGCCACACAATGGTCAGTTGCATCGCAAAATGTGCAAGAATACATGTCCCACAAATAATCAAAATTACCAACATTTTAAAAATCCCATGAAACTTATACTTGTCCCTTGGGTTGTAACTTTGATGATGAGGACTAGAATATGAAATGAAAAGTCCTTTGAAACATTCATCTCTCTTGGGAGACACATTTCTAGCATTATCACTACCATCTTGGTGTGACATATAATCATCTAATTATTTCTTTGCCTCAAAAAGTTTAGAACACTCTCCAAAATATCTATGACCATAACCCAATCCTCATATCTTGGTCACTCCTTCACCTCGATAGGATTAGTGATACCTTGGTCATTGATTCTAAGACCTCCTTATTCATAATCCATCTGAGCTATCAACTTCGTAATAATTCCTTTAGTATGATTTTCAAAGGCTGCAAAAGATGTGTTATTAACATAAATTGGAGGATTAGAACTAGAGGTGTTGATTACCTCCTTGGATTTGCCACCCATATTTTTTGTTTCAGATGTTGATGAAGAATTTTAATATGAGTCAAGCCACCCACTTTTACCAACAGGAACATAATGAAACTATTTTATATGATGACAAAACTCACAAGCATCATTCTCCACATAGGGTCCATATCATATGTTTGGACCATACCCACAAATTAGTTTCATCTTGGAGGAATTATTTGTTGCTTCTAGATTGGAACTCTCACCAACTCGTTCCTCTAGCACATGCTACAACTAAAGGCACGTATTCCTCTTCTCCTCTTCAACAACTTCAAGCAATCTCCTCCGCTCCAAATTATCCATTCAAAGAGACAAGTTAATCTCCTCTAGCTCTTGGAGACTTTCTGGTTTCTTGCCCATTCCTACGACTTGGTTAGAACTTGGCTCTGATGCCAATTGATCTGAAATTGGACGAGAACTTCTCCTTCCTAACAACTGACCATCCTCTGACTCTTTGCAAGAAAAAATGGGTCTTATTATAAACATGTTTTATGGTCTCTTCAAGGATAATGAGTTAGTTTTCATATGAACTTAAACAAGAATCATATCCACATGTAAATCATAAAGGCAATCAAGAACATAGAAAAAATAGAATTTGATGATGGATTTCACCCTTCCTGGGCTACATCTTTGGGCCTGTTAACACAGCTAGACCGCTCCATAGATTTCAGTGATAAAAGAGTACATAAAATGTGTTGAAAAAATGTGTGGCTTGTTTCCCCTTCAAGTAAAATTTCTCCTGCAAATAACTCTCACTCTAAAAAGTATGACCACCTACAGTTATTCATAAAAGAATCAAAATTAAAAGGGATCTCACATCAAGACCATGTATTCCATTTGAAAATGAGCATAACATGTACAACAACTCTGCATTGAAGTAGTAAAAAGAGCTTTCCTCAAAACAACATAATGAGAAAATATAAAGTAGAGTTGCACCATAGAAACAATAGTTGTTGTAGATAACATATGAAGTTTGTAAAACCCCTACAACGTTCTCTCCATGCTCAAAAGGCCTTCAAAATAGTTTCAAAGAATTGTCCTTGGCACTCAAAGACTCAACCTAAAAATTTTCCTTCCATAAGTGCTCCAATCAGTAAAAAAAGACTTGCATTGGATTCAGAATGCCCAAAAACCCCTATCTTGGCTCCTCTTGGGCTGAAAAAAACTAAAAACTCATCAAGTTATGTCTCTCCCAGGTTTCTTCTGCTATTCGTCCTCCAAATTGGCTGAACTTCCTAACTCTGCGACAAATCAACCCTTTAAATTGTTCAGGAGGTGAAAATCTTGCCCGCATTCTATGCATTATGTCGCTTATTTAATTCATCCAGTAACTTCGTAGGTTCAAAAACAGGGTGACATGGCATGCCATAAGGTCTAGGCTAGGGCCAACATTATGCCCTCGTCAGCCTTGGCACCTTTTTCATCAGGCCAGTGGTTGCATGGAATTATGTGGATGAGGGTCGAGGCTAACCGCCCACCCCCGCTGGATAAGCTCCCAACTCTTCACCTTTAGTTTCGCGTCTGCCATGTGACTAGGATTCGGGCCTTAAATTCCACCCTCGTCGGACTAGGCTCCACGTAGGTCCCATGGTGTGCCATAGCACTAGGGGCTTAGGTTGAATCCCTGCCTTGCTCTGGTAGCTCCCTTTCAGTTTCGCGCTCAGTCCCTTGGAGCAATGTGTGACCAAGGGCTAAACTTTGTCGGTGCTCCACCTAAATTATTTGTGACATGGTACTGTGGAGTGGTAACACGACCAGGGGTTGGGGCTGGTCCCTACCTCGCTCCTTTGCTCCATCACTAGGGTCGTATGGCCAGCTTCGTGACCAGGGGTTGGTCCCCATTCCTTCGTTCCATTTACACCAGGTCTCATGGAGGTGCTAATGACCGGGGGTAGGGGCTCGCTGCCCTGCCCCTCTCCCAAATGCGCCAACACACAAAAATTAAATACATGTGGCGGCCTATAGGGTTAAGAACCATCCCATAGGCAAGATGGTAGAGCTATGGAGTGTGTAGTGGCAGGTTTCTAGTTTGATCCCTACTAAGTCCTTTTGGCCCTTAACAAAAAATTTACCAGTGTGGAGGTGCCATGTGGCGACCTCCAGTTGGGCCACGTGGCACCCTCCCATTGGGCCACCAAATCAACACTTAAATCAATCAAATGAAACCAGTTAGACCTGTATGAACCTGACCCTTTCGGATCTGCAATTGGTCGACCATACGTCCAGTAGACATGCTGAAATCATCATGACATCAACAGTACGGATTACCCAGTCAGTAGCCTAGTCAACCTCCTTGTAAATTTTTTTGTTGTCGTTCAAAAAAATTAGAACATCATAAATTTCTCATACGACATCGGATTGAGACGGTTCAAGTGTCATTGGAATCAGAACACTACGACTTGACGTTGATTTCAAAATATTCTAGGAAATTTCATGTATGAGTAAAATCTTGATCTCTGGATCAGGGTATAAATCCCTCTCCCTCTCTCTAGCCTGCCATGTTTGGACCATATTGTATGGGTCCGCTTGTTGCTCCTACACCTTTTGGTGCTCCCTTCGTTGACGTCTCTGCTACATGATTGACATATAAAACACATCAGCCTCATACATAAAATACCTTTTTTTAATTAAATGAAACATGTATTTATAAATATGGAAACATAACTTTCAATTAAAAAGAAAATAGTGCGGTCAAAACACAGTCTAGCACTGACTCAAGTGCGCTTTCAACGTTAACTGCATCGATATCAGTGCGTGCATAAGTATGATGCATCGATGTTGGTTCACAAATTTAAATTTTGATAGTAGTGTGGCACACTTGTGCACCAATGCACATGAATAACCTCTTGTCACTGGCACATAACGTTCAAGTTATCAAATGCACCTAGTTATAACGATATTTTTAAATATTATTTTTGTGTTGTGTTTGGTAAATATAAACGCACTGAGTGTGACACATCGAAGTAAAATTTGTCGCATCTTTCATGGTACATTTTTGTTTACAAAACACAAATCAACAATCGCAATGTGTTATGTTCACGCACCGAAATGTGGAGCACCCTGTAAATTTACAGGGCACACAGCTACCGGTGTGATCTGAACATATCGAGAACACCACGCGATGAAATTTTTATTTTTTTTTAAGAGTTTAAAATTTAACATAATTTTCAATTCTAATCCACTAAAAAATTAAATACAAATAAACATACATTACTTGGACATTTGGTCGTCAGAGAGGCATTGTGGACATGTAATGGAGAAAAACAAATTTTAGCACCATTTGAAAAAATTGAAAACTCAGACAGTGAGCACAGTACGGAAGGATGTTGAGCAAGAGAAGCACCTATGTTAGGGCATTTTCACATGGAAAGAATGACATTGGTGCTTCAGAGCTCGCTCGCATTGTAGATGGTGAAAATGAAAATTACAGTTGGAAAGGATTTTTTATTTAACCTTCCTCTAGTGTGTTTCTATAACAACACTGATGCATGACATATACAAAAGCATCGTGGCTTTTTTCATTAAAAAAATATTGTGGTGATTTTTTCGAGAGGTCTCGAGGTGTGTCTATACAAATGTTGCACTGATGTTGTGTTTTTACTATAACACCACTATTTTTTTAGAAATTAAAAATCACCTAATAGTGCGCTTTAGAAGATGCCCCGGGGCGTTTTGATAAGTTTACCACACCGGTGTGTCATTGGAAAATAGCACCGCATTTTTCTGAAATTTAAACTACAAAGATGCTCCTTACTGGTATGCATCGGGATGTTTTACTATATGGACACCGATGTTATCGTCTATTCAAGCACCAGTGCATTGTGTTATTTAGCGCACCAGTTTTTTTTTTTTAATAAAAATGTTTTTTCCACGATACGCCATGTTATATGCAGCACTAGTCCTTGTATGGATAGTAAAGCACCAGTGCGTTCATATATTTTAGATGCACAATCAAAAAAACATTTAATAAAACACCCACCCACCCACCTCCGCCAGTGACCTCCGCTACAAACGGATTTTTGTGTTATTTTCTACAAAAACCTCCACTAGAAGGTCCTTTCTTTGTATCGATAGAGACATGCTTTTATAGCATTCCTAATGACCCATATCCTTTTTAGCGAGTGCACAACTTGTGTTTATCTTAGAGTATATAACCATAAAAATATTAACCTCATAGATATATATTTAACGAGATAATTATTAAAAATTAACCAGCAACAAAACTCAAACATAAATACAACATGCACAATGTTTATCTTGGAAAAACCCCAACTCAAGGGAAAAACCCAACCAATGGAATTCCATTAGTCCCTTAGCCAAAACCAAGCCAAGTGAGCCTTCACCGCTCACATCCAGGCCCATTATAATGAAGTCTTCCCAACCTTCTAAAGGCTTCATTACATGAAATCCATGGGCACAAAACCATGGAAAATAAAAAAACCATGGGTGCAAAACCATTACTATGACCCGATCACTTTGATTAGTTTCCCTAGTCAAGTTTACCTACAAATAACCACCATGCAATATGTGCTTATGTTAGAGTTTCAACTTGCGCCTAATTTCTTTTATTTTCTCAAGTCTAATTTGGAACTGCTTATATATAAGATATAGAGTTATAAATATATAAGTAATAGATATCTTTATCTCTATCATGCACACAAAGATGGATATATCTCTCTCATACCCACCTTGCACCCCCCCCCCCAACACACACACACACACAAATATATATACAGAAAAATAAATACGAGTAAAATTGTATCTCACCCATCAAATTGATGGTTTTAAAAGTTAAGTACATGTCATTGATGATGTGTAGATTTTAAAATTGGAAAAATTTTAATGGTTAAAAAGAAAAAATATGGATAAATACCCATCAAATTTAACCCTTGTTCCTAACTATTATATTTTAGAATTATATAATTTATTTATTTTTAAACAAAAATGAGTGATATTTAGATTAAATATGTGCATGGTCGCAGCAAATACACGGGGAGTACATCGATTCATAATTCAAAATGGAAGATAACCATTAGCTACAAACCTATTACAACATAGAAACTATCTATCGACATTGTTACATCAAAAATACTACCTAGAGATTGACACGGATACATCAAAACAAAAGGGAGGCTTAAGTACTAGTAGCCTAGACAAAAACTGCTTATTTTGTGTGTGTGACCTTACATACTAGCGACAGTCCTTATTTTGTGTTTGATAGCTTATTTTGTCTTTCTCTACTTTTCTACATAATTTCCATTCGCATGCATGCACTAATTACATAAAATCTACAAATCTAGATGTTTAATAAAACTGTAATAGTATAAAAATACAGTATTTTAATATATTATTATCAAATATGTTGTGATGAACTGTCTAGTGGAATATCCACGGAATTTTACAGATAATTTGGTATCATAGTGAGTTTCTTTGGGTATTTTGTGGAGATTGTAGGGATCTAGATCAGCGGCGCCAAAAATCGTAAAACCTTAATCATGGGTGACGAATTTGTAAACAAACCTCGTGAACCTGCAGAGGTGAGGTTTACGTGGCTGGAACAACAAGTCATAGATATCAACCACAATTTAAGATTCCTCATGGTGTCTTTGAATAGAAAGTTTGGGATATTTGGATAATATGGGGGTTCGAATTCAGAGGATAAATCTGAATGGGGATCAAAATATCAGGGAGAAACGGAAAACCATCTGAAGAAAGAACCCAAAAAATATCAACCCGGTTCAAGTTTCACGAATCATTTCCTATTTAAAATGGAATAAAAATTCAATATCAAGTCGTACCACAGCAAGATCAACGCTCTCAAGCTGAACAACTGGTTGCAACAACTAGAAGTTTATTTCAGTGTCCATCAGATCGAGGAAGGGAAAAAGATCTCATTTGTGTGACTGAAATTAGAGAGTCATGCATTGACTTGGTGGGAGATCCACACAGAAACCCTGAGGTTGGAGGGAGAACCTCTAGTGACTAAATGGGAGGATGTCAAAACCCTCATTAAGTCATAGTTTTATCCCATTGGGTACGTGGAGGACCAGTGGATTCGATCACATTAGTTCAGGCAAAATTCAGGCCAAAGCGTGTAGGAGTACACCAAAGAATTCAGAAAGTTGGCTATAATGTTGGGTATCTCCCCAAAGAACCCAGATGTACTCCTCAAGTGTTTGGGGGGTCTACACCGCCATCTACGTGAACAAGTGATTTTTTTCAATCCAAAATTAGTCGATGAGGCTCGTGTACAGGCACATTACCTGGAGAACACAGGCTTGAAAAGAGCGCAATCAAGTGGATCAAACTAGAAGAAGAAACATGAAGCTTCTGAGGAGGGGAAGAAGAAGAAAAAAGGGGGAAAACATAAAAATACAGTAC
Source organism: Pinus albicaulis (assembly GCA_034641835.2). Lineage (NCBI taxonomy): Eukaryota > Viridiplantae > Streptophyta > Pinopsida > Pinales > Pinaceae > Pinus > Pinus albicaulis. Next base: position 919,609,017 of record CM076569.1, read on the forward strand.
CCACAAAACACCAGTGCAAAGATCATGGCAACCATTGCAACCACTGCAACATTGATGACCATACAGAGGAGAAGTGATGGAAGTTGCATCCAAATCTAAACCTAAAGAACAAGAAGAAAGATAACAAGAAGAAGAATCTCATGGTCGCTGATTCAAGTAATCAAGTTGAAAGTATCTCGGACGTGGATGATAAGATTGTATGTAAGTGAGTGCAGAAGGAGGTGAATCTGACTAGCCTTTAGCAACAGGAAGAGAAATAAATGACCAAACTTTTCCACATAAATATACTAGTCAAGAAGATGAATATTGATGCTCTGTTTGACTCAGGATCGCAGGCGAATCTCATTGCAACAGAGTTGGTCAATAATTTGGGGTTGGAAGTTCATGATCATCCAAACCCATATCCATTGGGATAGGTAAATAAGGATGCAGAGTTAAAGGTAAAAAAATAGTGTAAAATTATATTTTCTATCAGTGTTGATTTTATTAATGAAGTAGATCTATATGTGGTTCCTCTTGATGTATGTGGAGTCATGTTTAGGAGTCCATACATGTACATGCGTGATGCAATATTCATGAGGAGATTCAACTAGTACTGACTCATCAAGGATGAAAAATCATTCATTATCAACACGCACAAAGGCAAGTCGAAAATCTCACTGGTAAGTGCCAACCAAGGCAAGAAATTGATTAGTTCTAGTAAGAAGTATGTTTTTTTGTTTTTAAGAGAAATTCAGTCTCAAGAGGAGTCAATAAGAGGCAAGGCATCCCTGTAGGGGTGTACTAAGAAACAAAAACAACAATTGGAGGTGTTGTTACAAGCATGCAAGGATTTGTTCCGAGAGCCTAAAAGGGTTATCACCTAAGAGAGAAGTGGAGCGTGAGATCCAGCTTTTTCCAAAATCCCCATTGCCAAATCTTGGGTTGTACGAGCAGTTCATTATGAAATCAAGTGAGGTGAAGAAACAGTTGTAGCAGCTACTAGAATAGGGTGTCATTTGATCAAGTACATCACCATGTGGGTCACCCATCATTATTATGCCAAAGAAGGATGGGACTTGGCATATGTGTATAGATTACAGTGCATTGAATAAAACCATACTCAAGAACAGATACCCCCTACCTAGGATAGACGATATGCTAAATCAGTAGCAGCAAGAAAAGTACTTCACCAAGCTAGACTTGAAGCCTGGATATCACCAGGTACGAGTCAAAGAAGAAGATACATGGAAGACTGCCTTCAAAACCAGGCAAGGTTTGTATGAGTGGTTAGTTATGCCATTTGGCCTATGTAATGAACTAGCTACATTTATGAGATTGATGAATGATATATTGCACCCTTTTATAGATTCATGTGTTATTATCTATTTGGATGATATAATGGTATATAGTGCTACCTAGGAGGAGCATATTTCACATTTGACACATGTGCTAGAAACATTAAAGAAGCACTAGCTGCTAGCAAATCTCAAGAAGTGTGAGTTTGCGCAGCAGTCTTTGGTGTATCTAGAGTATGTGATTGGTGGAGGAGAGCTAAAGATATATCTTTCCAATATGGAGGCCATCATGAAGTGGTTGGTGCCTACTAATGTTTCTGAGGTCAAAAGTTTCATTGGGGCAGCACAATACTTGAGAAATGCATAGCCTTGTTTTCAATAGTAGCAACATCGCTCCATGTCATAATAGCAAGTGGAAAGAGTTTCCAATGGGTAAAATGTCATAAGAAATCTTTCGAGGAGCTAAAGAAGAAGATCAATCAAGTAACAATTATGGCATTACCAAGCTTTCAGTGGCCCTTTGAAGTGGAGAAATATATGAGTGGGTATGTTATGGGAGTTGTCTTGATGTAGGGAGGAAGGCATGTATGCTACCATTCTAAAGTATTTCATGGGGCAATACTTAACTACCCTACCTACAATAAGGATCTTTATGCCATGATGCAAGTTGTGAAGAAGTGGAAGCACTATCTAATGGGAAAGGAGACAGTAATACACACATATCACCAGTCGTTATAGTACTTGCAGGCCTAGAGTAAGCTACGACAAACCAGACACTACAAGTGGATGGGGCTTTTACAACAGTTTCATTTGGTGATCAAGTATAAGAAGGGAAACACAAACAAGTTGGTAGACATGTTTTCAAGGCCACCCACATCAAATATTACAACTTTGGGGACCCTTCACATGGATCCATTCACCCATGATGCATACAGAGAGGCATATTCAAAGGATGAGGACTTCAAGGAGGTGTATCAGTAGTTGTAGAGTTAGAGTCATGTGCATGATGGCGACAACACCGTTGACTACCATCTCCAAGATGGGTTACTCTACAAGTAGGATAATTTATGTGTTCCTAAAGGTGAGTGGTTTTAGTTGATTAGACAGGATCCCACCTCCAAGGTTATAGGGCACTTTTTTGTAGGGAAGGTCGTGGCTAACTTGTAGAGGTATGTGTATTGGCCCAAGATGCAAGAGTAGATAGATAGGTTCGTAAGAGGATGCATGCTTTGTTGTACTAGAAATCCTAGAAATAGGAAATAGGGTCTATATATCATCCCTTACCTATACCTACTCATCCTTGGGAAAGCATTTCCATGGACTTTGTGGGAGGTTTACCGAAAACCAGGAAGGGACATGACTACCTATTCGTGGTAGTTGATAGGTTCAATAAGATGTGTGTTTTGATGCCCTGTACAAAGACCATCAGCAGATAAGAAGCAACAAACTTGTTCTTTGGATATGTGTGGGTGCACTTTGGGATACCAAGGATCATCATTTCAGATAGGGACACAATATTCCTTAGTGAATTTTGAACTACATTATGGAAGAATATGGATAAAAAGTTGAAGAGATCTACAACATTCCATCCATAGACAAATGGGTAGATAAAAGTAGTCAAGGAGACTTTGTTCTAGCTTATGAGGGGATACAACTAGAAGCATCCGAAGACCTGGGATGAAAATGTGGTACATATACAACATTATTACAACAGAGAAGTCCCCACTTCTACAGGAAATTCCCCATTTAAGACTTGTTTTGGATATTTTCCACCTTCACCTTTGGATATTGCATATGGGCAACAAGAAGTAGTGAGGGAAGATCTTACAGGAGATGCTTTGAGGGCTTCAATATTTATAGATAAGGTTGGGAAAATCCATCTATAGGTACAAGACACACTGCAAAAATCACAAGAGAAGTACAAGGGTAGGCATGATCAACACATAACAAAGAACTCATTCAAGGTGGGAGACAGAGTATGGCTACAGTTGAACAAGGAGAGGCTATAGGAGCCAGGTTGGAAAATTAAGGCTATGAGGTATTACACAGTATTTTTTCACCGTCCCTGAAATCCCCGTCCTGAACATTGGAGGACCATTTCAGTGAATTATGTGTATTTTCATACCTTGCTATAAGCGTCATTGCATCCCTTGGCATGTCAAGAACATACTCTCTATTGGTCATTCCTTGTTGGGGCCCTTGTTTTGAATATTTTGAATTTTGAATAAAGGGCAGATTTTGGGTTGTGGAATGATGACACAAGGCAGTCGCTAACAAGTCGCAACTACAGTAAGTCGCGGAGCTATCAAGGTGGCGAAGAAGCAAGAGATAGCTGAAGAAATAAAAAGCATAAGCGCAGATGGAGAGAAGATACAGCGTAAGATAGAAAGCAAAACTCATATATAACAAGAGAGAAGCCGGAAGCCGCAGAAGAAGAACAAAAGGAACTAATAGTTGCGAGGGCAGGTGAATAAATAGTAGTCACCCAGCCGAAAGAAGAAAAAAGGATGCGACAGGAGAGAGGAATGCAGAGCGGCTGAAGGAGAATGAGCGGATGCTGCAGCAGGAACACATACCAAGCATGATATCTCTGTAGTTCCTAGGCTTCTCCTATCTACCTTTCTATTCTATAAGGCGTATGTATCAGACTTGTAAGCTCTTCTTGTGAAAGCTATGTAACTATGGGTTTGGCCGAAGATATCAATATACTTGCAGGTTGTTGTCTTATTATGTGATTCACATGCATGCATGATGGTTGTGATGATTTAAAATTTTATTTGCTTGATACCTGTACACTCTCTGACTGTTCTTGCGTATATAATGATTTTTATGCAATCAATTCAATGTTAATCATGAGTTGCGGATCCTTTCCCTGCTATCAATCTATTCCCCTTCTGCCTGTGGTTGCAGCACGCCTCGGGTGAGACTCTCTGCTCTCTGGAGTACGGTGACAATTTCGGCGTGGTTCTAGACTACAGCGGATTCCCTTGTTGGCCCTAACCCCTGAACCTGGGTCTTGCCTGCGAGACCTGTTTCTTCGCCAACAAATGGTTCCGTTGTCGGGAGCCTACACATTATGAGGGGAACTAGATCATGGTATCGAGGATCTTCGAAGGAGAAATACGACGATGGTGGGATAACCATCTAGACCAATTTGTTGCTAAGCAAGCGGAGTTGACGAACCAAAAGGAGGGGGTGCTCAAGGATCTCGTCCTTTTCTCGGATTCCGCCAGTGATACCTACGAGATCCTCTAGGGAAAATTCCCTAGTGACCTCTATAATTGGTTGTGGAGGTTACAGACGAAGGTGCCTAGGGATAGCTCGCGGAAGATAAACCGTAAGTGGGTGCATGGGGATTTGGTGGCTCTGCATCGGTTGAACACTGAATTGACCCACGCGGTGGATTTTTGGGTAGAGACCACTTTGGACGGATATATTGTGGAGTTTGTCGCAGAGTGCTACTAATCCTTCTCGAAATCTGAGGCCATTTTTCGCTCTGGAGCAAGAGGGAAACTGCTCAAGGAGATTCCGCTGTAGATTAAGGCCCTGATGGTGGACGAAGGGCTGATGGAATTCCAAAAGGCGAGCATGGAAGCGTAAACCTCCGGTGCTTAGGGAAGGGCTGAAGGGACTGATGCGATGTGAAGTGTGAAGCAGGGAGTGGGGAATGGATGCTGAGGCCGCAAGGAAGTTGAGGGAGCGACGTGCACATCGGAGGGCGCAGATCGCCAACAGGTGGTGAGAAAGGGTGATGCGGGAGTTGAAGCAACGGGAAGAAAATAGGAAAAACCAGAAGGAGGCGCCTCAGAGGATAGGAAGTATGGACACCCAGGCAGGTACCCGGGCGAGGGAAGGGACCGCCGTGGGAGTGCGACGGGTGCATGGGAGCCCAGCTAGGAGAGAAAGGGAGACGACGACTGACGAGGACGATACAGGTGTGCAGCCCGAAGAAGGTTCCGATGGTGAATGGTACGTCATGATGCAGTGGTTGTTTCAAGAGCGGTCGACATTCATCTCTCCAGGCAGCCCTACTTCCCAGAATTCGTACAGCACGGATCCCTACCTTCCCCTGGTACTCTACAATCCTTTGAGTAATATTTTTGTTAAGTTACAAGCATTAAGTTGATTGCATAGCAGTTTAGTGTTGCATATTAGTAGCAGTGTTACTAGTAGTATTGCAGTTCCTAGTGGGATAGTCACACAACCAGGTCCCGGAGGGTTTATTCTGGTCACCCCTTCGCAAGAAAACATGGCCAGGTCATTCACCCGGTATCCAAAATTCTCTGGCCGAGGCAACGATGATATAGAGCAACACTGGTATCTCTGCGAAGCCATATGGAGGGCTCGGCAGATGCCAGATGCAGGGAAGCTAATAGAGTTCCAAACCACGCTCAGAGAATGGGCTCTGTGATGGTTTATCAAGTGGTCTGAGGCTCACCCTAATCCAGTAATCGCGGACGTTAAGCGGGATTTTGTCTGAGAAATTAAACTTCCCCAAACGGACCAGCAGGGTCTATCCGAGCTCTAGGAGATCAAGCAGAAAGAAGGAGAGACTGCATGGGAGCTAATGTGTCGATTCAAGGACGCGATCGGGAAACGCAGCTACCCGATTGACCCAAACCATCAGAGGGACTGGTTCATCAAGGTTCTGCTTCCCTTGACGTGAACCCCCCTCACCCAGCAGAAAATTGACAACTTGCAGGACGCTTTGGAACAGGCCATGAAGATAGAGGCCATGGCGGGCTACCCTCAGGAATATCGGGGAGGGTCGGCCCCGCAGGATCCTTCCTTGGTGGGATTGCAGCATCAAATCCCTAGTCTGACTGAAAATCTCAAGGAGATGCAGCCTATATGACCATCCAGGCCGAACGTTTGGTGCACTCACTGCCTGGTTGAATGCCACGTCGCAACCGAGTGTCCTCGGCTGCATGGCATGGGTGTGGGATCCTCTATCACAGCAATCCAGGGGGGTCCACCCGCGGGGGGTGGTGCGGCGATGAATCCACAGGGGGTATACCACCCGCAACAGCCTTATGCGGGGTTCCCATCTCAACCAAACCCAACCGCCACGGAGTATTGCGAGATTTTCCGGACGATGGGGCATCCACCTTGGATGTGCCTGATACTACAGAAGTACTCCAACGTCCCAAACAATGTATAATGTGAGTTTTGTGCTTCCACGACTCACAACACTGAGCAGTGCAGGGATCTCGACGCTTTGGCGGACCGGTTGGACCGACCCTCCTACCGGGTGAATGAGGCTTCCAGGGGCTGAGGAGGCGGTATGCGCGGTGGCCGCACAGGGGTCCGGGGTCCGCTGAAGTGCTACAACTGTGACTAGGAGGGTCACGTGGCCTGGGAATGTCCCCTTCCTCGACGCCCATGGTGTTCCCAGTGCCGCGTGAATGCGCATGAAACAGAGGAATGCCCAGAACTTATCAAGAAGTGGGAGGAACGGGCACGGCAGAGGGCCACGAATCTGGTCAACTCTGAGCCACGGGGGACCGCGACTCAGGCCATGCAGAATGTAGCTATTGTGACGAGAGGTGGTAAGAAGACGGGGGAGGACGCTTGCGGAAAGGAGCCAACACGAGTTGTCCGGCCAGTCTCCCCGAACCAGTTATTCAGGCCAGATGCACAGAAGAAGTATTTTCAGGAGGCGGTAGAGACATTTTCTCAGCTGAGAGGAGCCAAAGGCTTGAAGGTGCCCTTGTCGATAGATCCCGGTGAGCAAAGCGCCACATGAACCTTGATTGAGGAATGGCTTCAATTGTTCCTCAAGATTGTTGACAATGCTGGGACGTGGAAATAGCTCAAGCGTACCTTGGAAGATGTACTGCAGGGGAGTACAGGACCAGGGGAACTGGTGAGCACAGCCCCCTAGTATGTGCAGCGAGTCAAGCGGAAAGAGCGACGAACGGGAAAAGAGTTCCGGCTTAACACGCAGGTTGCGGGATTCCAAATCAACGATACCATGCTTGATTTAGGGTCTGACGTCAACATCCTTCCGCGGAGGACGTGGGAGGCTCTTGGACGGCCATACCTGACCTACTCGCCAATCCAACTCAGAGTGGCGAACCAGTACTGCATTGTGCCGATCGGCCGACTCGAAGGCATCGAGGTCGACATTGCGGGGGTGAAGACTTACAAGGATTTTGAGGTTATTGATATTATGGGAGACAAGGATCCTTACCCCACCCTACTAGGCATCGATTGGGCTTTTGAGAATTACACCATCATCGACCTCAAAAAGGAGCTGATGATCTTCGAAGATGGAGAGGTCCGGGTCACTCAGCCCCTCGACCCGTATCAAGGCCTGCGATATACTGAAACTATGGACAACCGGGAGGATGCTCAGATGATGGACCACCTTTATCAAATGACTGCAGGGAAACGGGAGGACTATATTAACCCGACCGCAACCGGCTCCGTCAGCTGGCGCAGTGTCCAAAGCTCGGAGCTGGGATCGGAGCTCGCCTGGGAAGACTGGCAGTAGGGTGGGTATGAGACCAACACGCGGAGATGTTCTACCATTGCCCGAGTCTGTTGGATTGGTGCTGAGTTCAGAGAATACCCCACCCTGTCAAACATGTAGGCTGTTAATACCTTTATTTCAAAGGTCGAGGACATGGTGCCAGAAGGCAGCAGGATACCACTTTTGGACGTCGCACTACAGTCCACATCATCCAGGTGGTGGAAGAACCACCGCAACACCCTGTCGTGGTGGAGTTGTGTGGCGGAGGCCTTGAGGGCGCGGTTTAAAGAAGATGAAGGCCATCGAAGCAGGCACAGGTACCAAGGGACTTCTGATCCGCGGGACCACTTGAGGACCTGTGAGGAGCAGTGGCAAAGTCTATGATACCCGCAAGAGCTGTGGGTTCATCGGTTCATCCACTCCTTAGATACCATCCCCCGGGCCTGGTACTTAGAAGAAGAACAGAAAAGAGGGACCGGCTCCTGCCCGGAAGTCGCGAGCAAATTTGTGCGGTGTTTTTCCTTCGAAGGAGAGACAGAGGTGGTGTCCCGAGAATTGCAAGCTATCAAGGGGGTATTGTTTCTCTGCGACCCTGAGACCGACGGGAGCACATTTGCATCACGTCCTAAGGCCAGGAGTGAGTTGGCTTGCCAACGGATTGACGGCGATCCAGACGATGACAGTCTGGAGGACCTAAGGCACCTACATTTCGAAGAGAAGGAAGGCAAGCGGAATATTAATGAAGAACTGACCACCGAGGGCATCCATTTACGTCCATTGAGGACAAAGAAGTTTAACATCGGTACAGAGGAAAAGCCCAAATTGGCTACAGTTGGGGATTACTGGGACGAGGAGAAGACAAAGGAAATTTTTAGCCTCCTCTAGGAATATGAAGACTTATTCCCTTCATCGGTTGCAGATTTAAAGGGCATCAAGGGTGACCTCGGAGAAATGTGTATTGTGCTGAAACCGGACGCCAGGCCCGTAAGGCATCGACCCTATCAGTTGAACCCACGGATCAAAGAAAAGGTCAAGATGGAGATTGATAAGATGCTGACCGCAGGTCTCATCTTTCCGGTTGAAGAAGCAAAGTGGGTAAGTCCTATCGTCATTCAGAATAAGAAGGACAAGTCGAAGATACGGGTCTCTGTCGACTACCGGAATCTGAACAACGCCTATGTCCATGATCCGTTTCCCACTCCTTTCAGCGACGAAGTATTGGATCATGTTGCGGGAAATGAAGCTTACTCCTTCACTGATGGCTTTTCGGGTTCTCATCAGGTGCGCTTTGCGGAAGAAGACAAGACGAAGACGACGTTCACCACCGAGTGGGGATCATTCACATACCACGTAATGCCATTTGGCTTGAAGAACGCCCCGGCCGTGTTTTCCCGGATTGTCATCGCTGCTTTCTAGGAGTATATCCACAAGTTTCTGGAATTCTACATGGACGATTGGACCATCTACAGTTTGCTGAAGAAACACGCCACCCTGTTGCGTATCATGTTCAATCGGTGTCGCCAGTTGCAGATTTCCTTGAACTTGAAGAAATGAATTTTTGCAGTTCCTTTCAGCACGCTGTTAGGACACGTGGTGTGCACGCAAGGGGTATGCGTCAACCCCACCAAGGTAGCAGTGATCGTCCACATGGAAGCCCCCGAAATGGTGAAGCAGTTGCGGGAACTGCTCGGGCACACAGGATATTACAGGCGGTTTATCCGAAATTACGTGAATATCACTGCCCCTTTAGAAAAGCTACTGCGGAAGTCCAAAGTATTCCAGTGGACGGAGGAGTGTCGGATGGCCCCTGACACTCTGAAGGAAAAGCTGGCAATGGCGCCTATTCTTGTTCACCCAGACTGGGATAAGCAGTTCCATGTGCATATTGATGCTTCCAGTATTGCACTTGGGACTATCTTGGTGCAACCTGGGGCGACGACAGTTGACCACCCAGTCTACTTCGCCAACCGCAAACCGTCTAATGCGGAGAAGAATTACACCACTACCGAGAGGCAGGCCCTGGCCATGGTGTACTCGCTCTAGAAGTTCCGCCACTATCTTCTAGGGGGCAAGTTCAAGTTCTTTACGGATCACTCTGCATTAAAGTACTTGGTCAATAAGCCTGTCTTGGAAGGACAGATCTGTCGCAGGCTTCTACTCTTCCAAGAATTCACGTTTGAGGTGATCATCAAGCCCGGGGGGTTGAACGTCAGGCCCGATCACTTATCCAAGTTGGAGACAGGGGAGAACGATGGTTCTCTCGATGACCAGCTACCGGACGCTAACCTTTTCTGAGTCGAAGCGGTACCGGATTACTTGGCCGACATTGCCACCTATCTGACCACGGGGCAGTGCCCTCAGCACTACACCCCACTCCAGAAACAACACTTGGTCGTCCGCGCCGCCGAATACCAACTAATTTTTGGGCAACTATTCAAACTGGGCCTTGATGAGGTTCTGCACAGATGCGTACTTGACCACAAACACGAAGCCGTGATGTGGGAATGCCACAGCGGAGTTGCGGGAGGGCATGTGGGGGAAAAACCTACCGTGAGGAAGGTGCTCCAAGCTGGACTGTGGTGGCCAACAGTCCATGTCGATTGCAATACATTCGTTAAGAGATGAGATGTCTGTCAGCGAACGAGGAGGCCCTCTCACCGGGACAAGCTTCCGCTACACCCAGTATATGTGTTGCGGTCGTTCGAGAAGTGGGTTGTCGACTTCGTAGGCCCCATAGCCCCGGTCACCAGGCATTCCAAGGCCTGCTACATCATTATCACAACCGACTACCTCACCCGGTGGGCTGAGGCAGCGGCGGTATGAGATTGCACGGCGGATACAGCAGCACGGTTCATCTTTGAACACATCATCAGCAGGTTTGGCTGCCCACGAAGTTTAACCAGCGATCAGGGTACGCATTTCATTAATGACACGGTCAAATCGCTGCTGGACACATTCATGATCCAACATCACAAAAGTATCCCATACCACCCGCAAGCCAACAGCACTATTGAAGCGTTCAATAAAATTCTTGAAAAAGGCTTGACTAAGATCTGCAATGCCCAGCGCGATGATTGGGATGAGCGACTACCAGCTGCATTATGGGCCTACCAGACTACGGTGAAGCGCTTGACTAATCAGACACCGTTCCAGCTTGTGTATGGCCGGGAAGCTGTGGTTCCCGCCGAGTTCACCGTACTGAGTCTTTTAATTGCCACATCCCTCAAGTTCTCGGAAGAGGCGTCGCTACAGGAACGCCTCCACGAACTACAGGAACTGGACGAGGCCCAGTTTCTGGCCGAATTTCACTAGAAGGTTTAGAAGGACAGGCAGAAAGCGTGGCACGACTGCCACATCAAGAACAAAACATTCCAAGTTGGTGGCAAGGTCCTCTTATATGACAACAAGTTTCAGAAGTTCCCAGGAAAGCTGCAGATGCACTGGTTGGGACCTTACTTCGTCATCGAGATTAGAGATTCTGGAGCCGTTCGGTTGGCTCAGCTAGACGGTACTGTTTTACCTAGGTGGGTGAATGGCGCATGCCTGAAACCCTACCAGGAGTAAGTTCCTTTCACTTTTCATCAACAACTCTCACAAATGAGAGCACCCGTAGAGTAGCGTAGCTGAATAAATCTCCCGCAACTGGGATGAGCATAGGTAGTATTTTTTTGTTTATGCATAGCTTGTCAATAACCACTCTGTTGCGGGGACCGCACCGCAACCGACTGTGGTCGGGGAGGGGCATGTCCAACGTGTAATCCCTGTAGGATCCATAAACTTGTCAATGTCAGTCCAGTTAATTTCAGTCAGTACTTGTGTCAGTCCGTAGGATCGTCTAGATTTGCATCATAAAGTACCATAATTGGAAGTAACCTCGCCATAATCATTTTGCCATCTTCCTCAGTAACCTTAGTCATCACGTCCGCCCATTTCCCCATGCCACCGTCAGCAACTGTCAGAATACACATTGGCATGCGATTGATCGCACGATTATCGCAGAGAGGAATTCCAGCAGGAATTAACTAGTTATGGGGTCTCATCAACTCCACTCGTGCCAGGTAATTACATAACTTGCATGAAAAACAAAAGCACGAGAATGCCGGAGTAGTTAGAATTAGAAATTGAAGCAGAACCAGAGCAGCAGAAGTATCCAGATGCACAGCTCCAGGAGAGGACAACGAGACGAATTCTGCAAGTCTATCAGTGCCGAGCAACAATGCCGAAGGCCCTCCCAGCCATCCTAGAACCCGAGCTCGACAGCAGAATTCATAAGACCGAGTCCCTTGTAGGGAAATATGACCATGTGGCCCTGATAGATGCCAACCTTTCAGACTCTTCCGAATTCCCGGCACTCAACTGGCAGGTGTATATGGAACATTACTACACAACAGCCGGGCACTCAGCAAACAGAATTTTACCAGAGTTCCGGGGCCTTCAGCAATCTTCTCTTCTGAACTTAAGAAATCTTCTGGTCTTCGGGACCACAGGACCGGCTATGCAGTGCACTAGGTTCCTACTTAGCCACGTCCAGAATGGGTCCTTGTGGCTAAATAAGGAAATTCCCATTCATGATGAGGATATCCATCATCTTACAGGGCTTTCACATAATGGTGCGGATGTCTCGACTGCATGTCAGACCACCTCCAAGCGAGCGCGGAAGTCGGGAGACGCAGACTTGTATGTCAAATATGGCACCCGACGAGGAGGAAAGAGAGCCAAGATGGAGCTTATCAATAAGCCCGAGATTAAATTCGCCTGCTACCTCATTGCCAGCAAAACAATGAGGCACTACACAAAGGGCGAATGCACATTGGACACTATCTCCATTGCAGAGCACTGCGTTCAGGGCACCAAGCTAAACTAGTGCTCCTTCCTATTGAAAGAACTGTTTGACACGTGCGAAGAAAAATACAAGCGCGCTACAATCTTCATTTACGGATATTTGATCGTTGCCTTTGCCATGTGGAAATGGCACACTCCCCTTGTCAGGTTACTAGTGGAAATTCCAGAGGGCCAGCCTCTCGCGATGAAGTTTGTTCCGTGGAAGGTGTTGGTTGATCCGAGCACCAAACAAGTGAATGCCGAGGCATTTCGAACCTGGTATGGTTTAATGACGGATGTCATAGCCAACCAGCAAAGGGTGCCCAGAAACCTGTTAGATGAGTACAGCAAGCAAGTGTGGTTTGAGGTAAGTCACAGGCATACTTACCTCCGACCTACTTGCGTGCCGGAGGACACCTTCCGCATGAAGCCGCTGAAATTCCAGCTTGAAGATACCACCTTCCACAACGAGGTCTATTCGTGGGCGGGGGTTGCGATGGAAATACGTGACGGGGTACCCAGGTACAACTTTTATCGGATGTTACCGCAGCAACAGCATACCGAAACGGATGCGGAGGTGACACCACAAAAACTCCCTGAGCCGCTCGTCCCCATCGTCCACCACTTGAACACCTAGGTACGCAATTTTAATGCGGCGGCCCAGGTCATTTCAAGCGGTGTCGCTCCTTTCCCTTTACTTTCTGAGTTCCAGCTTTCTCATTCTACCTCGCACCCCCATACAACTCCTCTCACCTACCCCATCCCTACTGTTATATTTACTTCGGCAAGCCTAATCATAAACCCGATGGGAGAGAAGAGCAAGACTACAAATCAATTAGAAGCTCCTCAAGCCAAGCGGGCCCGCACCACCGAAGCAAATCCGGTGGTGGACCTCACTGGGGATGATCCACCACTGCCACCGAGTACAGGGGTGTTGATACAGGAAGAACCTCTCATTGACCCCTCAGAGTTTATCAATATTCGCCTTCCACCTCCACCCACCGTCCCACCTCCACCTACCACTTCATCCGCTCCATCCAATTCATCTGCTTCCGTGTCTGACCCAATCATTTGGGAACTCCTTGGTGGGGACCACTGGGCTGAAGTTGACTCCAGTACTGCAACAGTAGTACCACCGGTCGACCCCGCAGGAGAACCCCAAGTTTCTCTGTCTGATATAATTACCCAAATGGCACAAATTGTTACCAACTCAGCTGGGGCTCAGCCTGAGCCCACTATACCTCCACAGTTTGGCAATACAGATTAGCAGGAGTGGCCAGACTTGAATATGGCTGACTTAGCGCACCAACAGACCCCGCCTCCATCCCCTCCAGAGCATTCTAATCGATCAATTGCTAGTGGGCAACCCTTGCAGGAACGGAGGCCGGACCAGGGCACTTCGGGGACTGCCAATTTAGTAACATGGGGTACAGCTCAACTGTAATTATTTATCCATAGGGCGGCCCAGCAAGTCGAAAGGCTTCATTCTGAACTACAGCAAAGGTGTGACGAGCAACAGCAACAGATTGCAGTGCTTACTGAACAGCGCGACCAGCTCACAACCGCACAGGGGCAGATGCAAGGGCAGATAGAACAAGTCGCCGCGGTGTTTTCACAGGTATGGTCTTATTATGTCATTCAAATGCATGCATGATGGTATTGACGATTTAAAATTTTATTTGCTTGATACTTGTACACTCTCTGATTGTTCTTGCGTATATAATGTTGTTTATGCAATCAATTCAATGTTAATCATGAGTTGTGGATCCTTTCCCTGCTATCAATCTATTCCCCTTCTGCATGTGGTTGCAGCACACCACGGGTGAGACTCTCTGCTCTCTGGAGTAGGGTGACAATGCCGGCGTGGTTCTAGACTACAGCGGATTCCCTTGTTGGCCCTAACCCCTGAACCTGGGTCTTTCCTGCGAGACCTGTTTCTTCGCCAACATTCCTCAAGCAGACCTTCAAAAACATGTGATTTTGGATTAGCACTGGTAGGCAGTAATGGCCTCGCGCCCATGGAGAAATTAACATTGGGCCCCGCGCCCTTTAGCACTCTGTCTCAAAAGGGCACCCACGTCAAGTTGTTTTTGGAAAGTTTTTTAAAATAGAAACGAAGTTTCCATTCTTAAAAACTTTGTGAGCAAAATCATCATGGTTTGTTCGACTGAATAATGTCGAGTTTCTCCCTTTGGATTGTTGTTTCCTACAATTTTGCAACTCCCCAAAGGAATAGTCTTCTCCTCCACCTTATGAGGGATCCCAAACCACCTCCTCCTCTCCTATAAGTTCTTCCTCCTCGCATTCATTCAGCTAGCTGAACAGTCATTACTATAGCTAGTGTGTGTAATAGATCAGAGAGGAATCCATCGTTGAGAGAGATTTTAGGCCCATTGCCTCATTGAATCTGATCCCGAAAGAATGCTTGAGACGTGCCAGACTGAACCCATCGAAGGAGGCCTGCAATGTCAAGGCATTAAGTTTGTAAACTTCTTTTCTCTATCAATAATACATGACTCGTTTTTTTGTTCCAATTTTGTGTTTAATTATATGAAAAAAAAAAATTATTCTCCTTGACCAATCGAATAGTTGTAAGTGAAAGTATATTCTCATATGTTGTCATCATTCACTTGATCTTTGTGCAGCTACTGTAATATTCCCAAATAGGGATAGCAGCAATACAAGACATAATAATGTGAAACACAACAACTATGAATAGATCACAACAGGAATCAATATGCATCCATCATTTTATTCAGATATCAGCAACAATATACAAAAATATCTTGAGGGTCAAGCCACTCAATCCATAAGAACAAGTCTCCCATGATCATATCAATAAACACATGAGTTGTTGCTACAGTATAGAATACCGGAAAGCAGTGACAACGCTGTCAATATCAGTGTAGTTGCTGCTGTAAACATACATAGATGTAATATGGCTGATAGATACAAATAAATTCCCAAAAAGGAAAATATGGGCTCAATACATGATTTCTAGCCAACCCAGAAAAGATTGCTAGAAATACCAACAAAAATATACAATGTGACAATTAACCCTAGGGTTGATATGTCACTACAAACTGGAACTGAATAGAATGAGGCTATGAAAAATCTGAAATGATAATGTCCTCCTCCAATGGCATTTCTCAATAGAAGGTTGATCCCTCTATTCATAAATAGACCCTCCTTATGAGCTCAATGAACCCTCTCAGCAACTGCCACTAAAAATAACGCAGATCTAGACTGAAACTATGTTGTGAGGGATGGTAGATGGTTGGAATGATTCCAAAAATATATAAATATGCCCAGGAGCCCTCCTTGTTGATCCTCCAATGGATAGGCTACCTCGCCACTGAAAAACAAGCCCAAAATTGGCTCTATGTGATCCTCCTTTTCTGCACCCTGCAACACAACCCAGCTCTAAACAGAAACTGCATTGTAGCTGAAGGAGGTAGATTGGCCAGAATGTCAGCATGAGGATTCATCCCAATGAACCTCTCCTTCCCTGAGGATGAGGTAGGGATTCTTGATCAGGAACACCCTTGTGCTAAACAGCACAGCAAACCATGCTAAACCGCTAAAGGATGCAACATCTAAATATACCAGTATCAAATAATAATAAAAAACATGAATAACAATGGCTGCCATCCCCTCCATATATAGTGTGTGAGCCTTCTCACATTGGGTCCCATCCATAAATTCCACTAAGCTCATGCAATTTTTCCTCCACTAAAACTGCGTTGTCTCATCATAAATGACACTCCTCCATGACAACGTTGTTGATTTGGTCAAAGTTGACCTATTCAACATGTATCCCCTCCAATTCACACCCAAAGGTGCTTAATCCAACTACTTATTCTTCCTCCTTTCACATTAGGAGTGTTATTATTCCTTCTAAGGATATTTATGGCACCCCCTACCCACTTATTCACCTATCTAGTGATAAAACAAACTATAATATTCCATTTAGATGAAGGCTAAATTTTTGGAATATTACAGTCCTCCCCTCCAAAATGTTGCTTGTCCTCAAGCAACTGCAAGGATATGGAAAAATTCCCTCTCCTTCCTCTTGTAGCCTCCTCATCAAATAGTTCCCACCACTACTCAAAATAATCTGCAATAAATCTGCCCCCCAATGGTTCCTCCCAAGTATGCAAGACCAAATGGCTCACATCATGAGAAAGTTGAAGGTGTAAGTGGAAACCTTCTTGCTATCCAATGGCCTCCTCAAGGTAAGTGAGATTATGAAAATTGGGGATCTCCATCCCAATAATATTCTACCATACCCATGCTATCATCCAAATGAAATGAGCCATCCTAGGTAGCTCATCAAAGAAATCCTCAACCCTCGGTTCATGCAATGTATTGGGGTTGTATGGAGAGATTAAATTTTTCCACCCATGTTGTTTCTCTCTCCATTTATGATATGTATGGAGTTGTTGCTGATCTTGGGCTGAAATATTACGGTCTCCAAGAATGTCCCAAGTCACCCCACCAATCATAACATCCGTGAAGTGCCTCTCCCAAGAACTTAAATTCTCCAAATGTCTCCTCCCACATGAAGATGAGAGAGGTGATGTGGAAATCATGGCTTGCCCATTGTTTCTCCTATAACATGCAACATATTAAGTATGGAGAATCATACTCCCAATGGGCACCTCTAGCTCTTCTGCCATCCTCCCAAAAAAGCTTCCCATAAGAATAAGAACATCATCAATCTATGGAGGCAAGAACAAATAAAAAAAGTTTCCATGTGACAACCGGGAGGTGGATCAAAGTCCCACATGTGGAACCAGCACAGTGCATCCCTTGCCTACCTTAAAACAAAGTATAACAAGTTTTTTTTCAGCCACTTGTTTTCTGCCACCATCATCCTACAAGATGGGATCATAAAAGTAAAATTTGGTGCCAATGGTGCACACCAGGAATCATGTTTCATCTCCCACAAACCACCAATAGAATGGCCAACATCAATACTGAAAATGGCCTAAAGTACATCACAATACAATATACAAGAAGCAATGATCCTCCTTGGTACAATATGCTGCTCACAAAAAGTAAAGGAGTACAAATCATAATGCATAAATGTACATCCTCTACTGTGTACTTTGGTCGTTGAGCTTAAATGGCTCAACTGAAATTTCTCCCTCACTCTCAATGAGTAGGGAAGTGGTTGTGACAACCTCTCCATCATCATCCAGGCTATGCATCTCTCCATATGCTGATATACATCCTGCTAGATTCCCTCCCAAGTGATTTCCTCCATCAAGGAATGATATGCATCAAAGTGTATGGAACGAAAGTCCACATGTGTTGCATGTAATAGCTTCTCCTTGAGTTCAAAAGCTCTAGTCAAGAAGACTCTGCCATAAGAATAGATGACCCCATCATCCACCATGTATCTATCATCTCCCTCCAGGTCATCAAGAATCATGCAAGCACCAAGATCCTTGGAGTACTCTACCAAAAGTTGAGACCTCCAATATGGATCAATCCTCCTAAGAGATAGCACTGAAGATCTGAAATGTGAAGCTCCCCACATGTTGTTGTATTTTCCTATGACATCCCTCATGCCAAATTCATCCTCCAAAGTGCTGTCATGCCCATCATGCAGCTGCTCATGCTCAAGTAGAAGTGGTGGCCTTTGGAAGTTGGCCTCCCATGAGAAGATACCACCCAAAAAGAACCTCCTGATATTGGCCAATGTAAGCATGAGTGGCCTCCATCTACTCTAATTTATGGACGATTCTTCCTCAAGGGAAGTACCCTCTGTTTCTTCAAATCCATGGAGCAGCTTCCTTTCACCACGGCGGTGCCATCCTCCATCACTACAGCAACTTTTGTCAGCACAGAATATGTAGTGAGAGTGGGAAATGCTGAAAATGGGAGAGTGTGTCCCTCCTCCTTGAGTCTATCCCAGACTCTCTGCGTTGTACTAGACCCTTCCAAGGTATTCACCCCTCCGAGATCTAAGAGTGGTGAACCAAATGGTAAGATGCCTCTCACAAACTCTAGATCTGGTGGCCTCCCAGGTGGAATTCCCACATGTAGTGAGACATCAAGATCTAAAGCAAATTGTATATATGAGTGGATAGATTTGTCCCTCCTTTCACTACGCAATACAGTCTCCTTATTTTGTGCAGAAACCTCCTAAAATAGATAAGGGTGAATGCTCGGCATCTCTTCATGTTGATCCTTCTTTTCTTCTTCTCCTTCCATATGCCAAGTCTCACAATCCACAAAAAATGATACATGTTGCTCCGGGATTGTGCTTTGGTTCCCACATGTTAGATCATTTGGAACTCCTTGCAAAGACATAAGGGCTCCTTTAATGGAAACAATGGCTCCCTTTTCAACTCCATGTGGTGATGGATCTTCTCCTAATGGTACAGCACTGTTAACTCTTCTTTGCTGATCCTCTTCATCAATATTTTAGAATGCCTCATCATCAATGAGAGACCCTAGATCTTGGTCTTCCCTTGAAGGAGGAATCTCCATGTCTTCATCTATAGAAGAGGGCACTTCAAGAAGTGGGTATCTTGCCCTTGGCAAGGCATTATGCATGTTTTACCCCCTTCAATAGAAATATGGAGTGGAGTTGGTAAAATAGATCCCTCCAACTCATGCAAATGTTTTGAAATTTTGGGTTCAACAAAATATGTTTCACAATGTTTAATATCAAATCTTTTCACTATTCTCTTAGTGAACCCTGCATAAGTACTTACACTTGCATGATGAAATGAAGCAGAACTATAAAACCACCAATCATGGGCCATACCTTTAAGGTACATCACTGCTACTCTAATGGCCTCCTTTTCTGAGACTTTGTGTAGCTGAAAATAGGAATCTAGCTCCTTCACCCAAGCCTTGGCTATGCAATTTTATGATCCATCAAAGTTAGGCAGAAATATTCTACCTCTCTTGCTTTTGTTATGGTTGTTGGATCTTCTGTCTTCCTTGAGTTGGCAAAACCCTTGAAATTCCAAGTGCTCTTTGAATCTCCAAGATTGAGACTCATACCCCTGAAGATAGTCACTCAAGGTCTCCTCTTTTGGTGCATCTTCCTCCTCCATTTCTCTTATAGTGAATGTGGGAAATAAACTACACTGTGGATCTGCATGTGTGGTTGAATTCTCACACCCATCATGTGAATATTTAGGGCTTGCTTCACTTTCAAATCCTCCTGGAAATTTTCCACACCTCTCCCTTTTCATTTCCTTGATATTTTTCTTGATATTTTTCGTAGTTTGAAAAAGAAGCTGGGAGAGCCTCTCTTCCTTCATTTCTCCAAATAATGGAGTCATTCCTTTCTTTCTTCTGTACAACTTCTCCTTTATGTGAGAAGCTTCTCCTCCTAATGGCATAATGTCTTGAAATGCACAGGCTGAGCCAAGATTATGCTCCGATGCCAATGTAATATTCCCAAATAGGGATAGCAGCATTACAAGACATAATAATGTGAAACACAGAAACTATGAATAGATATCAGCCATCATTTTATTCAGATATCAGCAACAATATACAAAAATATCTTGAGGGTAAAGCCACTCAATCCATAAGAACAAGTCTCCCATGATCATGTCAATAAACACATGAGTTGCTGCTACTGTATAGAATGCCGGAAAGAAGTGGCAGAGCTGTCTATATCAGTGTAGCTTCTATTGTAAACATACATAGATGTAATATGGCTAATAGATACCAAAAAATGCCTAGAAAGGAAGATATGGGCTCAATACATGATTTCTAGCCAACCCAGAAAAGATTGCTAGAAATACCAACAAAAATATACAATGTGAAAAGTAATCCTAGGGTTGATATGTCACTGAAAACTGGAACTGAATAGAATGAGGCTATGACATATCTAAAATGATAATTTCCTCCTCCAATGGTATTTCTCAATAGAATTTTGATCCCTCTATTCAGAAATAGACCCTCCTGATGAGCTCAATGAACCCTCTCAGCAACTGCCACTAAAAATAACGCAGATCTGGACTGAAACTGCACTGTGAGGGATGGTAGATGGTTGGCCTGATGCAAAAAATATATAAATATGCCCAGGAGCCCTCCTTCCTGATCCTCCAATGGATAGGCTACCTCACCACTAAAAAACAAGCCCAGAATTGGCTCTATGTGATCCTCCTTTGCTGCACCCTGCAACACAACCTAGCTCTAAACAGAAACTGCGTTGTAGTTGAAGGAGGTAGCTTGGCCAGAATGCCAGAATGAGGAAATGCAGCCCAATGAACCTCTCCTTCCCTGAGGATGAGGTAGGGATTCCCGATCAGGAACACCCTTGTGCTAAACATCATAACAAACCCCGCTAAACAGCTAAAGGATACAAAGTCTAAACAGACCAGTTTCAAATAATAGTCAAAAACATGAATAGCAATGGCTGCCATCCCCTCCATATATAGTGTGTGAGCCTTCTCACATTATTTTCCATCCATAAATGACACTAATCTCATGCAAGTTGTCCTCCACTAAAACGGTGTTGTCTCATCATAAATGCCACTCCTCCATGACAGCGTTGTTGATTTGGTCAAAGTTGACCTATTCAACATGTATCCCCTCCGATTCACACCCAAAGGTGCTTAATCCAGCTGTTTATTCTTCCTCCTTTCACATTAAGAGTGTTATTATTCCTTCTAAGGACATTTATGGGCCTCCCTACCCACTTATTCACCTACCTAGTGATAAAACAAACTATAATATTCCATTTAGCTGAAGGCTAAACTTTTGGAATATTACAGGTACATGGACATCATCACTAATAGACCGTGACGTGTGAAGACAAAGATCTAAGGATCATTGTTGCAAGTCACGACAAAAGTGTTGAACCAAGGTAGAGTATCTATCCCAGTTCGTCTTTCGTTTATAAGTTAGGAATCCAAAAGTCTAGCATGTTTCCTTATTGCTAGACCCACCCTAGGGCTAGAGGGATCGCCTCTGTCCACAAAGGGGATTTTCCCGCTCAACATGAGGTATGGTCCCTTTTAGATACTGGAAAAGGTGGATGATAGTCCTATCGATTCAGTTTACCACCATATATGTGCATTTACTTAGTTGTGAATGTAGAGAATTTGAAACTTTGTGAGCCTTCCATGCTAGATCAGGAAGAGGAACATCTCCTACTTTTTGTGGAGGATTTGGCACTAGATGCTTAGGTAGAGTTGGTAGAAGATACAATTTTGCAGAAGAGTTCCATAACTACAAGACAGGGGTATCATGACCTTTTTCATATTGGGTTGAAGGGATAAATTCGAGGCAAAGCTAGATAGTACACGAGAGAGAAGGTGGAGGAAAAATTTCTTCACCTCATTTAGTAAAATATTTTGGGGATCAAAAGCTTCCCAAAATGGGGAGGTGTGATCCAAATTGGATAATTATATTTTTTTTCATCCATATATTTTCATTTGGAGTGGAAAAAATGGAGGAGTCAACTCACGCAATCGTTTTTACCTGTGGGACCCAGTTTGGCGAAAAAGGGTCTAAAACCTTCCAAGAGAATTTTGAGGCATAAAATGACTTTTTTTAGGGTAAAAAAAATTCAATTGAGCATAGCACCTTTTCATGTTATTCTACACACAAAGACCTTTCCAACAGTGCAAGAATCACGTAAATTAAAGTTTATATGCAAAAGTTATGCCACTCAGAAGTTGACCTTCTTGTTTTCACACCTATAGTTCGAGAGGATGTCGTGTTAGCCCCCATTATTCATGGAAAAGGGGTTACCCACGTGTTTGTGATGTAAAAGTCTCTAGAATATTCTATATTGTAACTCTAGTTAAGAGTTGATGTAGTCAAAATTAACCACCAATAGGCTATCGGGTTGTGTTATAATCAAGCCACTATGAGGAAGAGGCATTCCATTATTTCAAGAGCATTTTGTTCCATAGCTTAGTAAAGATGGCTAGGAAAGATAGGAGTTAGAGCACACAAAGAGGATCTGTGCACTATAGCAACCAACAAGCCACAAACATTACTTCTTTGTACCTTAAACCATATTTCTAGACAAAGAAAGAGAGCGAAGTGACCTCACTTTCTAGCTGGGTTTTATTGCAAAAGGGTTTCCTAGAGAGCATATCTTGTGTCTTATCTATGTGTGAACTTATTTTTTCATTCTCTATTTTTTTGAATAATTTCCATTCACATGAATGCACTAATTACGGTAAAATCTACAGATCTAGATACTTAGTAAAACTATATTAATGTAAAAATACAGTATTTGAACATATTATTATCAGATCTGTTATGAAGAATTTTCCAGTGGAATATCCACGACAGTTTACGGAGCACAAGGAGAAAGAGTTCTTATTAATGAATGAATAGGCCAACTAGGTTCGGGACTACCACAAACCACCCGACCATATATTTCCTTAACCAAATATTTCTTTCAACCAGTCACCCTCGTGTCATATTCCAAGCCTGAATGTGGGACTCACAATAAAACCAACCAGGGCTTCCAGAGGCCAAACCACCTCAACCATCATCAATATAACCAGGACTTATTGCAATCCCAATTAGATCACTAGGCCTTAAACAGGCATGGATGCCTCCAAATCTCTTCGCCTACACCATGACGAATTTGCATGTCTCCTAGTCTCTAGACTCTGTTGTATATCCCACCATTCATTGGTCAAGAATTCCTAGGCCTAATCGAGACACCAACCTCCAGGATTTACCGTATATCCTTCCATTCACCAGCCGAGGATTCCTAAGCCTTATTAAGGGCACACACCTCTAGGCTTTACCATATTTCCTACCATTCACCGATCGAGGATTCCTAGGCCCACCGAGGAACACAAAATCCATGTTTATTGTGATTCCACCTTCACTAGTACAGGGATTACTAGGCCTTGTGTTCTTATTCAGAGACCACCCCACTAAGCTTCATATCCATCTAGAAATCCAGCTCAACCAAAACAAGAGAACCCTGTTATACCATGGTTATCCAGAAATGGCAAGGCAAGGTTGAAGAACATTGTCACACCTGGAAAAACCCAAGCCAATGACAACGAGAGAACAAAGAACACACATGCATGTACCATGCTTGCCAAATCTAGCAAGTAAATCACACATATAAGTCGATATCTACAAGTAATCTCGTTGTATTTTCTTGATCATGCTCTTCCTTACTAGATCTTTCCTTCCCTTTTCCTTCTTTTTCCTTCCTTTTATTTTCTTGATCAAATACTAGAATTCTCTAAGAATGCTCTATTCGTCCAAAAGTGTGTGAGAGAGAGTAGAGAGAGAGCTCCAAAACTGAATTGAAAAAAAAAAGGTACCAACTGATCCTCATAAGCCTTTTTATTAATGAGGCCTCTATTTTCTTCATTTTCCATTATTTTCCTTCATTTTCCTCCTCACATGCAACCTATGACCTTCCACCTTCCTTTCCTCCTAATTTCCATTATTTTCATAAATAATTTGCCAAAAAATCCAGTTTTCCTTTCCAAAGCTTTTTCCATTGCCTTTGTTAATTTCCTTAGCCATAATAAACCCATTGAACACCCATACTAGGATGTTTTTCCCAACATTCAACTTGTAATAAGTGTCTCATGGCCTTGGTTATTATTTTTTCCTTTATTAACTTTATTACATGAAGTTTTAACCCAGGGTTGTTACAAATTTTTCCACTCCAAATACATCGAGACGGATGAAAAACAATATAATTATCCAATTTGGATCAACATTAGACATTATAGAGTTAATTCATCAAAATTTTATAATTTTTTTCTCCTTTCCAATAAGAATACATGCTTTGTACGAGGATAATATATTTGAGAAAAAAAAGGGGGGGTTTTGTAGGTGAATACCTTACAGAAATGCCCCAACAAAAAACACAAACACCACATAAACCTATTAGGAATGTTTTTAACAGATTTCATCTACCATTATGGAATTATAACAAGTTTTATTGGTCATTAATCTTTAGTTCACCTATCGTCAATTTACACTCCTCATTAGCATATTTGTCTGCTTCTCTGTTGAAGCCTTTTAGGACATGGAAATATTCTTTAGATGGGATATCTTCCACATTTTCATAATTCTTTTATGATGTTTTAGATTTATCCTTTGGGAGGAATCCTTTGACCAAATTCTATCATAATCGTAAGTGTGACTGCATGTCATTCTCCAGCTAACAAGAGTCCATGGTAGAGACCATATATCTTTCCTTGATTATTTGTCGTATAACTAAGACCCCATGAATACTTGAACACTTTGTTACATATAATAGAATAAAATTGGGTTTTAATAATATGTGTGTGTGTGTGTGTGTAGAGAGAGAGAGAGAGAGAGAGAGAGAGATGTGAAATTTACATAAATATAAATAATAATATTATGTCACTTCCTTAGCAGTGACATATAACGACGGGTAAGGTTTTTGATATTTTGTTTAATTTTTAGCTCTTCCTATGTGAAACTTTGGTTTTTCCAGTTTTAATGCTGCTGACATCTCACCATTGTTGGGTTAGGGCTACATCCCCCGAGGTGTGAGGTCATTGGGAACTATCACATTAAGTTCTCTTGTTGGCATGTTAACTATGTTGAGTATGTCATTGATGTAAAAGCGAGAGAAGGTGCAATATGTCAAGTAGGTGCAGAATGTTGAGCAAGTGCAGGATGTCGAATAGGTAAATGATTTCATAATTGATGTCCTTGGTATGTTGGTTGTCATGGATGAGATGATGCAGTGAAGAAACTCTAGCTCTAGGGTTTGGATTCCCTAGACGATGTGCAAACCCTGCCATTGTTGAGGATTTTTTATGATGCATATTAGTTAGTTTTTCTTGGAGATCCTCATCATTATATTCTCCTCACCATGATGATTATGTTGGTATGTGGAGTGACTCGTGGGTTCTCATAGTTTGAGAGAAATTCTTAGCCAAAGTTATTAACCACAACTAGTAGTCCAAAGCCCCAAAGGACCGCTACTGTGATTATAGAAGGATTGAAGGATGATGTGGAAAAGAAGGATGCCCTATTGTGATGATGTGGAATAACATTATTAGCTTGATTAAGGTTGAGGAGAGTAATTTAATTTGTTTTAATATTTTCAAAAGGGATTCTAAAATTAAAAGGTAATTTGGCTTCATCCAAAATGCAAGGCGACCTCATTATATAATAGGATGTTTGGTTGCAAATATAATTTTTTAAATTTAATGTTCGTCAGCCTCGTTTAAATTTTTTGTCTCTAACAAAAATCAAATTTGAATTTTACCTCCAATACATTCAAGTCATCTCTCTCATGACACCCTCTAAAATCTATATAAAGGACCCAAATAGAGTATCGACCATGTATCAAAGGCTTTGTTTATCTCTGCATCCTGGGGCATACAAATAGGCTGAAGTTGCAAAAGGATCATGGTTTTTTTTGGATGGATTCAAGGATTATCATTTGAGCTCTCAAACTCTTCTCTTGGCCCTATGGAGTATATGTAAATCAAACAAGAGGCATTGGTTTCATGTTGTTGGTAAATCATCATAGGATTCTTTGGGGTTTATTACTATGTATATGGGAGTCGTTTGGCATCATTTTTGCAGGTGAAGATTGAAGTAACTCAGGCTGAGATTTTCATTTCATTACTCTTAAACTCGGGGACCCTTATAGAAGAAGAATCTGATTATCTATGAATATGGCATTGATTTTGAAGTTGCATTGCAACTTCAAGGTCCAATCTCTACGATAATTGCTATTTTCTCTCTCTTGTACAACAAACTCAATTTAAGCTTCGAATATTTGGAGTTTCAACATAGGGAAAGGGTTTTTTACAAGTTCTTTTCATCTCCCGTGGTTTTGTATGACCTTCATAATCAATGAAGAATCTTATGACCTATGGTTGAAGGTGTGAAGCAACATTACCTAGCTAAAGAAAAATGGTTGAGACAATACAAATATAAGGTCCTAGAGATGAGCATAATCAGAAGAAGTATGCTATCGTAGAGACAACGTACTATTGATGTGCATATATGAATCAATAATTATTTCTTGACCAATATTAAAGCCCTAAATTTGTTGTGATTAGACAAAGACCTTAGTTCATGTGGCCTAATCTCTAAACCTGTGCATGATGCGTACAATTCATGATTATTGTATAAGTGACACACATTTTTTATGGTTACAATTTTGTGTGTTGATAATCAAAATGTATTGATGACGAGCATGATCAATGAAAAATACACTTGTTCTGGAGTGTGTGCATGATGTGAATGGTTCATTCTTGAAGTGAACCACAAT
Source organism: Pinus albicaulis (assembly GCA_034641835.2). Taxonomy (NCBI): domain Eukaryota; kingdom Viridiplantae; phylum Streptophyta; class Pinopsida; order Pinales; family Pinaceae; genus Pinus; species Pinus albicaulis. The sequence goes on from CM076569.1 coordinate 919,635,832, forward strand.
ATTGTATGTTAGAAAATTAGAGGCAAAATATATTGACGATTCACTTATAAGTAGGTGATTGAATTTGTGTGATTGAAGATAGCTCAAGGCGGTGGATCCTATGTGTTGCAGAAAAACCATATGTGTAGATCTATTGATTCTCATTCACATGTAGCACAATATAAATATTGGTGTGCCTTCCTGCAAAGATTATGTGTGCTACCTATGCACAAGTGAAAATATAGTACATCTATGTTAATGTTTTGAATGTCCCTCAAGTAAATAAGTTAACTTGATTAGTAATTTTCGTTGAATGTGGAGGTGGATTGAATATTGCGAGTGGAAATGATTTGTTGTGCATGATGCGACTTGGCACATAATTTGGTTTGTGTAGCTCTGTATAATGACAATGTGAGACAACCTGTTGTGCATCAATTTTTTTTTTGTTTGAAAAGGCAAAAGAGTGATCTAACATGAAGTCATGTGTATGAATGCATGTTATTCACAGTGTGATTCTATACATATTTAGCATGTGTTTTAGTGCACATAGATTGATGGAAGATCAATGGGGGTCTTGAGGCTATGTAGAGGCTGAGCTGTATGTAAAACTAGTGCGTTCAACTGTACATGGTGAGTATATTGAGGACAAAATCATACCTGGTGTGTTCTTGTTATTATGATGTGTTTGCATTGCAGGGGTGATATTTTCACAATATATTGGAAATGTATTTTTTATCATATTAACATTGTTGTTGTAGTCCAGAGATTGTTTTTTGTCTTGGATAAGGAATGAGGACAAAGTTGTTGTTGTTAGAGTTGGCTACCAAGGTTTGGTATATTTTTGACATAGGGTTTGATGTGCCTTGAGTAGAATCAATAGTAGAGAGGCTTTGTCAATGACCTTGTTCAATGATAGAAGCAATGGTTGCATGTAACAACCTTGATGAAAATTCCATGCAATAAAAGTTAATAAAGGAAAAAATAATAACCATAGTTGATGGGACACTTATTCCAATCTGAATGTTGGGAAAAAAACATCTTAGTGGGTGTTCATTTGGTTTATTATGGCTAAGGAAATTAGAAAAGGAAAAGGCAAAGGATTTGGAAAGGAAAAATGGAATTTTGGCACATTTATTTATGAAAAGAATGGAAATTAGGAGAAAAGGGAGGTGAAAGGTCACGGGTTTCATGTGAGGAGGAAAATAAAGGAAAATAATTGAAAATGAAGAAAATTGAGGCCTCAATAATAAAAAGGCTTCTGAGGATCAGTTGGTACCTTTTGGCAGTTCAATTTTGGAACTCTCTCGTTATTCTCTCTCTCTCTCTCTCACACTCTTAGACGCTTAGATTTTTCTTGGAGCACTTTGGCATTGGATAAAGAAAGGAAAATAAGGCAAGTGGAAGGAAGGAGAAATCAAGGAAGAGTAGGATCAAGTAGCTACAACATGATTCCTTGTAGGTATATATTTGCATGTGCGATTTCCATGCTAGATTTGACATGCATGGTATTGTATGCGGTTCTTTTCTGTCATGGCATGGTTTTTCCAGGTGTGACAATGTTTTTATCCTAGCCTTGAAATTTCTAGATAGGTTTGATGTGATGGGTTCTCATGTTTTGGTTGCGCTGGATTGCCAGATGGATTTGAAGCTGAGTGAGGTGGATCTCTAAAAGGAAAAACACATGGCGTAGTGATCCCTGAACCAGACTATGGATTACGATAAATCCACTAGCCTAGTGACCCTTGAACCAAACTATGGGTTGCGATAAATCTAGGATTGTGTACCTTAGTGGGCCTAGGAATCCTTGTCGTTGAATGGCAGGATATACGATAAAGCTAAGAGGTGTATTTATCTCCGTTGGGCCTAGTATTCCCAGAATGGGACGTATGGTAAAGACTAGAGAGTGGGTCTTGATGTAGGGCCTAGTGATCCCTGGATCAGACTTTGGATTACGGTAAAGCCTAAGAGACTAGGAGGCAGTAAAATTCCTCACGGTGGAGGTGGAGAACTCCGGTAGCATCCAAGATTTTTTGGTTCTTTGGTTGGTTATGAGTCCCATATTCATGCTTGGAATATGGTACGGGGGTAATTGGCTGAAGAGATATTTGGATCAGCCAATCTATGGTAGAGAGGAACATAGTCCTATCCCCGGTTGGTTTTTACATTCATTAATGAGAAGTTCATTTCCTTGGCATTTGATGTGTAAATTTATTGGTTTATATGTGGATCCTATGGCTAATGCACCCCTGATATTTCTGTTGTTATTTTGCTAGTTATGAGCATGTACTATGACAATGATCATGTATGGCTCTCCTCATGTTTTTATTTTTAAATGAATAAACAATGTATCTATGACCTAATAGGCGATATTGCAGCTAATGATGTAAAGGAACAATTATTCTTAGTGATCCTTAGATAAGTATGAGACCCCTATGTTTATATCATTATTTAAACTTGTAGATTACATATTTGCAACATGTTTGACCAAAATCCTGTCATGGCCAGAAGGGGTCCAGTCAAGTCCTTATTCCAGTATTTGCTTTTGCACCATTGTTTCGTTGTTATATTTCATGTTTGAGCTTGTCATTGAATTATAGGAAGTGACCTAGGCTTTGGGCCTAAAAAATTGGCTCAAAAGTCGGGGACTTTGGCACATGTATGTGGGAAAAATTCCCTGGATGCATGCTTTCATATGTTGTGGGAGCGTCTAGAGCCTCCCACACGCACCCATGCCTATACTGTGGGAGTGTCCAAGGGTTTGAAGGCCTAAAACCTCAGTAGGACCCAGGGTATGAATGCCTTAGTGGTTAGGTTGGATACTAGGAGTCCTATTTTGATGTGGAAGGTCTGTGTGATGTGTTTATGTCAATTTCACTTCCTTAAGGTCAACTAGGAGTTTGAATCTAATCATAGTAACTCTTCGTCACATGTTTACCCCAGTTGGCTGGTTACTTGGGTAGATGTGGGATGAGGGTGTTATGGAGTGGTATCAGAGTAGGGTTCACCCCTTGGACTGGATGGACGATCTATCGGTCATGCATTTTTGTTGGTTGCATATGCGTTTCTCATACTTGTGGTGTATGTTCTTGTTGCATCCGCACAATGTTGGTCATGGTTGCAATGATGTCACCATGTGTAGGTTGATGGTGTTGTTGTGCATTGTGTTGTCATGAGTGTATGACTAGCTACATGTTTTTTATACGTGTTAAGTGCTTACATTTATCATCCTTGTATGCTTGGTTACATGTTAATTACAGATATTGTCTGTTTATGCTTGGTTACCTGTATTTATGTGTGTTTATTGTCCATGTTTACGCTCGTGTATTTTCCATGTTTATGCTTATGTATTGTTCGCGTGTACGGTTGTGTATGTCTATGTTTATGATTGTGTATTGTCCACGTACATTGGTATGGTTGATGATGTCATGCATGAGGTCATAGAATGTGTAGTGATATGGTCATGCAGTGATGATTGGACTCTAGCTAGAATGATGTCATGTGTTGGTACACTTAGTTGTTATATGTATACATGTTGTTATGATTATGTTTTTACATGAATTACGTTGATTTGGATGATCTTGTAGATGAGGTATCCTCCCCAAATTATACTAAGGTACGTTGGTTTATTATGATTTGGTGTAGTTGAAATATTATTCCTTGCAAGAAAGAGATCAAAATGAATAGCAAGATGGTAGACTACAAAGAATCTCCCTATGAATCAGATGAGTAGCGTGGTGGGCACTCTTCTGATTTGGCAAAAAGATTAAGAAGCTTGAAGGAATAAATAAGTTGTTGTAAGGCAGACAATGACAGGATCATACATGCACAATAGAAACAAGCAGAGGTTAATGCAATACTTCTTCAGAGCTTGTCAAAATTGGAGCGACAAGGGCCACTTCAGATCAGCCATGGGCAGGAGGACAGAACTAATGGGGCATATGGTAGTAGGTCTCTTGCTTGACATAGGTCGGATAGAGCTGATACTGTGAGATGGGAGGCCGTTGGATATTATGGATAGGAGGGGTGATGAATTCAAGTACTATTCTAGTTCTGGCTCGGATAGACATCATGATTGTCATCATTATCATCCTTATAGGAGGAGTGACAAGGGATACTTTTCGGATGAATTTAAGAAACCAGAAGATCCAGAAGCTTTGATACTTGGGATGAACAAGTTCTTTTAGTTTCATGAGTACAAAAATAATATGAAGGCCAAAATTGCTATCTTTAGCCTAAAAGTTAAAGCATACATTTGGTGGGAAGATATTAAGTGGGTCAGAGACATCAAGACATAGGACTTGAGTTGGCATGAGTTCAAGAGGCTTTTCAAGAAGAAGTACTTGTCAAAAAGGTACTACGGTAGAAAGGCCAAAGAATTTTATGAGTTAAATATGGGGTCGATGACATATGAAGAGTACCCGACTAAGTTCCTGGAACTATTGTGGTATGTACCATATCTTAAAGATGAGAAGGATAAAGTTCAACAATTTGTCAATGGTTTTCCATTAACATTTTGAGATCACATTGAGTATGATGAGCCTCGGTCACTTGAGGAAGTTATTGGGAAATTGAAGCATTGTTATGAACAGTCAAAGTGTAAGAATGAATATCAACAAGGATGGAAAGGGAAATACAAAAGTAAAGGTAAATGGTAGTCGAAAAGAGAAAGGCATCATGATGCAGAGGAGAAAGAAAATGTGGCACCACAAAAGAAGTCAAATGCAGCTAGACATGGACATGGATCAAAACATCAACATAGAGTTAATGGTACTAGATGGTTGGAGTGTTGGACATGCGGTGAGGAACACCTTAGGAGAGACTTTCCGCATAATTATGGTGGTAGGCCTCAGATATATAGTGCACAGGAGGCACATAATGTTGGGGATGTTGGGCAAATCATTCCTCATATTTATGCAGTAGTGGAAAATAGGTAGGTAGAGCACCAGGCATCTATCATTGATATGGACGATAAGATTTGTGATTGAGTTATCTCTATTTTGATTTCTCCTGGATCTAATTATAGCTATGTTAGTCCTAACTTGGTGGATAAGTGTGGCTTGAATAAAGAAATGCATGAAAAATCTTGGTTAGTGTAGTTCGCTATAGGTACAAAGAAAAGAGTTCACCATTGGGAAAGATCTTTTGCATTTGAGTTGAATGGCATGTCTATAGTAGCACACTTGAACATATTGCCATTGGGATCATATAACTTGGTATTAGGTATGGACTGGCTATACCTTCACAAGACCAAGGTGGATTGTTATGACAAATCCATTGAGTGCTTGGATGACAATGGGGAACCAAGAGTATTATAGGGAAATAAGAAAGCCACATCAGTTAGGATGGTGACAGTTATGCAGGCCTAGCGCAGTCATAGGAAAGTGGGAGTGTTGTTCGCAGGAGATACTTCTAGTGACAAAGGTAAGGAAGTAGAGAATGCAAATTTTTTGAGCAACTTAAGCAGTTGTTGACACATGATCCAGAGTTAAAGATTGCAGATCTGGACAAGGAGTTTGTAGTATGTACAGATGCTTGCAAGAGAGGACTTGGTGGAGTCCTTATGCAGTATGGATAGGTGGTATGCTATGAGTCATGAAAACTAAACGAACATGAGCAGAAATACCTTACACGTGATCTTGAGCTAGCAGCGATCATACATGCATTGAAGATGTGGAGGAACTATCTTCTTGGCAAGAGGTTTGTACTGATGAGTGATCACATTGGGTTGAGATACTTGTTTGACCAGTCAAATCTGAACGTCAGGCAAGCTATATGGTTGGCCAAGATCAGTGATTTTGACTTCAAGATCAGGTACATCAAGGGAAAGGAGAACAGGGTCGCAGATGCTCTTAGCATGTGGGTATAGGTAAACCACACAGCAGTTATGAGCTCCTATGGGATAGATTTACAAGATAGGATCTTTCATGTGGGATGGCAGGATGAAAGGCATATGGAGATCGTGCACAGGTCTACAAGTAGTGGAACATGTACAGGTACAAGTGAAAGTGTACAGGATGTGGACTATTATCTCACGATAGATGGATTAGTCAGTTTTAGAGTCAGTGTATATGTGTCAGACAACAGTGAGCTCAAGAAGGCGATCTTGAGGGAGTTTCATGTGAAACCATATTCGGGTCACCTAAGCTATCAGAAGACATTGACTGCAGTGAAGAGGTTATATTATTGGCCAAATATAAAGAAGGATGTGGCTAGTTTGTAGCTAGGTGTTTGGATTATCAAATGGTTAAGGCATAACGTAGGCATCCAGATGGACTACTACTGCGATTCCAGAGTGGAAATGGGAGGTCATTTCCATGGATTTCATCATAGGTTTACCCAGGATATCTAGAGTGCATGATTCCATCATGGTTGTTGTGGACAGGTTGACAAAGGTTGCACACTTCATTCCAGTGAAGACTACATATTCCGCTAGCAAAGTGGCACATGTGTTCATCAGAGATGTGGTCAGATTGCATGGTGTTCCAAATAATATTGTGTCAAAAAGTGATGCAAAGTTCACTTCCAAGTTTTGGAAGGAGTTGTTTGCAGGTTTGGGCACCGAGTTGGCCTTCAACACATCTTATCACTCGCAGACAGATGGACAGACTGAGAGGGTCAATAAGATATTGGAGGATATGTTGAGGATGTATGTGATGCATCAACAACGGAAGTGGGAAGAGTATCTTCCACTAGTGGAGTTCGCCTACAAAAATGGGTATCAGGAATCCTTGAAGATGATTCTGTTTGAGGCATTGTATGGGTGAAATTGCAATACCCTGATCAATTGGAGTGATCTTGCTAACGAGTTATTGATTAGACTAGACATGTTGGCAAAAATGGAACAAGAAATGAAGGTAATCAAGAAGAATTTGAAAGCCGTGCAAGATAGGCAGAAGATTTATGTAGACAGAAACATGTTGTTTAAGGAGTTTCAGGTTGGGGAACATGTGTACTTGTGCATCAAGCCCAAGAAGAGCTCCTTGCGGATTGGATCATGTGCTAAGATGGCACCTCGGTTTTGTAGACCGTTCAGGATTATTGAGAGGATCAGACTAGTAGCCTATCAAATTGCATTGTATTCCACAATGAAATTCCATGATGTTTTTTCATATATCATTTCTTAAGAAGTATGTTAAGGATGTTGATCATGTGATTGACTAGTTTGTATTGCAGGTGGAGCCAGATGGAGAATTCCAGTCGGAGCCTCAATGTATATTATAGAGAATGGTACTCATGCTCTGGAATCGAGAAATAGAGAAATTTAAAGTGCAATGGAAGCACTTTGGGCCCGTTGAATCTCCATGGGAGATGGTGGATCAGATGCGGGCTATGTATCCTTCCTTGTTTTTCGGTTGAGGCAAAGCAGTTTTGGTATGTGTTTTGGCATATGTTTTGGTGTGGTGTTTTGATATATGTACATATTTATATGGATTTAAATACCACCATGAGCTATGTTATAAAGCTCCAATAAGTGGTATGGGTGTCATGTTATTATAGTCGTAATGTTTTCATGTTGGTTTTCTTTCAGCAAGGTGATCATTGTAAACACTACATCGAGCTATGTTATAAATATCCAAGGGTAGTATGTTTGATTTTCAACGGTTTTGCGGAGGTATATGTGTGGTTGAACACTGAGGACAGTTTCCCCCAAGTGGGAGAGTTTTGTAATTATTATTATCCAATTTTAAGGTCACGGCCAAGGCAGGCACCAAATTGGTGTATGAGACCCCCTTGTTTGTGGGACAAGGGACTCACCTTCATGCAATGATTTAAATACTAAGTATATGAAGGCATACATATTGTACCTAATCTGGTGGATCAAATTTATGCTCAAAATTCAAAATTCTCAAAATGGAACGAAACCTATGCTCTTGCGTAGATCTCATCGTTATAAATCTTGTGCAATTCGTTTCACGCAAAACCAACTCCATATGCTACTGTAATCACGATATTCTCATTTGGGTAAACAACAACAAAAAATTATTTTTGGATGTACAGTGGCTGCCCTAATTGTGCATGGTTGACTTGAATATTTCGGCCTATGGCAGTGCGCCACTTTTCACAGTCAAATTGGTTTTTAAATGGAGCATTTTCATTGGTTGTTGGTTAGACCAACCAGGGAGCCCACGTGGGCCAACTAGAGGTCGCCACATAGTGCCCTGGTGGCCAACAAAATTTTTGGTACTGGCAGAAAGAACTCTAACGAATTTTAAAACACAGCCTCTAAGCTGCAAGACCAACGCCCTACCAACACGCCACACTATTGTTGCATAACATGTATAGTCTAAACATTATATTTAAATGTTATGTTTGGTGCATTTTGGGGGTGGGTTGCGGCTAGCCCCAACCATAGTCACCGCGCCCACGAGAAACAAAGGGCAGGACCAGGGGTTAGCCCACCCCCAAAATATTATTAAAATATTTTACCCATGATTTATATTAAAAAATATGGCCCCATGAAATATATAATTAAATATTCGGCCTTTAGTCATTAGAGGAAAAATTAATGAGGCCACAATTTGCGTCAGTGGTTGGTGTAAAAGTTGTCGCGTTAGCGCTTTTTGGGGTGAATTTGTAGGGCGGCTTGAAGGCAGGGCGAATTTGTAGGACGAATAGTTGAAGAACTTGAGAGGCTCATAACAACCCGCGCCACCCCCCCTACCCCCCCACCCCCAAAATATTACTAAAATATTCGACCCATGATTTATATTAAAAAATATGGCCCCATGAAATATATAATTAAATATTCAGCCTTTAGTCATTAGAGGCAAAATTAATGAGGCCACAATTTGTGTCAGTGGTTGGTGAAAAATTTGTCGCGTTAGCGCTTTTTGGGGTGAATTTGTAGGGCGGTTTGCAAGCAGGGCGAATTTGTAGGACGAATAGTTGAAGAACTTGAGAGGCTCATAACTTCTTCAATTTTTATCCTTTTTGAGAGTAGAAAGAGGCTAGATAGGAGTTTATGAGTGCTATGAAGCCATTGGAGCTATCAGTACAGAAATTTGAGCATCGTAATTGTATGTAAACATTGTTTTTTGAGCAAAATGAAAGAGACCCAACTATTGGAAGCTGGACCAGGAGACATATCCCAAGAGGGGTGAAATCCTTCATCATTTGTTGTTGTGTGTTTACTGTTATGGTGATATTGTCTTATGTTTTTTGCAAAAACTGAGTTTTAATTCCATGTTTATGCGTTTAATTATTTAACAAAAGAATCTTAAAACCTTAATTTAAACACTTGCAAAATTCACATAACCTTCAAGCAACTTCACATAAAGATCAGTTTGGTATTAGAGCTTAGGTTTTATTTGTTGTTGTGAGGGTGTAATTGTTTGCAAGTGTATGTGATGCTTACAATGTTGAAGCTCAAGAGAGGACAAGGAAATCTTGTGGTTGCAAGTCCTCAAGTTAGGTCAAGGATAAGGAGATCAAATTTTCCATAATCTCCACCACAAATTCTACCTCAAATTGCAGTTGAAGCTTCAGCAAGTATGTCACATAAAGAAGAGCCTCAGAATATGTGAGAGGATGAAAAAACCTTCAGGAAATAATTCTTTGATATGAAAATAATGGTGAAAGTTCTCTATGAGGAGAGAAGCACAAGGAATCAAGGTGAGAGCTCCAATCCTCCAAAGGGAGATAAGTCTTCAAAAGGAGGAGGAGATGGAGATCAAAAGGTAATGGGAATGGTGACAAACCACCTTTGTCACCACCATTCTCTTCACATCCATCCTCACCACCATCTTCTTCCATAACAAGCCCTTCACATACACCTCCGCATTCTCCAAAATGTCATGGTAAAACTCCATTTTTAAAAATTGACATTAAGTTTTATTTTCCTATGTGTGATAGAGAGGTAAATGTTGAAATATTAGACAATTGGCTATGTCATCTTGAAGTGTATTGCAGGATATAAAGAACCAAGGATGATGACACAAATATCCAGCTTGATTCACGAAGATTGGAAAGTGCATCACTTATTTGGTGGGAAGCCAAAACTCAAGAGGACATGAAGAAACATGGTAAGGTCTTGACCTCTTGGAATGTTTTTATTGCTGCCTTGATAAGACAATTTTATCCATTAGCATACATGTAAAAGGATATAATGAACTGGAAAAACTTTAGGCAAGGTAAAGGACAAAGTGTGCAAAACTATACTCGATAATTTAGGAGAAGAGCACAAATTTTGGGTGTAGATTTGACATCTCAAGAAACTTTGTTGAAATACATTGGAGGTTTGCATAGTTACCTAAGACACACTATTCTCATGTTTAATCCTTCAAATATAGATGAAGTTTGTGTACAGGCCACACATCTAGAGGCAAGAGGGAAACATGATTTAGATGAGACAAGTGAGAATACCTTTGAGTCTGGAGAGAAAGGAAAGAGTAAGCACAAGGGGGAAGGTAAGAATAATGCATCCATAAAGTTGGATAAAAATCTCACATTCAAACATTGTTTTAAATATGACCATGATGAAGATCATTGTTGGAAACTTCATCCATAGATGAGACCCAACAAGCTTAAAAACAAGGAGAAGGAGAAGACAGTTGCAACAACAACACATGATTTAGGTTATGATGCCAGGGATGAAATAGAGATCACAACAATGGGTAGGAAAGGTAAGAACATTGCAAATACTAGTTCTTCAAGTTGTCTCAATGATACTCAAGATGATGAAACAAGGATTGAGATTTTCCATGTTAGAGTTATTTCAAAGCATACCAAAATTGACACCCTATTTGATAGTGGTTCACAAGAAAATCTTATTTATGACGACTTAGTCAAGAAGTTGAATTTAGAGAGCATTCCTCATCCAATACCTTATCCTTTAGGTTGGACATGTAAGAATTAAAATTTGCAGGTGAAGAGGAAGTGCATACTTAGATTTGCAATCACTACAAACTTTCTTGATTAAGTCGAACTTGATGTTGTTATGCTTGATATTTCTGGTATTGTTTTGGGTCGCCCATATCTTTATGATAGGAGAGAAATATTTCATCACCATAAGAATAAGTATCACTTGTTCAAGAATGGGGTTGAATACATTGTTAGAGCACATAGTATGAAGATGAATTTGTCCCTTATGCATGTTGGACAAATGAAGAGAATTGTGAATGTTAGTCAAAATTTTGTTTGTTAATGTTCAAGCATGAAGATGTTGTGAATGAAACCTTTCAAGGTGATCTGAATGGAGGTGTATTAGTAATTTCTCTGCTAAGTTCCCCTTCAATATAAACATGATTGCTTCTTATGTGCATAAGATTTGTACTGAACAACAGGTTAATCCAAGAGTTTATTTTAAGTGTTTTTCTTATGGTAAATCCATGAACAAATTTTAAAACATGAAATCATTAAACATTGAATGGAAAGATGCGACAAACAATAATACATAATCCATTGTTGAAGGAGTTCACCCCTCCTAGGATACATCTCTTTGAATCAACTCTGAAGGCATGATTCATCTTCATTATGCTCAAAGTTTCAATATGAAGAGTACATCAAAGTGCTGAACTGAAATGGTAAGTTTCTCCTACAAAGAAACAACTCCTACAAAGTTTAATTTACCATGCACTTGCTGACCTTATTGCATCAAGATCCCTTACTCCAAATCGAAAACACATCAATATGTACTAAAAAAACTGCAAGTACATAAATATTTTTTTCTCTAGAACACATAAAGAGAAAAGATGAGAAATACCTACAAAACTACTGCAAAGGCTGTTGTTGCAAACATATGGAGGCCGGAAAACACCTGCAAGATAATCTCCGTCTAAAAATTCTCCAAAAACTGGTTCAACACACTTCCTGTCCATAGCACCCATAGGTTTAACTCTGCTATAAACCCATCAAGAAGTGCTCAAATGGTTCTTAAACTTGTTCCAATGAACTCATAATGGTTATCTACCCTCTTCTTTCTCTTCAATTGGTGTCCAGGTGAAACAGATATGGCCTAACTCTTTGGTGGCCCTAGGCATCCTTAAACTTCAAGTTGGAAAAACCCCATCTAGAAGTGCTCCATTTCTCCTGAAACCTACACCATTCAGTCCAAAATACCCAAAAATGGTAATCTAACCTATTTCTGAGACTGATTTGGTCGAAAACTGCCTTAGTTATGATTTCTGCCAGTTTCACCTAGAAAAACTCCACTAAATCTAGCAAACTGCACATAGTTGGAGATAAACGGGTAGTCTTCCACCGAAATTGGTGGTCCACCAACTTAATCAGGTTTAATTTTAATTAAGCGCGTTAACGCTAATAAACTGTGGTTAGTGATTTAAACCTACACTTAATGCTAATCTCGGTGCATAGTGTGCTAATCCATTTTAACTGCTAATCCATTTTAACTGTGAATTAAGGTTTAATTAAACTCATTTCAAGAGTTAAACTCCACGTTTAGGAGTTAAGCACTCGCCGGTGGTAATGGGCTTTGGTTCTATGCGATGGGGGTTGGCCTTCTCTCCTCCTGCCATGCAACATTACAAACCATAAAATGAAGTTGAAGGCATAATATGTTAAGAACCAACGTGTAGCATAGGTGGTAAGGCGTGACACTAGCAGTGGGGAGGTCAAGGGATCGAACCCCGGTGCCTCCACCCTAAAATTTTGACCAATGGCCATGAGGGCACGTGGTGGCCTCCGGGCTTGCCACGTGTCGCAGCCTCATTGGTCCAACTCAACACTAATTAACAAATCAAATGTTGACACTTGTCAACCGTTCTATCGTCCAGTTGTGGGAATATTTTTAGAATATTCCAAGTAATATTCCTTTGAATATACCTTTTGTTGGTTGGACTATACGGATGCCTAGTCAACATCCCTATCATCCCTACACAAAATTTGTCTGTTTAGCAAAGGGAACAGATCGCGTTTTTGGGAGCATACGGAGACCATTTTTCGTGAAACAAAGTGCGCCGGATTCAGAAAGACAAGTACTATGCGGTCGTTCAGGTTCCGAGCCAATCTGAAAAATTTGATCTTTGAGCTAAAATTTCAGCTCCTGATCATAGGAGATGCATCAAATGAAAATTTCGATTTCATTGAGGTTGCTAATGGTTGTGATAAGATGTTTCAGGGGCCTAACATGTTGCCTCCTAAAAGAGGTAAACAAGATGAGGTAAAATTGCAACAACATGCATCATTGATGAATAATGCTGTGAACAAGATACCATGAAAGAGAGTGCAAAGGTCAAAGAGTAAGTGCCAAAGAAATTTGACAAAGAGGGTGTTGGGTTAAAAATTCCTTCTGTGGGTTTCACAAAGTGTTGTCTTTGAAATGGGATACTGCATGGCAATGGCAATCACATTTGGTCAAGAGTCGAGGCAAGCACAAGGCGAGACATGTTAAACATCGCTGTGTCGACAGTGTTCAAGGTGAGAAGAATTATAAGTTGTTTAAGTTTCCTTTGATTGACGACCGAGGAAGGAATGTGTTTGTTCTTTCAAGGACAAGGTTGTTGCTCTGCAAATTCTGGGAAATTACAGTAAGATGGCATCTACAACAACAAGTCAAGGTCTTCAAAGTTAGGGAAAATGATCAGTTTTCAAGAAAATCTCAAAATGTCGCATTCAAGTAATTTTTAGTGGATCAAGACTCGAAGGGTGAGGGAGTTGAACCCTCATCTATTTACTGACATATAAATATATTTTGGTGGTCCAAAAGCTTCCAGTGGGGAGGAATGATTTGGTGGATCAAATTTATGCTCAATTAAAAGTTATCAGAATTGAATGAAACATGTGCTCTTGCGTAAATCTCCTTGTTTTGAATTCGGCGCAATTCATTTCGCGCAAAACCGACTATGTATGCTCCTACAATCACAATCTACTCGTTTGCATAAACAAAAACAAAAAATTGTCTTAAGATATACAGGGTTGCACAATTGATCGAAATTTGGATTGGGGGCACAATTTCGCTAAAAAAGTCAAAGTGCTAAGAATCACTCCAAACTAGAATTACCAGATAGGTCTCGTCGCCAAGAATCCAGCAAACTTTTTTTCACTCAAAACAAAATCCATATGAGGAAGATAGAGCCTAATGTTTGTTTTCCTAAACAGCGAACAAAATTTCAGAAAAGGATAGAAAGGTGATTTGTGGGTGATTTGTCACGTTTTTATTGGTTTAATTTCAAGCCAATGGGAAGAGGACACGTGACAAGCTCGGAGTTCGCCACGTGCCCCCCCACCCTGTTGGAGGATTAATTCGTCTTGCAGACAAGACCGATCTCCCTAGTACTAAAATTATCTAGCAACAAACAACCATACATACTAATCTTTCTCTAAGCATGTAAGGTTTACAAAAATCTCTATAGAGGTGTTAAGGACTTACCATTTGTCCAGTGCTTTTTTGAAGTCGTTGTTGTCCCTCGCGCGCTTGAAGGAGTTTTCCTCATAAACCTGCAGTCACAAACAACCAAAGTATTACATAGCACCTGTATAGAAATCATCATAAACCATGCTTATCATAGTTATCAAGGAATATATGAAATAAACCATCGATTGAAAGCTTATTGAGAAAAATGAGTATATTTGTATTAATTTCAAAAGAAGAAAATCCTTACAACCTGAGCCTTGATGTTGCACAGGACTTTCCGGGGTCCGAAGCAGGAGTCTCCTTTACTTTGATAAGCTCTGCACTCCTCCAGCCAAGACAAATAGAGGTATGCAATCTCTCCTCACAAAATTCTTAGTTAACTGAGTCTAAATCTCAACAGCACTTAACTTCAAATATTCTAAAAGCTTGAACTCCCTTTGAGGCTACCCAATGCCTCTTTTTATAGTGGAAAAGAGAAGGTTTTATGTTCCAAGTATGAAGGGATAGAATCCTCCTTCAAAGGGATAAGCTCCTCACATCAAGGGGTTAGCTCCATAAGGTAAGGGATTCATGCACCTCACAAGAGCGGTTCTGCCACCACAAAATCCATTCTAGAAGCTTCCAGAATTCAATTTTATTGAGATTTTTAGGATTTACTTGTGCCTTTTTAATCTTACAGGGGTTCGCACCTATTACAAAGATAAAGTGCGTTCAGGAACGCAGGAAAGCTGAACATTGGGTGCGGGACCGCAGGCAAGATAGCCAGAAAGTGCGACACCAAAGTTTAGGAGACTTTTAGGAATTTTTTCTAATTTTCAAGGCTTGACATGAGGAACTGATATGTTAGACTTGCAAAAGGGAGAAGTATGAGTAATAATGAGCTCATACACACAACAGAATCTCAGGATGACAATTTTCAGTGTAACAGATTTCCCCCTAAAGTGCAAAGTCTGGAATAGATGATGCTGAAGTCTGTCATATATGAAAAGTGTAGTACTTTATCATTTCAAGGATCATCCCGTGGTCACCCCAGTCAGCACCTGTAAAAACATTCAATGAAAAATATATATGTATACATATCATCATTGAGGTAGGCATTCCCATACTCAAATTAAAATAACTAAAAACTGATTCAACTTTTATGATACAGGAATGATGACAGTATAGACATGTGTGAACACAGTATCGACGCAGCCATCTGTTTATAAATAGTCCACTGTATAAATGATAACAAAATTCCTTGCAGCCTGGATGGTAGAAACTAGATCCAGTGTCTTGATTTCCGCATCTCGAACTAGTACGACTCTATCCATGCGAATGAATGTGTCGAAGTCAAACATGGTAGAAACCACTTGATTACCAGTCAATGATGTAAATTGTTAACAAGTGTGAGAGTAACCACCAATAATTTCAATGGCTCTCAAAGTACCCAGTACAATCCATGAAATGTGAATGAATGAGCTGAAGTCTAACATCTCACGGAATCATTCGATCGAAGGTCGATGATGTAACCCGTCGTCGAAAGCGAGAAACCTGCCATTAAGGCATGTAGATTTCAAGGTACTGACGATTTCTAGATCAACTTCCCAGATAATGAGTTTTTGTCGATAGAAAGCGATCCGTCATAGGCAAGCCCACAACACGAAATCATAGATCAAGTTTTGAAAATATATCAGCAAGGACTGACTCAAGGATGGTCAAAATGGATGACAGATATTTTGCAGATGAATGGTTTGTTTGAATTGTTCTCTTGAACACATAACGACACTGCAGATGGCTTGGCGACAATTGACCAGAAACCGGATGAAAACTTTCAATGAGGTTTGATTAACTGTTAGGCAAAGGATTTCCCAACCCAAGTGAATGAAAGTGTCGTGTTCAAGAGTGGTTGACTGAATTTTCGAAGAATCAAAATACAACAAACACGCCAATTTTCCTCTCTTTTCCCCCACCATTTCTAGCAAGTACCTCTTTATTTTTGACAAGCTTGAGGAGGATAACATTTGCTTGTTTATAAGCTCATCCTTTGGATGAGTCCAACTTAGTTTAAGATTTGAACCCTAAGAAGGAGTGGTTCGTTCCTGTTTGAAATTGAACAGGTCCTTTTACTGTTAAATTTTAACGAGTCCAGTATAGGAGAAACTCGGTGTTTTTCATTTTTAGGGAGTCAGAAGAAAAAACTTAACAAAACTCCATGGGTGTAATTTTTCGTAAATTTAGTCTCTCAGACCCGAAAAAGGATAAAATAATGCGGGAGAGAACTCTATTGACCGTAATTAGTCAACGTATACCTTTTTCGTAAATAGTCCATTTCA
Organism: Pinus albicaulis; assembly: GCA_034641835.2. Lineage (NCBI taxonomy): Eukaryota > Viridiplantae > Streptophyta > Pinopsida > Pinales > Pinaceae > Pinus > Pinus albicaulis. The sequence goes on from CM076569.1 coordinate 919,652,437, forward strand.
GTCCGTAAAAGGGGTAAACTTATACTGAAGGGACAATTATTCATTTACTTTAACGAGTTTGAACAATCAAGTACTTGGCAATCTTTTCATGTTTAGAGAGTCTAAAAAGTGCTTAAAAGAGGACTCCAATGTTTCTCTTTTTCGTGAATTTTTGAAAGAGTCCGAAAAAGTGATAAAAGTATGCTCTTTTTTTGAAAAATGATGAATTCTCCTGAAAAATCCAATTTCTGCACAAAAACTTGAAATATTACACATACCTGTTTAACATGAGTAAAAATGCTTCAAAAATACCCTTTTTAAAGTGAAAAATAAATAAATTAAAAATTCATCTATTCGAAAAAACTTATAAAAAGGACTTTTTCAACTTCATTTTTACCATTCAAGTCCAGAGTGAAAAGTAGAAGCTTTTGGGTAAAAAATTTCCTGTGAAGATTCTGGAAAATCCGTCCGTTGAAATCGAGAACCGTCAGTCCCAGGTAATCCACGACCTCTTAATCTTGCATTTCATCCATTTACAATTCGTTTTTAGGCTTTAAATCTTATTTTTAAGGGAAAAATATGGTTCGAAAATCGCCCGCGGGGGTCCGCAGGTGACACACATGGTACCTGCGGACCCCGACTTTTTCCTACAAGGAAAAAAGTCGTGGGTCCGCACTTTCCTTACAGAGCGCGTGCGTTCCTACGCACTATTTACAAAGGTACATTGCGGTCCCCACGCGTTTAAATTTAAAACTCAAATTTCTCTTTTGCCGCCCAAATTTTTTCAAATTAGATTGTTCTAATCTATCTTTTTATGTATTGTAGGATTAACAAGATGTTGATTTGGAGAGAACGTGAACACGAGGACGTGGATGACGCCGCAATGCTCCATATGCCCACAATGCAAAGATTAAGAGCATGCGGTTTATATAAATTCTGGGCCATCCAAGGCATGAGAGCACAAGTAGAGCTCCTGACATGGCTGGTTAACAGGTGGAACGTGCAGGACCAGTGTTTCATTATTGGCGGCCACCGACTCGAAATCGAGCTGGAGGACATTTATTTTCTGACTAGTTTGTCCAAGAGGGGCAAACAACTCTCCTTGTTTGGGACTAGGCCAGGTGGCCAGACTGTCGCTAGTCTTCGGCAAGAATTCTGTAATGATGAAGCAGACCCCAGGGACAAATGGATTGATATAAAAAATATCATCCGTCCCGAGCTGAAAGTTATTGCATTTACTATTACCAGGCTGTGCGGGAGTGCAGCATTGCATGTAGCTACCGGTTCTCAGATGCACATTGTTGTGGACTGTTTTCGCAGCACCATTTTCAACTGGTGTGACACTGTGTTGGCTAATATAAAAGGCCAACTAACTAGAGCAAAAAATTGGAAACTGAATAACTTTGGATATGGATCCATTGTCGTCTCCTTTGCTCTAGAGAGGATTTCGATGCTAGCTCCACAGAGTATCCCTGTTGATGCCGGTCGACTTAGAGAACCTAGGATGGTTCGTTGGTCCACACTGATGGCCCGTCACGGTATTAAGGGCGCTGAGATTGTTCGATTTCCTTCTTCATATTTTCGTTGGCTGGATCGCCAACTTTTTGTCATAGAGGACTTTCTATACACCGGGATAGATTTCCGCGGTGACCGAGAGATGACTCTCCCAGCAGGGGAACAGTGGGATGACTCAGGTAAAAATCTTTCTTCAACAGTTTATAATTTCTAAAAAAAAATATTTTCGATCGTCTTGTCAAATAATAACCAAAAAAAATTTAAATGCAGATGTGGGCCCATGGCGACCAGCCCATCTCCAACCTTATGAAAGAAGACAACCAGTTGCATCTGCACCAGCTCCAGCAGGCCAATCAGTAGAAGTCTTGACTGATTTAGAGCATCATCTAGAGCGTTTGACTTTAGATATTCCGGAGACAGACATAGATGATATTCCACTCAAATTGCAGAGATACGTGATTGGTGTTCCAAGACCTTTTAGGAGGTTCCTGTGCAGGGTGGCTCAGGCAGTGGTTTCTTATCGTGATCACCATCAGTGATGGGATGATCGTGTTGTAGACTCATATTTTAGACTTTTTGTGTTATCATTTGCCGATCATAAGGTTTTTCCAACCTATGATCGAAGATGATGTATATTTTTTAAAAACACTTCTATCCTATGATATATATCACTATTTACCGGCTATCTGCGTACATTTTATGAATGTTGTTTGTTTTACTGTTTTGATCACTGCAAATGTCGATTTATCATACTAGAAGCAACTGTGTCTGCTAATGTATTTAAATGTCTTGGAATATGTCGATATTCAATGTAGTCAAATTCACGTTCCAAGAGACGAACTCTTAAAAATAACCGTAACAACACTGGATTTCTAATGGCATAAACCCTTTTAAGCTGTAATACAAAAAGTTCAGAATCCAACCTCACAATCAAACTCTGAATCCCAAATGATATGGACTCAGATAATAACTCAATCACTGCACTATACTCGGCAATGTTATTCATTGTTTGACCAAGGCTTACCCCATGCATGGAAACTAACTCGTCAGAGGGTGAATAGATAACCCAAGATGCGGAAGAAATGTTCCGTGTACTACGACAAGCACCATCAGCAAAACCAATGTAGGTTTGAAGAGACGTCGACATCTACAATATCAAGAGTAAAACTCAGATAAGCAGGAATAGTGATAGAACACACTTCTAAACTAGGCACACCTTTCTAATCTAAGACACACCAGCAGTAAAGAAATCTAACCTAAAAACTAAAAGATCTCCACACCAGGTTTAAGCATAATATCGCTTCAAATATAACCCATTTCTGGGCTTATCTAAAGGGATACCATCAAAATCTATCAACTCAGAGGCCCCTTTTGCCAGCTTTTGCTTAACAATGAAAGGACCATGCCACATGGGCATGAATTTCCCAGCCCCTAGCTTATCGTTGGCTTGATCATAAACTAAGACTAGGTCTCCTTCTGAAAAATTTCGAGGGGTAACACTTCTATCATACTGAGCTTTTACTCTTTTGACATGAGCCTCGTTTGCTATTGCAGCATTTCTCCGATTTTCATCCAATTGAGCCAAGTACAAAAAATGTTTCTCCTCTTCAAACGTAGCTGGGAGTAACTATATGGCTAATTTCAAAGATGGAATTTCACATTCAATCGGCAACACAGCTTCCAAACCGTAAACGAGTTGAAAGGGAGTGAAACCAATTGACGTTTTGACTGAGGTTCGATATGCCCAAAGTGCTGAAAATAACATGGAATGCCAATTCGTCTTGTGAATACCAATAATTCGTCTAATCATGGTGACTAAAAATCTATTTATGGATTTGACCAGACCATTGGCTTGTGGATAATATGGAGTGGAACTATCGTGGCGCAGGCCAAGTTGTTCTGTCAGTTCAGTCATCATGACATTCCGAAAATGGCTTCCATGATCAGTAATAATGGATTGAGGAACACCGAACCTAGCAATTATGTGATTAAATACGAAATTTGCAGCAGTCTTGCCGTAAACCGAAAATGTAGGCATCGCCTCGGCCCACTTAGTAAAATAATCTACTGCTAAGATAATATATGCATGCCCCCCGGCCGTGTGAGGGTTACATGTAATAAAATCGATACCCCATTTTGCGAAAGGACCAATAGCAATTATGGGATGAAGAGGAGTGGGAGGCGCACGCATCTTACGATCAAAAAGTTGACAATTGTGGCATTTCCGGACTGCATAAATACAATATTTGAATAACGATGGCCAGAAATAACCAGCGCGCAATATCTTTTGGGCTGTGGCATACCCAGACATATGACAGCCACATGCTCTAGAATGGCATTCATTTAAAACCTTTTCAGCTTCTTCATGAATAAGACAGCGTCGGAAAACAGAATCCGCTCCACGACGATAAAGTGTATCACCAATAACATTATACTGTTGGGATTGGAAACGTATCTTCCATCGCTGAGACCGCGAGATTTCAAGCCGAAAAGATTGGGTTTGGAGATAAACAATAATATCTCCATACCATGGATCAAGATTACTGATAAGAAACAGAGATTCGTCCGCAATGGGTTGCTCTGCCACAGTTTCAGTATCAGTGGAGGGGAAATCACACATTAGTTCCGCAAAGACTAAGGATTTCTTCGCCTTGGATTTTTCAAATTCTAAGTCGAATTCCTGCAGGATGACTATCCATTTGGAATACTTTCCCCCTAGCAATTGTTTGGTAAAAATGTACATCATAGGGTTGCAATCAGAAATTATCGTAGTTTTGCGTAACAATATGTAATGTCTAAATCGTTGGACAGCTTGAACAGCTGCCAAAGCCAATTTCTCCACATGTGTATACTTAATCTCAGTTGGATACAAATTTCGACTAAGATAGTAAATCACATGTTCAGTATGAGATTCGTCTTCTTGAACTAACACCACCCCAATGGTGGAATGAGAAGCAGCGAGATATAAAATGTAATCCTGGTTGTAGTTGGGAGGATGCAATAATGGTGCATGGGTCAACGCGTGTTTAAGTGCATCAAAAGATCGATCAGCGATCTCATCCCAAAAGAATGGAATTTTTTGTTTTAGCAACCAGGTAAAACCTTTTGTAAGCTCGGCGTAGTTAGGAATAAATCGACGTAAAATTTTTGCTTTCCCCTGCAAACTTTGGAGTTGGCGTAAAGTCGAAGGAGGAGGTAATTTGACAATAGATTCGACCTTCGATGGATCGACGCAAATACCTGCTTTCAAGACAACAAATCCCAGTAAACGACCCGACTCAACACAGAAAACACATTTGTGTGGATTCAGCCGAATTTGATAATGCCGACATCTCATAAAGATAGCACGTAAATGTGTAAGATGGTCAGCCCTACGTGATGAATGAGCAGGTAAATCATCGAGATACGGTTGCACAATGTGCTTAATGTCATGAAACGCATAAGACATTGCCCTTTGAAAAGTTGCTCTAGCGTTCTTCAATCCAAAGGGTAGTTTGCAGTAAGCAAATGTCCCCCACGGACAAATAAAATTTGTTTTTGGCTGATCAGCAGGGAGTATGTTTATTTGATTATACCCTGAAAAGCCGTCCATAAAGGAAAACATTTCACTGCCGGCACAATCATCGATTATTTGATCGATATAGGGAGTTGGATAATTGTCTTTAGGACAAGCTCGATTAATATCCCTATAATCGATACATACTCGTATCGTTCCTTGTTTTTTAGTCACAGGAACAATATTAGATACCCAATCCGTTAAGGGAATCGGATAAATAAAACCTGCATGAAGTAATTTTTCAACCTCTGCTTTGATAGCAGCAGCTTTTCTAGGATGCATTTGACGTAGACGTTGACGGACAGGCTTGGCATCCGGGTAAGTCTTGATTTCATGTACGACAATTGACGGATCAATTCCTGGCATTTCTTCATAGGACCAGGCAAACACATCACGAAATTCTTGAAATAGGGCTTTATAAGTTTGAATTTCTTCTTCAGTACAGGAAGCACCTATATGAATGTTTTCAATTATTCCAGGTTTTACTGAAATGTCAATTGGAATCGTTCGAGAAATATTTTCCAAATTTAACTTAGAATCAGGATTTTTCAATGGATTCTGCGGTTCCTTGACATATTCAGCAGTAAATATTGAAGAAAAATCATCTTCAAAATGATCTAGTTCAGGTAAAAACGAATATCGGTGATGTAGATCTTCCCATGGTAAATCGTCAACAGACAAGAACTCACGAATCTACTCATCAGTATGAACGAGTTCAGGAAATGCCATTGTAGCTGAACTAGATATAGAAAGTGATTCCTCGTGGATCCCATTCACTGGATCAATTTCAGTTGAAGAGGGGTCGGAAAATGACTGTACAGCCTGATATGCAAGTTCAAATGGACTCAAAGGCATCATGCCATCAATTGAATCTAACTCGGATTCGGAAGGTACGATCCAAGGATCATCAAACATAACAGAGTCTGACGAAATCATATGAATAGTTGCAACAAAAGGCGATACGTTAGGAGGAGGAATGGCAAAAGTTCCTAACAAACCAAAATCTTTAATCAAACCTACTCCAACATCCTTGTACAGGATAGTCGCTTTACCAACATGCTGGATTGTTTCTATAGAGGCTGGGTCGAAAGAAAAATAAGTTAACTGATCTATTGTAACGATCCTTCCTTGATATGGAAATTTTATGAGTCAGAAGATTGAAGAGACAATAGCAGTCATAGCATAAGACCAACTACGACCCAGAAGAAGGTTGTAATCAAGAGGGGCATCAACCACTTCCACATCTAGATTTACAATTTTACCTTCAACCCCTATGGGTAAATCCTGCAAAATACCAAAAGGGTGGAAACCTCGACCATCAAAAGCCTTAAGAATCGTTGGAGATTGGTTAAGTGTAGGAGAACCAAGTGATTTCCAACATTGAATTGACATAATACATGTTGAAGCTCCCTCATCAATCACAGTCCAATAGATCGGTCTGTTTTTTACTAACACTGGTATCTGGAAAGCCATTTGATGAGGTAGATGAGGTGTACTATTTTCTAAATCGAAGATTATAAGATTAGAATCCTGAACATCGACAGCTCCTATAGCAGAAAAAATAAATTTACGCTGTGCTGGGCATGATTGCAGCACTTCCAAAGCCGACATTGCTGAAGGGGAAATAGCTAAGTCTTCAACAATGTTGTAATTTTGAGCAGCTCTCGCATGTGGATTGAAAGTTGATTTACGAAGAACACCTTTAGCAGGCGGTTTGATTATTAAGTCTGGATTTGGTTTCTCGATCTGTAACGAACCAGAAATAGGAGGAGGTGTAGTTGATGTATTTGCATTAGAAGATTATGCTTCTTTACCATCAACAGGATTCTTAGTACCATAATCTTGCGATCGCGTTGCAATCCTTACATGAGACATCATCAAAATTGGTTCTTCTGGAGCAGTCAAGGTAGAACCAACCATCTTACTATCTTGAGTCAGAAAGGGATCCTTCAAGACAGCAGGTTGTGAACCTTTGACGGATTTCGCAACCTCGACCCGATGTGGGCATTCCTTAGTAAAATGATCTTCGTCACAAATGTAACAAGGATAATGTGGTTTACGTTTTTCGTCATTGGATTCATTTTTATCAGTTTTTTCTTTCGAATTCTTTTTGCTTTTATTCTTCCCTTTCTTTTTACTAACGGATTTAGATTTAGCTGTAGATGTTTCCACAACATGAATATCGGCAGAAACTTCGGGGGAAGATTCTCCTTTCGGGGAATCAGGTAAAGTTATAATTGGAGAAGAATTCTTTGAAGATTTCTTCTTACTTTTAGTATTGACCGTACCAATCATACCGTCAGCGGCATGAGACCCTAAAGGAGCAGCAGCTATTTGACCTTGTTTTGGAAGGTCTGGGATTTTTTCATGTAAAGTACCTTACTGCGTGTAAACGAGGTCATGGTACTGAGCTTGAGCAATTACTTGCTCTTCAGTAACAACACCAGCCTTAGCTACATTCTCAGTAATCTTGGGTAACAATGATTTAACAAACCATTCTGCCAAAATTTGATCCGGAATATAAACTTTCACCAAACGTCTCCTACGTCGCCATTCATGAATATGATCAGAAATATACGTAGACATGGATTGTTTCAGCGAAGTTAATAATTCCGTGCCATTGTCGTATCTAACCGGCAACTGAAAATGAGTCAAGAAGGCAGTTGCTAACTGAATGAAATTATGAAACGAGCCTCGTGGTAACTCAATGTACCATTTGGCTGCAAGACCAATAAGAGTTCTTTGGAAAAGATGTAAGCGAATCGAATCATCAATGATTGAATTAGATGCACACCAAAGGTGATAAGTCATGACATGATTTGATGGATCCTCTCCTGACTTACCTTCGAATTTGGGTATATCACTGGGCAACTTATGCGGCATTGGCGGCCAGTACTGATAATAGAAAATTGGATCATTCGTAAGGCGCGTAAAATCAGGTAAATCCAAAGTTGTGATAAATGGTAACTGACGGTTAGGGTCACGAAAACCTTGAGTAGCCAAAGAAGTTCCAGGAGGCGGATACCCAGGATAACTGGGAATCGAATTAGCATTAGGAATTGTATAACCTTTTGGAAAACCAGGATTAACCGAACCGAACTGGGGTTGTTGAGGCTGTTGATAAGTATATCCAGGGTACGGTTGATACTGATAGTTTGGATTTTGTGTATAGGGACCGAACTGCGGCTGCCCCTGGTACGGTTGATACGTGAATTGTGGTTGACTTGTGACAACTGTACTTGTACCGGCTTGTCCCGTAGGCATCTGCACCGAAGTCTGAACCAAAGATCCTGACTGGGGTACAAAGACTTGAGGGATTTGCACGGATGCAGGGATAGACGAACTCGGGGTTACAAATACTCCAGAAGCAGGTGTTACAGGTTGAACAGGCGTAGCAACAGTTGCAACAGTTTTAGGCGGAGTCTTAAGTGAACTAGGACCAGCCTGCTGAATAGGACCAGGTGCAGGAATTTGAATAGTAGGCTGGACAGGTTGCTGAGTTGGACCATAAATTAAAGGTTGTCTGGTTGATAAGGCAACTGCACATTAGGCTGCATAGGCTGTTGATATTGGGACGGATCCCACACCATATTCATTCCGGGATATTGTCCCGCAGAAGGTTGAATGTAAGGACCATAACTTGGTTGAACGTAGGGTTGATAGGTAAGTGGTACATTTCCGGATCCTTGAATAGATGGTTGACCAGAAGGCTGTTGGAAAACTTGAATCGGGTACTGAACTTGAGGTTGATAACCCTGAGGCGCGTACTGAAGCTGGGGTTGATAAGGACCCTGAGGAGAATATTGAGTTTGGGGTTGACCTTGGGGCATATACTGTCCTGAAGGTTGATACCCTTGAGGTGTGTACTTCCCTTGGGGTTGTCCCCCAAAATAATATGACTCGACAGTTTGTCCTGGGAAAAATTTACCTTGAGGTTGCCCCCCAGGTGGTAACTGACTTCCTGAAGGTTGCCCCCCAGGCAGTAATTGACTACCTTGGGGTTGCCCCCCAGGCGGTAATTGACTACCTTGAGGTTGCCCTCCAGGAGGTAATTGACTACCTTGGGGTTGCCCCCCAGGCGGTAACAGATTTCTTTGTATTGGCCCTCCAGGCAGTAACTGACTGCCTTGAGGTAAAGGATTCGGAATATTACCAGACATCATATAGATTTGCGCTGCATTCGACGTTTCAGTTTTAACACCACTATTACCAGATGACAACATTTGTTCGATGGGTTGAGGAGCTGCTCCCGAGAAAGTACCAGACAGAGCCTGATATCCCAAAGGAACAGAAGAACCACCGTGTAAAAATGATTCCGGTGTCTGGGAAAACATGGATGACTCTCCGGCCATAATGGATGGCAGATAGTAACCTCTGGGTGTAGGATGAAATGGAACTCGAGGTGGAGAAAAAGCAAGACCCGGATTCTCTAAAAAGTTTTTTAAAGATAGATACCAAGCACTAGTTCGAATAGGGCTGTAGAAAATAGATTCACGCTCCCTAAGATTTAAGGATTGAGGGGAGTCGGGAAGAGATACATCTTCGTCTGGATTAGTAAGTTCTTCAATGGAAATAAGACCAGCTGGAAGATCGTCAGTGACGATATTTCTTACCCTAGGTGAACCAAGATCGCTAGAAGTTGGTGAAATAAATCGTGAGGATGTTTCTAAAACAGAAGGTTCAGTTTTGGGTTCAGAGATTTCAGGTTCGTCAGCCAATTCACTGGAAGCAGGAATACTATCAGTAACTTCAGAAACTTAAATCGGTTCTTGAATGTATTATGTTGTAGGTATTTGATGATCAAGATGGACAACTATGGATGAACTTCCAATTTATGTTGACCTAATCCTACCACTACTGGATGATACCAGAGCACGAAGCCCTTCAAGCTGACTTGGTGAATATTCAAGGGGTTTCCCTTGTAGTCTCCGGGATTGTCTCGGCAATTCCGCCATGATTAAAAATTAACTAATCACACGCAAACAAAGAAAATTTCAATGAAAACACCTAAATTCTCTAAAGAAACAAACAGCTGAATCACACGCTTAAAAAATCTAAGAGTTCAAACCACACACAAACAGTAACTTTCCGTACTAAAAACACTAGTTGGTGATGAAATCCAACTTAGTAGAAATTTAACACAGAAAGGGCGGTTGGAACAGTTACCCCGACAACCTGCTTAATGAAATAGATTGGCACAAGTTTCCTCACAAAACCATCTCGTGTGAAGAGAACCCCCCAGAGAGTCCAAGTGAGTCTAGTCGACGTCTGCTCCAGGTACAGTGAGATCTTTCCTTCACTGTCACCTTAGGAAATAATCTTAAGATAATGGACGCTAAGGTTACCAACAGTAACAAATATAACTGGGGGAACAGTCGATGATCCGATTTCACGCGCAAGGGTAGAGTAGCAAGCTCAATCCCCCTGAAGGCTCGTCGACATGGTTAATTCGAGGTTTACCGACAAGTGACCCCAGGCTCCTCAACAATGGTTAATCCGAGGTTTACCGTTTGTAATACTCGCAAAATCTTCTATCTTCCCCAATGAAACAGAATTGATTGTCTCAAAGGTTCGGACATGATCTCGTGATTGACTTCTTTAAGAGAAGCTTCCCAGATTATACAAATTACAATTGGATTTATCTCCTACCGCAAGATTTGTCTACTTGTTTGTTTTTTACTACCTTGGAGAGTTAACTACTCCCTACTCCAAGATACTAGCCGAAGCTATGTTGGTGATAAGAGCCCTAGAAAATAAAAAGATTGCTAGATGAATTTTAATTAAGCGTTACTTTTAAGAGTTGTTTCTTAAGTCAATGGGTGCGGAAATGAAACTCTGATGGTGTGAAGACTCGATTTCCAAAAGACACTAAAAATGCACCTAAAAATGATAATCATATTGTTTTCTTTCAATGAAATTCTAATTAAGGAAAAGTTAGAGAATGCAACTCTTTTAATAAACAATTCCTTCTTTAAACATAAAGAATACTTGAAAGAAAATATTTTTGTCTTTTCCAATAAATTATCAAAGCTCACAATAAAAATCCTTTCCCTTTCCAAAAACTCGAAGCTACAAAACAATTTTCCTTCAAAAAAAAGCTAGAAATTTTAAAAGCACTCAAAACTACAAACTAATTTCGAGATCTACAAAGTTTAATAGCACTCAAAACTACAAATTTTAATAATCTAAATGAATAAAAGCTTTAAGATTTTTTGAAGAATGTTTTTACTTAGTTGTTCAGCAAACTAAGGATCTATTCGTCCAGAATAACAAACAGATCGAAAACACTCAATTATGTTTTTATTAAAAATGAAATTCAAAAACCAATAACAAAGTTTCTTTTCGAAGATTTGCAAAGAAACAGGTAACTCTATTTCTCAATAAAGGATGATTTCACAATCAGGTCAGATCCAGCAAAAAGACCAAAAAGACCAAGGTAATCTGAGGTACTTCAAAATGTCAAATGCTTCAAATCGCTACAAAGACCAAGTGAAATGCAATCCAAAACGCAAAACTTCTAGAAAATCATCAAAACACCAATACTGCTGAGATTCATTAACAGAAAGCTTTTGACAGAAACAATCATAAATCTGGGCAGAAAACAAAAACTGAAAATCAAAATCAAGATAAACTAAAGAAAGAAATCTGAAGTTTTTCAAAACTTTAACAGGGTCCGCAGGCTCCAAGATATCACAGGTGCGGTCCCGCACTGTTTACACAGGAAAAGTGCGAAACTGCCCACACTGTGAAAACAAGGCAAAGTGCGGTCCCAGGAAAAACTAGAGAAAAACTTAAAGGATTCCAAAATTTTCAAAAACAGAGAAAACCTAAGCTACCCAGGCAGATGTCAATCAATCAAAAACCAAGAAAAACATTTCCTCAAGTCAAAATAAAAGAGAACCAAAAACAACAAGTTTTTTCCCCAGCGGAGTCGCCAATTTGTTGGAGGATTAATCTGTCTTGCGGACAAGACCGATCTCCCTAGTACTAAAAGTATCTAGCAACAAACAGCCAAACATACTAATCTTTCTCTAAGCATGTAAGGTTTACAAAAACTCTATAGAGGTGTTAAGGACTTACCGTTTGTCCAGTGCTTGTTTGAAGTCGTTGTTGTCCCTCGCGCGCTTGAAGGAGTTTTCCTCGTAAACCTGCAATCACAAACAACCAAAGTATTACATAGCACCTGTATAGAAATCATCATAAACCATGCTTATCATAGTGATAAAGGAATTTATGAAATAAACCATCGATTGAAAGCTTATTGAGAAAAATGAGTATATTTTTATTAATTTCAAAAGAAGAAAATCCTTACAACCTGAGCATTGATGTTGCACAGGACTTTCCGAGGTCCGAAGCAGGAGTCTCCTTTAATTTGATAAGCTCTGCACTCCTCCAACCAAGACAAATAGAGGTATGCAATATCTCCTCACAAAAGTCTTAGTTAACTGAGTCTAAATATCAACAGCACTTAACTTCAAATATTCTAAAAGCTTGAACTCCCTTCGAGGCTACCCAATGCCTCCTTTTATAGTGGAAAAGAGAAGGTTTTATGTTCCAAGTATGAAGGGATATAATCCTCCTTCAAAGGGATAAGCTCCTCACATCAAGGGGTTAGCTCCATAAGGTAAGGGATTCATGCACCTCACAAGAGCGGTTCTGCCACCGCAAAATCCATTCTAGAAGCTTCCAGAATTCACTTTTATTGAGCTTTTTAGGATTTACTTGCACCTTTTTAATCTTACAGGGGTCCGCACCTATTACAAAGATAAAGTGCGTTCAGGAATGCAAGAAAGCTGAAAATTGGTTGCGGGACCGCAGGCAAGATAGCCAGAAAGTGCAACACCAAAGTTTAGGAGACTTTTAGGAATTTTTTATGATTTTCAAGGCTTGACATGAGGAACTGATATGTTAGACTTGCAAAAGGGAGAAGTATGAGTAATAATGAGCTCATACACACAGCATAATGTCAGGATGACAATTTTCAGTGTAACACACCCCCCCACCAAGGTCGAATTTGGTTAAGTGTATGGTCGAATTACAAATTACTTCATGTGGCAAAATTTATGTATTGGTGGAAGGGCAAAGGTCAGGGTCAAATCTGCGACCTCCCCCACATAACCCACAAGCGCTACCAATTATGATATACATTGATTCTTATATATCTATGCCAACCCAATGTATTTGAGGTTTCAATTGTTTTCGGTAGGGTTTAAAAAGGGCCAACCCTTACCACAGGTCCAACACATATAACCGTGGCGGAGGGCCTAATCTTAAATGGCGCGGATTAAATTTTAAACAATGTTTAATTAGCCCTTAAACCATGTATTATGCGCTAAACAAACCTTTAATCTGGGTTTTGTTTAAAACACGCTTAACGCGCTAACCTCAAATTAATGTGCGCTTAACTTAGCGCTAATCATGGATTAATTTTGGTGGAAAAAACAAGCGGAGCCCCCAATTTCGGCACCACTTCCACATTTGGCGGTGCTAACTAGAGTTCTCTCCAGATTTGGAGGCGTTTCCTAGGCCAAAATTGAATGAGGCATAAATAGAGCTTATTTCGACCAATTTTGGCGGAAAAAACAAGCAGAGCCCCCAATTTCTGCACCAATTCCACATTTGGCGGTGCTAACTAGAGTTCTCTCCAGATTTGGAGGCGTTTCCTAGGCCAAAATTGAATGAGGCATAACTAGAGCATATTTCGACCAATTTTGGCTCAGAAAGAGTCATTCATAGATGATTTGGATGCTCTGAACATGATGATGCAGGTTATATAGGCAGAGGAGAACTTTTGTAAGTGATTTTTCCACTTTGAAGATTAAAGAAGCCGAGGGCCACAAGGAGAGGAGGTCATGCCTAGTCCACTTGAAGACCATTTGCAGAGCTTGAAGAGTCTATTTTGAGGTTTTTGGGTCTTTTGAATCCAATGGAGTAGGTTGCAAAGCCATTGGAGCACTGTAGGTGCATGTAATCAGAGAATTGACCATTAATCCAGAGAGATCCTAGCCAGTTGAAGCAAGTCCATGGAGATGTAGCCCAGGAGGGGTGAACTCCGTTATCGGCTATTGTGTAATGTGTTACTTGTGTATTAACTGTCTGCAATTTATTTGTTGTACATGTGTTTTTCACAGCTAATTAACTCATGAATTGCTCAAAAAAGACACTTAAACTTGACACATAAACCCTCACATAACTGGCTAATTTGAGACGATCCTAAACACATTTATTTAATACTGATGAGGGAGCTAGCACAACAGAACTATTTTTCCCATATATTCAGATCAAGTTTGTATCAGAGCACAGATTAGCTCATTTTAGCCTGAGATAATTTTCCAAGGTTAGCTAGAGAAATAGCTATTGGTTTTGTATTTGTGCAAGGAGAATTTAATTGTTTGCAAGTTTATTTGTGTGAAGAGAAGGTAAATATTGAGGACTTAGCTGTCAAATCACAACAAAAAATCTTTTTATTCATTACAAGTGTGATGTCATCTTCATCAAGCATTGTTTCTAACCAATCTTACTTAGCAAGACTCTTTGATGAAGAGTTGTTGCATAAGCTCTACATCATGAGAGATATGGTGCTAGAGTTGGTTGAAGATAGAAAGGAGAACACTATACTTCAAGAGCAGTTGATTTCCATGAAGGAGGAGAAGAAAGAGCTTCTTGAGAAGATGCATGAGATGGAGACTTAGCTCCATATTGCAAATGAAACTCTAGCCAAGTATGTGCATGAAAATGAGGTATGAAAATCAAGTTTATCTTCAATTTCCTCTCGAGATGAATGTGTAGGTGCTTTTGAAATAAACGCTAGAGGAATAGGGTCCAAATTATTGATGAAGATGGGCTATGAAGGTAAAGGATTGAGCAAACATGCACAAGAAATAGTTAAGCCAATTGTTGTTGAGGAAAGGCCTAGGTATTTAGGTATTGGTTATGGATAACATGATGGAGAATGCTCCAAAGCCAAGGAGGCACATGAAGGTGTTCCAAGAAGGACTCTCATTACATGTTCATTACCTCAATATTGTGAAGTTTGTGTTCATGAGGAATGCAAAAGTTTTACACCTGCTTTGCAAGAAGGTGTTCATAAGCTTGCAACTAATGAGAATGGAAAACAAGAGGATGTTGAAATCTCTAAAGTCATTGCAGCCATTGTTGCTATTCCAACGAGAGCCACTACCTCATAAAATTCAACTCCTCAAGAATGCGACCAAGGTGAATGTGCAAGGTATAAAGCTGCCTTTAATCAAGTCTCTTTTGATTATGATAGACATAGTAAATCTTCACATAAGATTTGGATAAAGTTTACATGTTCCTTTTGTGGTTTGAATAACCACACTGTTTCAAGATGTCAGAAGAAGATAGCCATACACAGGAAACTTTCAAAACAAAGGAGGCAGAAAGCCAAAGGTCCATTAGACAATGCAAACCATGTTAAGAATAAGATGCAATCATTTTGCACTCATTGCAAGCAAGGTCATCTTGTAGACAAGTGTTGGACTTTGTATCCAACAAGTCATCCACGACATTTGAAGAAGGTGGAAAGAGACTTTGACAAGAATGGAAAGGAGGATTCCATAATTGATGTGGGTCAGGATGATTCACATGATGAAGTGAAGCTGAAAGAAGCGCCATTGAAATTGTTTAGAAAGAGATGGTTAGATTTCTTAACCAATTAAGGCCTTGCATTTATTTTGATGATTGATGCAAATATTTGCCTATTTTATGCATTTCTTTACCAATTGAATGCATTTTGCATGTTTACGCGAGGGAGGTGTTTGAAAAGTAGAGTTATGTTGACTCACTTAGATGTAGCAAAGATGATAATTTGTACATGTTTTTTTTTAACTTGAGAGTCATTTGTTTGAAGAGGCATGTTTTGTTGACTTATGTTTGGTCTATGGATTTTTACACCAAGATGTGAGAGTACATGGTGATGTTCATAGGGTGTGACATTTTTTGCTTTGAAGGAGAAAAATGAAGAGGCCGTTAAGTTGTATTTCTTGCATCATGTATTTTTTAGATTAATGGTTGTGCTTGTGACAAGATGTTGCAGGATTTTGGAAGGTCCACTCTTGAGCGAAAGGCTCATGATTAGCCTTCATTCTCAAATCATGGCATGAGCAGCATGTCAATATTGGAGGATGATGGAATCAAGAAGCAGAAAGTGGAAAATATACCAAAAAAAACTACAGCCAAAACAATAGCCATTGTAGACCATTTGATGTGTTGATGCCAAGAAGCGAAAGAGATGGAAAATTCATTCTTCCAGATGTGTAATTTGGAACCGTGGAGGTAAAAATAATGGTCATTTCTTTTCTTATGATTACTGATATTGGAACTCATTAATGGGCTTAACTTGGAAAAGTGGTTTCTGAGGAGAAGCTTGCATCAAATGCATGGGTGTGAAAAGGACGAAAAAAATTCTCAGTGGGAAGGCCATCAGTCAAATTTCCAAGCACAGAGGGATCGCTTTGGTATAGAAATGTGTTTTATCAATGAGCCAGTAGTCATCAAGTGTTGGATTAGGTCAGTAGAAAAAGGAGAACATTGGTTGAAGTGCCAAGCCATTTACAAAGCAAGGCATGTCAATGAACCCATGTGGTTTTCATGGAGATTTTTCCAATTAGAATCAATTTGATAGAACTTGGGAAAGAGAAGAGTATTCAACTCTCATTAGATGACCAGATTCTGTGGGTCCAAAAGCATGTCAGTGGGAAGGAGTGATCAGAATTTGGATTGGGGGCAAAAATATGCTAAAAATTCAAATTTTTCAGAATCACTCCAAACTAGAACGACCGGATAGGTCTTGTCTCCAGGAATCTGGCACACTTTGTTTCACTCAAAACAAAGTATGTATGAGGAAGATAGAGCCTATTGTTCATTTTCCTAAATAACTAAAAAATTTAGGACATAAAGGTAACATGGCAACCTAGTCAGCAAAAAGGAATATTTTGGGAATCCTTCTCCATTTCACCCAATAACACTATGCCAAGTGTCAATCTGTGGTTGGTTTCTATGTGGGTGATTTTTCACGCTTTTATTGGTTTAATTTCAAGCCAATGGGAAGAGGACACGTGGCAAGCCCGAAGGCCACCACGTGCCCCCCCCCCCCCCTCTAAGGCTGAATTTGGTTAAAGTGTATGGTCGAATTTCAAATTCTTTCATGTGGAAAAATTTAAGTATTGGCAGAAGGGCAGAGGTCGGGGTCGAACCCACGACCTCCCCCACATAACCCACAATCGATACCAACTATGCTATATATTAGTTCTTATATATGTATGCCAACCCAACGTATTTGAAGTTTAAATTGTTTTCAGCGGGGTTTAAAAAGGGTTAGCCCTTACCACAGGTCCAACACATATAACCATGGCAGAGGGCCTAATCTTAAATGGCGCGGATTAAATTTTAAACAACGCTTAATTAACCCTTAAACCATGTATTATGCATTAAACAAATCTTTAATATGGGTTTTGTTTAAAATGTGCTTAACGCACTAACCTCAGATTAATGTGCGCTTAACTTAGCACTAATTGCGGATTAAGTTTGGCGGAAAAACTGGTGGAGCCCCCAATTTTGGCACCACTTCCACATTTGGCAGTGCTAATTAGAGTTCTCTCTAGATTTGGAGGGGTTTCCTAGACCATAATTGAATGAGGCATAACTTAGGCATATTTGGACCAATTTTGGCTCAGTAAGAGTCATTCCTAGATGATTTGGATGCTTTGAGCATGATGGTGTAGGTTATACAGGTAGAGGATCACATATGTAAGACCATTTGCAAAACTTGAAGAGTCTATTTTGAGGTTTTTGGGTCTTATGAATCCAATGGAGTGGATTGCAAAGCCATTGGAGCACTGTAGGTGCATATAATCATAGAATTGACCATTAATCCAAAGAGGGCCTAGCCAATTGAAGCAGGTCCATGGTGATGTAGCCTGGGAGGGGTGAACTTTGTTATCAGCTATTGTGTAAAGTGTTTATTGTGTATTATTTTTCCTGCAATTTATTTTCTGTACATGTGTTTTTCACAACTAATTAACTCATGAATTGCTAAAAAAACACTTAAACTTGACACATAAACCCTCACATAACTGGCTAATTTGAGACGATCCTCAACACATTTATTTAATACTGACAAGGGAGCTAGCACAAAAAAACTAGTTTGCTCATATATTCAGATCACTAGTCAGCAGTCCGTACTGCTGACTGGACCCTGACTGTGCATGGTTGACTTGAATTTTTCGGCCTATGGCAGTGCGGAACTTTTCGCAGTCACATTGGTTTTGAATTGGAGCATTTTCATTGGTTTTTGGTTAGACCAACCAGGGAACGCCAAGTGGGACAACCAGAGGTCGCCACATGGCGTCTTGGTGACCGACCAAAATTTAATGGCGGAAATCACTCTAACAAATTTGAACACGCGACCTTCGAGCTGCAAGAACAACGCCCTACTAATGCGTGACACTATTGTTACTTAATATGTATAGTTTAAACATTATATTTCAATGTTATATTTGGTGCATTTGTGGGGTGGGTCAGGGCTAGCCCTAGCCTGGTCACCACACCCACGAGAAACAAGGGGTGGGACCAAGGGCCAGGGCTTAGGTCGACCCCCCCCCCCTCGGAAATATTATTAAAATATTCGACCCCCCCATGTATATTAAAGAAATTGGCCCCATGATATATATAATTAAGTATTCGGCCTTTAGCCATTAGAGGTAAAATTAATAGGCCACAATTTGTGGTGGAGGTTGGCAAAAAAGTTTCCCCATTAGTGCTTTTGGGGTGAATTTGTAGGGCAGTTTGCAGGTAGGGCGAATTTGTAGGATGAATAGCTGAAGAACTTGGGAGGCTCATAACTTCTTCAGTTTTTATCCTTTTTGGGAGAAGAAAGATGCTAGACAGGGGTTTTTGAGTGCTCTGAATCCATTAGAGCTATTAGTATAGCCATTTGAGCAATATAATTGTATTTAAACACCATTTTTTGAGCATAGCGAAAGAGGCCCAAACATTGACATATCCTAGGAGGGGTGAACTCCTTCATCATTTGATGATGTGTGTTTAATGTTATGGTGATATTGTCTTATGTTTTCCACAAAAAATGACTTTTAATTCCATGTTTATGTGTTTAATAATTTGACAAAGAGGCTTAAAAACCTAATTTAAACACTTGAAAAATTCACATAATCTTCAAGCAACTTCACATATAGATCACTACCCTCCTCTGCTTTTGACCTGTGACTTCTTAAGAGGAAACATGTGCTCTTAACTAATAGCCCTCGTAAAAATTCCATGTGATAAAATTTAGTAAAGGCAAAAATAATAACCATGGTTGATGGGACACTTATTCCTAGCAGAATGTAGGGAGAAAACATCCTAGTGGGTGTTCACTTGGTTTATTATGGCTAAGGAAATTGGAAAAGGCAAAGGAAAAGGCTTTGGAAAGGAAAATTGGTATTTTGGCACATTTATTTATGAAAATAATGGAAATTAGGAGAAAATGGAGGTGAAAGGTTGCAGATTGCATGTGAGGAGGAAAATGAAGGAAAATAATGGAAAATGAATAAAATAGAGGCCTCATTAATAAAAAGGCTTCTAAGGATCAGTTGGTACCTTTTGTCAGTTCAATTTTGGAGCTCTCTCGTTATTCTCTATCTCTGTAACTCTTGGAAACTTAGAGTTTTCTTGGATAACTTTGGACTTGGATCAAGAAAGGAAAAGAAGGCAAGTGGAAGGAATGAGCAAGCAAGGAAGAGAAGGATCAAGCAACTACAACAGGATTCTTTGCAGGTATAGATTTGCATGTGTGATTTCCTTGCTAGATTTGGCATGCATGGTATTTCATGTGGTTCGTTTTTGTCATGGCATCAATTTTTCCAGCTGTGATATTGTTTTAAACCCAACCTTGCCATTTCTGGATAGCTTTGATGTGATGGGTTCTCATGTTTTGGTTGAGTTGGATTGACGGATGGATTCAAAGTTGAGTGAGGTGGATCTATGAAAGGAAAAACACATGGCCTAGTGATCCTTGAACCAAACTGTGGATAACGATAAAGCCATTGGCCTAGTGACCCCTGAACCAGACTGTGGGTTGCATTAAAGTCAATATTGTGTGCCTCGATGAGCCTAGGAATCCTTTTTGGTGAATGGTGGGATATACGATAAAGCCGAGAGGTGGATTCACTACAAGGAAAAGAACCTCTAGTAGAGGTTATAAAGGACGTTTTTAGTGTTATAAAATTGGCCAAAATTGTCAAAAAAAAATTGCTACAACATCCGTTTATGGTTACCGAGGTTTTGGCGGAGATTTTAACATAAATTCAACACAACTAAAAAAATTGGGCAGCCGGAGGTTATTACGAATGTTTTTTTCATCGATGCACTACTAAGGTTTAAACGCACCGGTGCGTGTCATCTAGATGGTGGCCCCAGGGCGATCGAAGGTTCCTGTTGTTGTCCAGGTAAATCCCCTCTACGGACAGAGGCAATCCCTCTAGCCCTAGGGTGGGTCTAGCAACTACGAGAACATACTAACATCTACCTTCCTAGATTGTAAATGAAATTCAAAGAAAGGAAGATGTCCTACCTCGTTCTGATGCTATGTTGTTGTCTTTTGTCGAAGCTTCTTGATCTGTCTCTCTTCTCAAGCTCGATACATGCTGCTACCAACGTTCGATTACCTATACAGACAGTCAAGACACCACGACAAACATAAAACAATTACAACCTATCTAGCTGATCAATGAATGCTAGAAATCTCATTATAATTGTAAACAAGAGTGGAAGATAAACATCAGATGCATTTTATTATGATAAAGACAAGGGGAGTTTACAACCAAGCCTTGATGTTGAGGCTCTCCTTCGGCAGGTCTGTATCCAAGCACGTTTGCCACACCCTCACACACAAAGGTCCAGAATCTCACTATGTTCCCAATCACACAAAAACAATCACACTCTGCACTATTCTCCCGAAGCTATGATTGCTTCTTCTCTATGCTAACTTTTTCAGCTATCTGTTCAACTAGAACATGTTCAACTAGCACATCAATGGAAGATGGCTATATTTATAGAGGAGAGGAAGAGGTTGGGATCCCTACAATAGTGGAAGGGAGGCCTTATCCCTTGGGAGGTTTCCCCATAAGGTGGAAACAAGAGGCCAAAGGAGGAAGGCCGTGGTTATTCAGTCGAACCACTCCCTATGACTCATCCACGAAGTTGTTGTGATCAAAACTTCGCCTCTATTTTTAAAAAACTTTCCATAAACAGATTGGCGCGGGTGCTTAACTGGGACAGATGGCCAATTGGCACGGGCTCAGTGTTAATTTTTCTCATTGGCGCGAGGGCATAATTGGCTACCAGTGCCAAGGCAAAAACAGGCGTTTTTAGTAGTCTGCTCAGGAAATGGTCAACAGAGGGAATGTTGTCCTCATGGAAAGGGATGCAATGATGGTATTTGCAAGGCATGACACTGCTTATTGGTCACAGAAATGACCCTCCAATGGGCGAGATGGGAATTGCATGGATAGTGACAAATTACTGTGTAACAGATTCCCCCTAAAGTATGAAGTACGAACATGAGTGAGGGGTGAAATGCTTTACAAGTACGTGCAAGGAACCAGACGTTGTTGTTAGGAGACCTGCAAATCAAGCATAGATACATATACATAACTGAAATCTCTATTGAAAATACATGAATCCACGGTATAGTCGCAGCTATCCATCAAGAAAAGGATCATGTGAATGGATCCTCGACATGGACACAACCATCCGAATGAAGGGATCATATGAAAAAGATCCACAGTATCGGCGCAGCCATCCATATAGAGAGGATCAAAACAAGAGAACCCACGGTATGGTCGCAGCCATCCGTCTAAAGAATCATGTATATAATCATGAATGACTCATCACTCCTCGCAACCTGGACTTTTGTGATCAAAGCCCAGGGTCTTGCGCTCCGACACCACCCGATCAAAGTAAAAATTCCAACATGTGAATAGACGTGTTGAAGTCGAACATGCTAGAAAATCACTTGATTACTGGTGAATGATGTGAACCGTTAACAAGTGCGAGAGAAACCACCCATAATGTCAATGGCTCTCAAGGTACAACTAGTACATCCACGGAATGTGAATAGTGAGCTGAAGTCGAACACCCGTGAAATCACCCGATCGAAGGCCAGTGATGTGAACCTGTCGTCGAATGTGAAGAACTTGCCATTAGGGCATGCAAGCTCTAAGGTACTAGAAAGGAGTCTCTAGATCAACTTCCCGGATAATGAGCTGAAGTCGCCAGGAAGCAATCCTTCGAAGGAGGTTCATAATGAATCCCACATCATTGACACGAAACAGAGAAGGTAATATGAGTGTGAATCAAGACTGAAACAGAGGATCAAGGAATGTACAAGCTGCAGAAGGATTTTCTCTTAAACATATCGGCGACACGACTCTGGAATTTGGCAGCATTTGACTCAAATAGGATCAGAGGTCATGTTGACAAGATTTTTAATCGAATGAGAGGCAAACGGATTTCCCAAACCCATGGAGGCAAAGTGACAGAATGAAGATATCCCAACTCGACACGAACTACAGAAAAGTGTCATGTTTAAGAGTGACATACTACCAACACAACTGACGAATAACTTCCTTTTTCCCCCACCATTTTTGGCGAGTACCTCTTTATTTTTACACAAGCTTGAAGAGGATAGCATATGCTTGTCATATAAGTTTGTCCTTCGGACAAATCCAACCTAGTACATTTTACGAGCCCTAGGAAGGAGGAACTCGATAACATCATGATGACTATATCCGATGTCATTTAGTTTTAACGAGTTTGACAAAGGAAGAACTCGGCAACTTTTCATTTTTAGATAGTTTGAAAAGAAGCAAAAAATAAAACTCCATCATGGCCCTTTTCATAAATAGTCTCTCAGATCCAAAAAGGTAGAAAAAAATATCTGAAAGAACCTCTTAGTCGTGATAGGCTAAGGTATTCCTTTTTCGTAAATAATCCATCCCAGCCCGAAAAAGGGTTAAACGTATACTGGGTAGATATCGTTTCGCATCCATTTAACGAGTTCAAAATTACAAGAATCTCAGCAATCTTTTCAATTTTAGAGAGTCAGAAAAGAGCTGAAAGTTGACTCCTCCTGGAGGAATGAGTGGTATAGAGGGTAGCAAATGGTTCCGGTAATGGAGGAACTGCTCAGAATAAGTAAAGGTCAAGAGACTAGCTAACAATACCACTCATTGCAGTGGTTCCTCAGGAATGGCTAAAACAATCAAGTGAAGGCATATGATCAGCCAAGAAAACGGTAACGATGGAATGAAAAAACCAAGGCTCATCTGGAACAGGCTGATAAAATGGAAATCACGAGAGGTAAAATGTGAATGGTGCTTGAAGTTGGTTTCATTTTTACACAAGCTTGAAACAAAGATAAACTATGCTGGAAACCGGTTTCATTTTTACACAAGCTTGAAATGGAAACAAACTATGCTTGAAATGTTTACATGCCCCCAGCATGGTGACTCAATTCGAGGTACATGCCCCCCAAGCTTCAGTCCATATGAAAGGAAAATGGAGTGAAGGTTAAAATTACGAGATCAAGAGAAAGACTCGACTGGGATTTTACAAGATCTTATCAAGGACTCGAATTGAACAGGAACGTGTTTCATTGTTTTAACGAGGTTGACACATTAAAAGAACTATCCTCGTGATACCTTGTTTCATTTTTTAAGGAGCTTGACACTAGAAAACGAACTTTTCTCCGACAACCTTGTTTCATTTTTTAAGGAGCTTGACACAAGAAAACAACTCTACTCCGACGAGCTTGTTTCATTATTTAAGGAGCTTGACACAAGAAAACAACTCTGCTCCAACGAGCTTGTTTCATTTTTTAAGGAGCTTGACACAAGAAAACGAACTCTGCTCCAAAGACCTTGTTTCATTTTTTAAGGAGCTTGACACAAGAAAACGAACTATGCTCCGATGACATTTCATCATGATGAATAAGAAGTGATGGCTTCCAAGAGTTCCACACTGGATGGGAGAACAACATCTCGGAAATCATGACCCAATGCCCCCAGCACCTAATGCACAATGGCACTATCACTGAATGTGGGCACGAGAAAAGTAGCCACATAATTAACTTGCGGCGGGGAAGATACAACCAGCGGATAAAGACCCGGAAGGGATGATGGTGGACCAGATGTCATGTTAGGACCAAATAATGAAAGTTGATCAATGGTCACGATCTGACCTTTGTGTGGAAAACACATCACACGAAAGAGGGAAGAGACAAGAGCACCCATGACATAAGTATAGTCATGCCCCAAGAGTAAATTGAAATATAAGGGGCCTGGAACAACCATCATGTCCATATGGACAATTTTCCCTCCCAAAGTAATAGGAAACTTCGGAAGGATCCCTAATGGTTGACTGGTTCCTCTGTTAAAAGCCAATAGATTCTGCGTAATAGGCATAAGCGGTGGAGAACCAAAATCCTGCCAAGTAGTGGAAGACAGAATACTAACAGACATGCCTTCATCTATAATGGTGTTGGGTATGACCAGATCAAAGGTCTGTACTGTTATCTCAAAATTCACATAAGACGGAAGACGGTATCCTGCAAATCGACTCCAATCAAAGGAAGCGACCAAACTACTTGGAGGGGGTACCATCGGACTAAGATGGGTTTCCCTTGGTGTTAACGAAGCAAGAGGAGCATCTTCCTCGATCTCCATCTCGGGAGTAGGGGGAGAAACTTCTTGAACTACAGGGACAGAAGAAACTTTCTCCAAGTCCGAGGAATCTGAAGAAATAAGAAGAACATGAGGGGAATGAGATCCACTCTCAACGGAAAAGACCTGATGAACCATAGGCGGGATCAAGTCGACCGATTCCACGTCCAAGGGTTGGTTGGGAATGGATTCCTGAATTTGAATTTCTGGGGGAGCGGGATCGACTAAGGATGAATCTTGACCGATCATGGAATCAACTAGCGGAGGATTCAAAGAAAGCTGTTTGTAACCAGCCGCAACACACGGTGCAGAAACAGTCGAGTTGTCCAAAAATCTATTGGCTTCATCCATGGACAAAGGTGAATGGCATGATGCCCTTCACACAAATTACAGGGATTGGCAAGCTTACCCTGCCTCTTAGGAGCTTTACCAGAACTAGCTGAAGACATGCCCCCAACCTGACTCTTGGAAGCCAAAGACAACGGCGGATGACCGTTGGACCATACTTCAAGCACCTTGGGAATGCCAGGGCAATCTCGAAGAAGATGGTTTCCCTGACACAACATGCAAGGGAACTTAACTTTCCATGGAGGGTTGGAAGGTTCATCGAGAGTAGGTGTTTTAGAAGCAACAGCTACAGAATTAGCCTCTCGCTTATCTGACTTCTTCTTATTGGTCTTCTTCTTCTTCTTCTTAGCCACTTGGGTACTAGAATCCAAACTTTCACCAGGCGAAGTAGAAGATGAGGACGAAGAAACAAGCGAAGAAGGGGAGAGGCCCACCTTCGAATCACATGATGATGTCAAGGTGGAGGAGATGGTTGTACAGAGGGCGGAATACTCGAGACCACAGAAGTCGAGAATAACCAAACAGGAAACCCAACAGTTAACCCAGGAAGGGACAATGTTGCCATATAAGGAGCACCAACATTCCCAAAATCAGGAAAAGGACCAAGACTCCCTTCGGAGGGGATTCCTTGGTTGGTAAACTCCGGAAAGGTTGCCATCAGAAACAACGTTAAAACAAAATGCTAAGGAAACTAACTTTAACCAGGAATCTTTCGTGGACAGTTAATTTTAAGACACTAAAACCAAACTCTATCGTTTCATCTTTTAAGAGTCGAGAAACAGGAAAAAGGTGACTCTATCACTTTCAAATTGAAACGAGCATGAAAGGACAAGTGCTCGATGATCTTTTCAAATTTATGGAGTCAGTAAAGATCGAAAATTACTGCTCAGGTAGTTTAGGCAAATGGGTGTACTAGATATCCGTGAACTGCTATATACCTTGGTAAAAATGAAAGAGAAATGACCAAGGACTTAACGTACGTGTAGGTAGTCTCCTCGAATGCTGTGTTCGGTGTATCACGGTTACAGGGCGGCAGACTCGGCTTCCTACGGATAAAAGGATTGAAACCTAGAGGGGTCTCCCTTTATATACTCGACGGTACGGGGAGCACAAGTTCGTACTAGTGTTGTCTAAAGCCAGATGGCGAGCGACATCTTCTAGGTTTTAAGACGCCGGAACATGTCTCTAACCTAGACCACTAAATATTTCGTTAAGTTTCAATGTTGCCTTAGGTTGATTGAATAAATTTTAATTTGATCTTCAATTATGTCTCAGTTTCAAGGCCCTACCGAATGTCATATGACAATCTCCTATATGTAGTTATATGAGAAAATAAAACGTTCAATTCGATGAATGCTATCTAGTTAAGGGAAGAGTTCCAAACAACGATGCAACAAACAACAACACTGCAAACAAAATTTTTCCAAACTAGATGACTTTCACTATCCAAAAGTAATCTAAAACATTCAACGATGCGAATTATGCAATGTAATCTATGCAAAATCATCTTTTTTGAAAACTATGCAATTGTAATCTATGCATAATTTCCTTTTTCGTTTGAAAGAATAAGGATGCACTCAATGCATTTTTCGTTGAAATGAGAATCTACTTAATGCATGCTTTTAATGAAAGAGAATGCACTCAATGTGATTTTTAGCTTTCAATCATTAAACAATGTAATCTAAGTTCAATGATAAATCTCAAAAAAGACTTTTCAATGCAACATGATCTAATGCATTTTAACGAAAAGCAAGCTCTAAGACGAAAACTAAATGAACGCAAATTTTCTTAATGAAGGATGAATTCAAAACAGATGTAAACAAACACTAAGAATGCAATCGTTGTTTTAAACACTTTGTAACGAAATTACTCAAAAGGCTGCAAGACATATGAGGTCAAGCACAAAAAGGACTTCCAAAGCATGAGCTCAAAACAAGGCATTCATTCCCTTTTACATCAAGCAATCAAAGAAAGAAGACTTTTGAACTGAACAATGAGCAATGTAATCTATGCTCACAAGTGAAAAAGTAGAGGGGAGAACGTGTAAATCATACAGAGAAAAGGACCGGTAGGGAAAGACACACTGGTGAAGGATTTAAGGAAAAAACCTCAATTTTTCATACACCCTGAAATTGGCGCGACTTTTGTGGGTGAAACTAGCGCCAACTAGCGCGATTTGCTCATTGACAACTAGCGCCAATGGCCAATTGGTGCAGGTTTCTAACTGAAAATTAGTGCCAATCGGTGCGACTGTCAGAAAAATAAAAGCTCCAATGCCTGAACAGGAAAAAACAAATAATTTCTCCCAACCAAGACCAGACTCACTACTTCAATCAAAAACTAAAAGATTGTAATTGATGAAAAACATAGGAACAAACAGGGAAATGGTCGTTTGACTAAATCTGTCAAATGACTAAGACCTCAAAGAGTGACAAAATCAAAGGAAACTCCCCAGCAGAGTCGCAAATTTGTTGTCAAGGTAAACCCCCTCTGTGGACAGAGGCGATCCCTCTATCCCTAGGGTGGATCTAGCAACTACGGGAACATACTAACATCTACCTTCCTAGATTGTAAATGAAATTCAGAGCAAGGAAGATGTCCTATCTCGTTCTGATGCTATGTTGTCGTCTTCTGTCGAAGCTTCTTGATCTGTCTCTCTTCTCAAGCTTGATACACGCTGCTACCAATGTTTGATTACCTGTATAGACAGTCAAGACACCACGACAAGCGTAAAACCACGACAAACATAAAACAATTACAACCTATCTAGCTGATCAAGGAATGCTAGAAATCTCATTACAATTGTAAACAAGAGTGGAAGATAAACATCATATGCATTTTATTATGATAAAGACAAGGGGAGTTTACAACCAAGCCTTGATGTTGAGGCTCTCCTTCGACAAGTTTGTATCCAAGCACGTTTGCCACACCCTCACACACAAAGGTCCAGAATCTCACTATGTTCCCAATCACACAAAAAAATCACACTTTGCACTATTCTCCCGAAGCTATGATTGCTTCTTCTCTATGCTAACTTTTTCAGCTATATGTTCAACTAGCACATCAACGGAAGATGGCTATATTTATAGAGGAGAGGAAGAGGTTGGGATCCCTACAATAGTGGAAGGGAGGCCTTATCCCTTGGGAGGTTTCCCCATAAGGTGGAAACAAGAGGCCAAAGGAGGAAGGTCGTGGTTATTCAGTCGAACCACTCCCTATGACTCATCCACGAAGTTGTTATGATCGAAACTTCGCCTCTATTTTAAAAAAAAATTCCATAAACAAATTGGCACGGGTGCTTAACTGGAATAGAGTGCCAATTGGCGCGGGCTCAGTGTTAATTTTCCTCATTGGCGCGAGGGCATAATGGGCTACCAGCGCCAAGGCAAAAACAGGTGTTTTTAGTGGTCTGCTCAGGAAATGGTCAACAGAGGGAATGTTGTCCTCATGGCAAGGGATGCAATGATGGTATTTGCAAGGCATGACACTGCTTATTGGTCACAGAAATGACCCTCCAATGGGCGAGATGGGGATTGCAGGGATAGTGACAAATTACTGTGTAACACCAGCACGGGGTCGTTAAGGTATTAAACCGCACCGAGCGCAGTATTGGTGATACAATGCACGGGGCCGTACCAATTGGTCTTAGGATTTGTGTGGTGCCCATAGGTTGTCTCAACGCACTAGTACATAGACTTATAGAAACGCACCGATGCGCCGTATCAGACAAACACACCGATATTTATAATTGGTATTGGTATTTGTGCGGTGCCCATACGTCGTACAAATGCACTGGTGTGTAGTCTCACATAAAAGCACCGGTGCGTAGTATCGCACAAACGCACTGAGATTTTTAATTGGTTTTTGTATTTGTGCGGTGCCCATAGGTCGTAGAAACGCACCGATGCGCTGCAGCATACAAACGTACCGGTGTTCATTTTGAATTTTTTAGAAACATCGACCTGTGACAGTGCAATTATTGTGATTTTTCTAAATTCATTATTCATCAAAAGTCAACACATCTTATAACAATATTCCTATTAATTAAATTTTTATTAATGCAGTTGAATGTGATGTTTGGATTAATTTGTTATATCATATCATAATTATTGTGATTTTTTAAAATTCATTATTCATCAAAAGTCAACACATATATATCTTATAACAGTATTCATATGAATTAAATTTTTATTAGTGCATTTGAGAACGACAATGGAGAACGCAATAGAATAAATTAAAACATATTTTATTATTATATATATATATATGAATAAGACAGTCTTTGTCATACAAAATGGGACAGTTATTGGTATCCCTCTGTCTTTCAATTGGGACACTATGTCCATTACATTAAACAAAATGTCTGATTTCACAGACAAATATTTCAAAAAATACAACGCCTTGCTTTGATATCCAAATTACATAGTGATCATCATTCTTCGCTTCAACTGTTGTCACTGCTAGAGCTACTTCCATGACTTGGGTTATTTTCAGGAATGTTGTGTTCACAGCGTTGATTGTTTTCTTCTTCTTCATTTTCCATCTACAAACATAAAAATAAATTGAAATGAGTGTATATGCATTGGTGAGAATAATGAAAATTCCAATATTAAATAATATACGTCAATGTAAATCGAAAAGAAAAATGATGTACCATAGCAACAATTGACTCATAAACTATACATGTTCTTTCAAAACCATGTACCATGCAATCATTCAAAATTTCATCTGTTGGCGCAATTCCATACTTTGTTTCCTGCAAGTTTTATACCCCATAACAAATCATATATTTAATATAAAAGATGCTTTTGTTCTATTAATTATAGACAGAGCTAATTAAAACAAGATCGATAGATGCTTAAAAATTCCACAATTAAATTCTGATATGCCAACATATACTCACAACCCATATTTAACCCAATTTCAATCAATTCGTCTGATGATTCTTCTTTGTATGTTAGCACCTGTTTGAAGACATTCAATGATGATTTTTGTAAAACAACTTAAAAATACAAAATGAAATCTAGTTAAGTTGTTATAAGGAAGTAACAATTACTCACAAACATAGAGATCAACCCTTTTCTTCCTTGTCGTCTTGTTTTATGTGTTGAATGGGTTCCATTTTCTTTTCTTTTCTGCAAGAAAATTCTTGAAAATTAATATTTAATGCTTAATTGTTTATTTATTGTACCTAATGATCGAAAAAATCAATGATTACATATTACATTTGAAGCACGTTGTTGTTGATATGGCTCCTCCTGCGATGTAATTTTGTTTATTTCTTTTACCATCTCCTTGTACACCTTTTTGGACATTCCTACTAGCATATTTCTGATATCAGCTCGTTCATCTTTTGAGATTTTCATTATCTTCTTGAAAATGTAACATGACAATAAAATATTTAATTTCTATATTGATATATGAAAAGTAAATATAACAAAAGTGATATTTATAAATAATTATAGACAAACATTTAAAGGAATATTACTTTTTCATTCCTTCTTTTGTTGTTGTTGTACGTTTTTGCTATTAAATTTCGACATGTCTCATTGACCAATTCTCTGGAAACTCTTCATGTAGTTTAGATAAAATTTGGTTCTTGGAATCATTGGATTGATTTTTGTATTGTAAGTGGAAAGAACGTCTATACATTTGTTCCACTAGATCCCTCAAACTTTTGCAAAGTTTTTCCCCCTTTCGTTAACCTCCACACTCACTCCTAAAGTGTGTGGGAGCAACGTCATTTACATGGTCTAATATTTTTTTTTATTTTCAGAACAACATTCCTTTTCTGAGTTTTTGGTCCCTATAGAACATTAAACAGATGTGAATTAATAAACTGTTTGACACATGTTATCTAATAATTTTAAGTATATTATTAATGATAGTTAAAAAAAGAAACTCATATTGGATCGATAGTATTTTTTCATTCACCCGATTCATCCTTTTGCAATTTTTCCATTAAAATTTTACGCTCTTCTGGTCCTAGATCATAAATAATCAGATCGAGCTTCATCATTTTGTGGCTCTGCATGAAACACAGTAAACAATGCATATTAGTTAAACTTACATATAGTTCAAAAATAATATTTTTTATAAAGAATTTACAAAGAACTTTCTTTTTTTGCTTTTCTTAATGTGTTAATAGTATTTTTGTTACTTGATCTCTTGTCAGACATTTCTTTATCAATCTGAAACCTGTACCATATCATTCATTAATATATTTATAAATAAATTCTCAACTTTTCGGTGTAAAATAAAAATCTCAAGAAACCGCGCCCGCGCCTTCAATGATGTACGCACCGACGTCAGTGCATGGGAGTAATATAAACGCACCGCACAAACAGTATAATAGACTATATGGTGCGTGGGGGTATTATAAACGCACCGCACAAACAGTGTAATAGACCGTACGGTGCTATCCTCATAACATAGAGCATCGGTACCCTATTTTAGATATGGCGCACTGATCTAAAAAAATTGTTCTTAATTTTTTTATTACACAGTACTTGCGCGATGCGCTCGGTTACGCAAGGCGCACCGAAAAAATAATAATAATAATAATAATATATATATATATATATATATATATATATATATATATATATATATAATATATATATATATAATCCGTTTTTTTCAAAAATTCACGCAAAGACTGACATGGATTGGGATCTAACTATGCAAGTTATCCCGTGGGTTGGATGTCAATCTAAAATGAAAGACCCTAATTCTGAAATCACAAAAACAGGGAGAAGAAATGGCAGGGGGAAAAAAATGAAGGGTTTAGGGTAAAAATGGATAAAATTGCAGAATAAGTAAAAAAAATAATCAAATTTAATCACGAGATCATTTGAAATTCTATGCTACAGGGTTTGAATCACCAGAGGTTTTGATTCTGATTGTCTAAATACTTCTATTCGAACGTATTTCCCTGCTCCACAGTGCTCTCGTGCTCTCTTGCTCCAGGTATGTCTCCTGCAAATCTCTCGCTGAAAATTTTAGTAAAAATAATGAAATAATGAAAAGTGTTTAGTATTTAAAGAATTGTTTTATGAAATTAGATTTTCGAAAATATTTTTCCGCCCATTTTTCTATTTGCCACTTTTTTTTTCACTTAAAGAAAATAGAGCTGCGTTTTTTTTTTGTTTTTTTTTTTTTTTTGCTTTTATTCGTCACCGGTGCGTCACTTAATAGCACCATACCGGTGTGTCCATTGATAACACGACACTGGTGCGTAGTAACTAAAATGCACTGGTGCGTAGTAACTAGCACCAGTGCGGTTATCTTTACATTAGCACCGATTTGTGGTTGAGGCACCGAAATTACTTTTACGTGTGTACACCAAAATTAGACATGTTGGAAATATACATTTTGTTGTGAAAATATTTGGGCCATTTATTTTCAAAACTACACCTCTTCTTCTTTCAGAAAAAGAAACTTGAACCTTTCCATAACCTGCAACAAGAAAAGGTGCTCCATGATCTGCTTGTTGACCCATGATCTTCTTGCTCATTTGTAAGTTCCTCCTCCATCTTGGCATCCAATTTCTTCTTTTCTCCTTTGTGCTTTCTATCTTGATCTTAACAAAATTTATACAATCTTTGTTTTACGAGAAACCGACCTTGAATGTTCTGGGAGCAATGACAACGAGTCCTTCATTCTGCATTTGTTAGCAGAAGAAGATCGATTTTCAACTAGACGATGCAGTTATTACATGTGGAGGCAATGTTTTCCCGCAGAAAATGAGTATAGGGTTGAGTAGAGGAAATAACATTTCAAAATGGGCTATTACATTAGCTTTTCCAATGGGAAACCGATTTGCAGGTGGAAATATGGTAGCTGCAGGTATCTATTCTTTTCTTCCCACAGAAATGGTCACTGGATTTCCATTTATAATACAAGCAGACTTTTTACTAGTTTCATCCAGAGAGAGCGTCATTTTTAATAACAAATGGAACCAGGGAATCCTTAAGTGTATCCCGTTCGCATTTTGTTCGGCATTTCGTTCTTTGATAAGTGCTAATTCACCTATACTCTCAAAATTTTGAATTTTTGGGTACCTTCCATGTGATATTCCTCATTATCCATAGGACCACAGCTCAAACAAGTTAGAGATGCCATTCAGGTTCAATTGAAAGACAAATATGTGATTTTATGCGATGTCAGCTTTGCCGGTAAAATTTTATGTAAGCCAACTAAAGCTCAGACAATACTCCCAACTGCTTTTAAACGCATTCTAGAGAATCTTTCCCTTCATGGGACCTACCAGCCCGATCAACAACGTCAATTGATCTTTCTCTGTTGTCCTTAAGGGAATGAGAATCCTTCCCTTCATGGTGCCTCTTGGCTTTATCGACTGCCTCAATTGATCTTTCTCTATTGTCCAATCTTTCCCTACCATCCTTGTAAGAATGAGAATCGTTACCTTCATGTGATCTCTTAGTCCGTTCAAGAGACTCAATTGATCTCTCTCATGTGCGTCTCATGTTTTTCATAAAGCTTTTCTCCTTTTGTACTCTGTCGAGCACTATAGCCCTCTGCATCCCTGTAAGCGTCTTTGTATGTCTTTCTATTTGAATCACTCATTTTCTCTGCTATAAACTTCTCAGCTGAAATTCTAACTCTCGTCTTTTTAAACCCTCATCTCCTCAGAAAAATTCTTGTCTGCAATTCGAACCCTCCGTTGCTCCGGTGCGCAGGGTTTTATAGGCGCACCAGTGCGATTCATAAGATCGCGGTTTATGTTTTGGCGCAATGTTTTATGATGCACCGGTGCTGAAGAGTTGTGAAGCACTGGTGCGTCTTAGTACAAAGACGCATTGATGTAGGTTATGATTATAAGCACACCGGACGAAAAACCAGGAAGCTAAAGTTTTTTTCTTTGATATGTAAGATCGTAATAAAATAATGATAATTCTAAAGTACATGAATTTATTTGCATTATTTTCCAAACTTTATTATGTTACAAAGTTCATATTATTCAAGATTTATTATTTTACAATTATTTACAAATTTACAAATTTAAAAAATTTAATAAAATAATTTCACATTAATACAATTAAAATTTTACAAATATTTTACATACAATTACAATTACAATTATAATTTTATAATTTCACATACAATTACGATTAGAATTACAATTACAATTTTAAAATTTTACATACAATTACAATTACAATCATTTCAAAGTAATACAATTAAAATTTTACAAATATTTTACATACAAATAGAATTAAAATTAGAATTACATTTACAATTACAATTACAATTTTACAAATATTTTACATACAATTAAAATTACAATTACAAATACAAATACAATTTTATAATTTTACATACAATTACAATTACAATTACAATTTTACAATTTGTCATATATACAATTACAATTACAATCATTTTACAATAAATTAAATATTACAATTACAATTAAAATTTTACATTAAATATTTTACATACAATTACAGTTAAAATTACAATTACAAATACAAATACAATTTTACATACAATTAAAATTTCAATTTCGATTACAATCACGACATAATATTTAATAAATATCAGGTCATTTAATATTAAATTAATTAATAAACATCACGATCATGATAACCATTGTACAAACATCATATTCAACTAAAAAACACATTCAAATTCGCTAACATCATCGTGATCATGGTCATCTAACAAAACACAATCAGCATTGTATAACATCATCACAACACAAACATCAAATATACATCTCATGTCAAATAACTCATGCTATCACATACACATCTATCTGCAAGTTGCACATTAAATGAACATATCAGCTAACATAACCTAACAATTTACACATCATGATGATCACCAACATGTAAATTAAGTACAATTGCAACATGAACATAAAATACATGGACCATATATATATATATAATGTTAAAAATAAACAACTATAATATAAATGTCATGGATCAGTTAGTGGTACAACATCAATAGAAGTACTAGTCGAGGCCTGCTCAGTCAATGGTGCAGCCTCGACAGTCGATGGTCTAGCTTGCTCATGATCATGAGTACTACTAGATGCTGCAGGTTGCTGACTGGACGTGGCCGATGGTCCAGCCTCATCTCCATGATGACTACTGCTAGATGCTAGTGGAGGCTGCTCATCTGGCGCGATGTGAGGTGAACGATCAGGAGATGATGAGTCGTTGCTCGTTGACTGTCAATCACGTGTTGCATCTCGACCACGCCTATAATGTGCAACGGTCCTCCTCAATTGCGTAATTAAGGTCATCGCTCCTACGACATGCCACATCAGCCTGTACATGTCACGCGGCATGCCTCTCCACATCTGTAACAGCTTGTCATCGGCCTATATGTCTCTCATATGAGCGGGCCTGATGCCCGCCTCAACAATCAATGCAGTGAGTTGGTCGCCCAACTCCATGCTGTATCTAGTATCAAGTCGACCGTGCCTAGCAAAAGGCGGTACCGGCGTGAAATATCCCAAAATGGGAATGCAACAATATTTGAACACAATAATGAAAGAGAAATGATACATCAACACATAAAATGTAAGAATATCCAAATAGCCATCATATTAAGATCATAGCAGCAAATGTATGCAAATCCTCGAGGAAATAATCACTCAAGCCAGGCAAAACAAGCCTCAAGAGAACATGTACATGGAAAATGAAGATCACTGTTACACAGGAAATACCCAAGGCTATGACATCACAGTTTATTTAGAGATATTGCTGCTGGGAAGTGTCAATACACAAATATACAAATATAGGGCCCATACAATGTTGGGAGTGAATATCTAGACTCCCAAACAGAATTTCAAGATAATTCGGAAAGGACTTCCTAAAATATGCAAAAATGGAAAAATGCCGGAGTTGTAGTCCCAAGACTGAGTAGCAGCTGCAACTCAAGAACTGGATGGAGATGGCTGAAGATGATGCATAAGCTGAATAAGTGAACCTCCTCCAATGGATCTTCCAAGTGAAAGGTTGATTCTAACACTGAAGATCTCACCCTCCAATAATCCTGCAAACCCTTACTACAAATGCACACTGAAAATAACGCAGTCAAGGAGAGGGACTGCCCTGTAGGAGAAAGGAAATATGTTGGCCAAGTGCCAAGATCTTAAATCTGCTCCAAATGCTTCCTTACTGATATCCCAAAGGAAGGAAAGCCTCCTCCTCTAAAAAATAAGCTCTAGAAGTGGTGTTGTGAACCCCCACTGCAACACCCTGCAACACAACGTTATACTTCAGCAGAAATAACGTTGTAGCTGAAGGAGAATGCTTGGCCTCAAGTCTGAATGTGGAGAAATGAAGTACAAACTCCTTCAAAAGGCATCTCTTGAAAGGAGAAAGAATTCCTAAACAGGAATTCCTTGTGCTAAGTAGCACAGCAACTCTGCTAAACAGCAAGAGGATGCACAATAGTCTAACCAGACCATAAAATCAATAATCCAAAACATGTCTTGCTATGGTTGCCTTGCCCTCATTTTATAAAAATGGAAGCCCTCTCACCATGGGTCCCACTCATTAGGGTTTCCTTCACCAAGGAATATTCCTCCCACTATCTCCGCGTTGTCTCAAAAGATGATCTCCACCTCCTATCCCAGTGTTGTTGACTTGGTCAAACTTGACCTTGTCCACATGCAAATGCCCCTTTTCACACATGAGGGTGTGAAATCCAGCTCTTATGACTATCTATTTTCATATTATGAGGGATTTTATTCATATTTCTGAAATCTATGGGCCTCCTTACCCATTTATTCATCCAATAAGTGAAATCAGCAAAAAATAATATTCCAATTAGCTACATGCTAATTTTGGAATATTACAGTCCTCCCCTCCCAAATGTTGCTTGTCCTCAAGTAACTCCAAGGATAGAACTGAAGAACCTCCTATTCTCCCCCTGTAGCATCCTCATATGATAAAATCCTCCAAGGATCAAGATGATGTCTCATCAATATATCTCCAACTTGTCCCTCCCAAGTATGCAAGCTAGCTTTTGGTGTGCATCCCAAATAGCTATCATCATGTAAAACATCCATGGAGGAAACAATGGGTTGTCTAAAGGCCTTATTGAGGCATGAGGTCTGATATACAATTGGGTCTACCATCCCCATATGAATCTCCCATCCCCAAGCTATCATTCATACAAAATGAGTTACCTCCCAACATGGCAAATCCTGAAAATCCTCCTCCACCTTTGCCTCCTGCAAAGTAGGTGGGCTGAAAATCTGAACATGGTAGACAAAGTAGCCTACCCCACATTGTCCTCCTCTCCACTTATGATAAGTGTAGAGGGTCTGCTGATCTTGGGCTGCAATAAGGTTGCCCTCAAGTGGCAAGAAGAAGACTAGATCTCCAAAGATCTCCTCTCCAACGTTGTGAATCAAGCTGGCTCAAACCATCCCATATGTGATGGATAGGAAATCATCACCATATGGAATCCAATCAATCATATGGCCCACATCATGGAAAAGCAAGTGTCTTAGTGTAGTGGCCATATCATCTCCAAAACTCCCCTTGGAACATGTAATGCAAAAAGTGTGGGAAATCTCTTCCCCCAAGGACACATCCAGCCAATGTGTGTCTCTCTCAATCATGCTCCCAATAAAAATAAGAACAATATCAGCAAGTGAAATCATGATTAGCATCAAAATGAGAGGATTACTAAGGGTTTCATGTGGTGCTGGAAGGTACCAACAATTCCTCAAGTGGTCATAGCGCAGTTTTCCTAACTGTTGTTTCAGAAAATAACATGGCAAGTTGTTTCTTGATACATGGCTAATTATGTATGTCATCACATATACTAATGAATAGTAAATGGCTTGGTACACTAACTGAACATACATGAAATGATAAAACACTTGCCCAAGGCCACACAAAAGATGGTTGTCTCCATCATAATAGTTGGCCAAAAATTGCCCATGGAGCCCAATGAGAAGCTTGCCCTCTTGTGGAGCAATGCACTGTATAGAAATGGTAAGAGCATGCAAATAATCAATAGTTGCAAAAACCAAATTCTTACCATGTACTGAAAGTAAGATGATGATAGGATCCATGAATAAGCCCTTCATAGTAGTATAACATCCTCTCATGAAGAGAAATGAATCATATGCTGCATGAGCGTCCTTCTTCTTATGCTTGGAAATCCAATTCAAGAAGAACATATCACAGTAATAGATGTTTCCATCCACTACTCCATCTCTCTCACCTCCTCCTTGTCCACCAAGTGCAACAAATGTGAAGTGAACCTGTGTACACTCATCAATAAGCCCCATCTCCAAAGTGACAGCGTTGTTGGCCTATGTAAATAGGCTCCTGCCAACTCATAGCTCCATTCTTTGACATGCCCATTGTCAAAGACATCTCCCATAATGCTGCTATATATAGGACATCCCTTCCAAAGTGGAAGTTCCTCCTGATCATCCAAGTCTAAGGAGTAGCCCCCTTGCACCATGATAGTGCCATCTCATACTCCTGCAACATCATACAAAGTGTGAGAGAAAATTTTCCCTTGCTCTCCCAAGAACAACCAAAGCAACAAAAGTTTTTGCTGCCTCCTCATACCTCCATCATACAAATCATGTGATGAAAACATAATTATTGATATGAAGAATGTCATATCAACACAATGCATCCATACTCCTTGCTGCCCTATGATGCAAGTATCCTGCCACACCTTCTCCACCCACATACCCTTAGAAAGAGGATATGTCATATGATGGCCAAACTCTTTCAAGAGTAGCCAATGCAGCCAAGCCTCCTGCTGCCCAGTATCATAGATTTGCAAGTAGCTTT
This sequence comes from Pinus albicaulis, assembly GCA_034641835.2. Classification (NCBI taxonomy): domain Eukaryota; kingdom Viridiplantae; phylum Streptophyta; class Pinopsida; order Pinales; family Pinaceae; genus Pinus; species Pinus albicaulis. Next base: position 919,691,382 of record CM076569.1, read on the forward strand.
CTAGCCTCTTGCTCACCATCCACACCCATCCATCCACATGTAGGTGTCGCCCATCATGCTCTATCTTGGTACCCTTCCAATGAAGACTACCATCCTCCCAAATCATATTTCTCCCTTTGCATTTCATGGGATTTTGAAATGCAGCTCCTTTGAGATCTCCTAGAAAATACCTCATATCAATCATCATCTTGAATCCATAAGAGCCCAAGTGTGTTGGAGGCAAAACCTCCTCAAACTGTTGAAGAACCTTGCACTCCATGATGTGTTGAAGTGCACCTCCCATAAGATCTCTCCATGAGACCTTCTTCTCATCAATGGCCCTCCAAAACTAATAAGGTTATGGATTTGCTGCAGGTAGAAGTCTCTTTTTGAGCTGTGAGATGTTCATTGAGAAAGTGTCATCTGGAAAGGAGAAAATATTTATCATCTCAAGATGTCTACCACCTATCACTTCTTCCTCCATTGCTTCATGAATGAAGCTGCCATTTGAATGCTCCCATAAGGAATGAAGCCTCTTTTCTTCACTACTACTCTTGTACAACGCAGTGCACTTATGTTGCTCTAAATCAGCAGTATGCAATGATGTATATCCCTCCATAATATTTTCTGAAATGATGAGAGATGGAAACTTAGGCATACCTTGGTGAAATTTGGAAGCATCTTGTAGGGTTGCAAGGGTTCCTTCCTCAAATGTGTTGGCTTCCCAAACTACTGAAGATGAAGGTTTCTCCTCCATGGTTGTAACAGCGTTGGTACATGCCTCTTCCAATGGTGGTGAGGGCTTCTCCTTCTATTATTTCTCTTTTCCAAATTTCCTGATCAACCTTTGAGAAAACTCAGCAAGAGTACTCACTCTTGCATGGCTCAAATGGCTGAACCACCAAGTGTTTGATTCACCTCCAAGGTCTCTATACTACTGGATGTAGTAGGAAGAATGCCTCTAGCTTCATCACCCAAGCCTTTGCTGCACATGTGAGTGATCCATAAAAAGTGGACAATAGAAATCTATTGCCTCTCATCATCCCATTGCTGTAGGGTCTCCTTTCTTCTTCTAGTTGGATAAACTGAGGAAGAGCTAGAGTCTCCTTGAAAGCTCTAGGTTGGGATTTGTATTCTGCAAGGTACCTTCTTAGAATTTCAGATTCCAAGTGTCCTTCATGCTTCTTGTCTTCTCCTCTTTAAGAATAGGAAGTGCATGGCCCTTCCTCTTCTTGAAACCCTCTAGGAGTTTCATTGCATCTCTTCTCCTTCATCTGCTTAACCTCCTTGGAGAGGTTCTTCCTGGATCTGAAAAGTGATGAGATAAGGCTCATCCTCTCCATCATTCTGATCTTGCTCCTTCTTTTTGTATTCTTAGTCTTTTGATAGCATAATGGCTGGAACTCACAGTCTGAGCCAAAATTATGCACTGATACCACTATAATATCCCAAAATGGAGATGCAGCAATATTTGAACACAATAATGAAAGAGTAGTGATACATCAACAAATAAAATGTAAGAAGATCCAAATAGCCATCATATTAAGATCATAGTAGCAAATGTATAAAAATCCTTGAGGAAATAATCACTCTACCAGGCAAAACAAGCCTAAAGAGAACATGTACATGGAAAATGAAGATCACTGCTACACAGGAAATACCCAAGGCTATGACAGCGCAGTTTATTTAGAGATACTGCTGCTGGGAAGTGTTAATACAAAAATATAGAAATATAGGGCCCATAAAATGTTGGGAGTGAATATCTAGACTCCCAAACACAATTTCAAGACAATCCAGAAAGAATTTACTAAAATATGCAAAAATGGAAAAATGTCGGAGTTGCAGTCCCAAGACTAAGTAGCAGCTACAACTCAAGAACTAGATGGAGATCGCTGAAGATGATGCATAAGCCGAATAAGTGAACCTCCTCCAATGGATCTTCCAAGTGAAAGGCTGATCCTAACACTAAAGATCTCACCCTCCAACAATCCTGCAAACCCTTACTACAAATGCACACTGAAAATAACGAAGTCAAGGAGAGGGACTGCGCTGTAGGAGAAAGAAAATATGTTGGCCAAGTGCCAAGATCTTAAATCTGCTCCAAATTTTTCCTTACTGATCTCGCAAAGGAAGGAAAGCTTCCTCCTCTAAAAAATAAGCTTCGAAAGTGGTGTTGTGAACCCCCACTGCAACACCCTGCAACACAACGTTATACTTCAGTAGAAATAACGTTGTAGCTAAAGGAGAATGCTTGGCCTCAAGCCTGAATGTAGAGAAATGAAGTACAAGCTCCTTGAAGAGGCCTCTCTTGAAAGGAGAAGGAATTCCTAAACAGAAATGCCTTGTGCTAAGTAGCATAGCAACTCTGCTAAACAGCAAGAGGATGCACAATAGTCTAACCATACCATAAAATCAAAAATCCATAACATGTCTTGCCCTCATTTTATACAAATGGAAGCCCTCTCACCATGGGTCCCACTCATTAGGGTTTCCTCCACCAAGGAATCTTCCTCCCACTATCTCTGCGCTATCTCAAAAGATGATCTCCACCTCCTATCCCAGTGTTATTGACTTGGTCAAACTTGACTTTGTCCACATGCAAATGCCCCTTTTCACACATGAGGGTGTGAAATCCAACTCTTATGACTATCCCTTTTCACATTATAAGAGATTTTATTCATATTTCTGAAATGTATGAGCCTCCTTATCCATTTATTCATCTCATAAGTGAAATCAACAAAAAATAATATTCCAATTAGCTGCATGATAATTTTGGAATATTACACGACACACCAGTAAGAGTAGGGCTCTCTGCACTGGCCTCCTGATGATCCTCGGCATCTGGCATGCCCTGATCGTCATCAGGATCTACACCTGGATCATGTGGTGGTGCCGGCATGTCCTCGCCATCAAAAGACCCAATGTTTGCAAAATATATACAAGTACACAATAATAATTTGACAATTTCATTACACAATTTAATAAAAACAAGTTAAAGAAAATGTTGGAACAAATTTAAATAAAACAATAATATTACCTCTATCATCCGGGTGCTCATCAGCTATGAAGAGGATGTTGGAACACCCTCACCAATCCAATCCAGCATAAGGACAGGGGACCATAATGAAGGGATGCAGCTCGTCAACACTAGCTAGCAACTCCAATGCATCATGTGATATCCTCGCTGGAAACATAGTCTCGCCCCTCTTGGGCATCCTCTGCCCCCACATGTGCATCCATGCCTCGAACATCAGCCTACGAGGCTGCCGAACAAAAGTAGGCCTCGTCTCTGGAAACCTCTCAAAAAATAAACAAAAAAGCTCTCAAGCAAAAGGGAAGTTGACCCTCCCTTGTGCATGAGCACGACATCTATCTAAGGTTGTACAAAACTGCCGCAAAAAAATGGCAGACCACCTGAAAAGTCGTGGCTCCTATACTAAAAAATCAACATGATATAGAAGCGAGCAACTAATGTGTTTCCTGTCACTGGTGTTGTGTGAAATGGTCGAAAGGAGAAGTGAGAGGCACTGCACCTCCTCACTACCAAATGCACCAATACGTAACTGACCTCCAGCGAACCGAAAATTTGAAGGAGACAGTACATCTGCTCCAATGTATCTCTGGGAGTACACTAACTAACTCCCTGCTACACAGCCAGTTGGAACCTTTGGGAACGAGGGAAAATCCACCTCTCTCCTCGATATTCCTGTAATGAAATACATATCCTCCTTAGTGGGCGTGTACCACTGGTTAGGACCAATCTGGAAAGCCTGTCGGTGGGCATTCCACCTGCGGATAAGATGTCTCAAGAACATATCATAGCCCTTTAGGGAAGTAGTCTCCTCATAGAACTTGAGGATGCTTACCTACCTTAGGAGCCCCTAGGTAGCTGATGTAATAGGGCGAGGTTACGCATCTCTCTCCCTCTCTCGTGCCTCCCACAAGTGAACCATGTCATATTGCTCCGCCTGTTGTTGCTGTTGTTCCCCCTCTTCTCTCTGAATGATTGACATATTAAATAATTTATTTATTTTATTAAATGAGACATGTATTTATGAATATACATATATAATTAAAAAAAAAAAAAAAGGTGCGCAAAAAAAAACAGTCATGCACCGGTTCCGGTGCATCTTTTGTTTGTCGCGCACCGGGGGCGGTGCCCTAGATGACATTCAACGCACCGTAGACAGTGCACCTAAAATTTTTTCAGAGCACCATTGACTATGTACGGTGTCAGGAGTGCAATGCGCTAACTAAACTCTACGCCCCGACGCATATAGTTGTGTTAGCGCACCGACCTCCTGACTATTTACATAGTCAACGGTGTGGTCTTTTACCAAGCCGCATTGTTGACCCTGTCGGAATGTCGAATGCGGTGCGTTGACAAATATCGGGGCGGATTTCCATCAACGCACTGCGTTGTTGCTATTCCACATGGTCGACGGTGTAGCCGGCTAAATGACTGCACCACCTTTTCTTCTTTTTTTTTGAACGCGGTGCGCCTCGGAAACGGTGCGGATACCGTTAGCACCGGTTGCGGTGCAACCTATAAATTTTATAGGCAAGACCGCTTATCGGTGCGAGCCCTTGTAAATTTTATAGGCAGCACCGCTTACCGGTGCGAGCCAAATGGCTTGAGCGCACCGCGCGAATATATATATATATATATATATATATTAATGGTTAATTTTAAGGTTATTTGAAATTCTAATCTGCTAAAAAGCTTAATTATGGAAAAACAAGAAAAATACCTATACTTTTGGCCGTCGAGGAGGCATATTGGCTGTAGAATTTGCAAAAGAAAATTTGACCACCGTTTTGCAAAATGCAAGCTGGAGATTGGTGGGCAATGCACAACAACAGTGCGTGCAATGGGTGCAATGGGAGCACCGATGTCAGGGCGGCTCAGACAAGGATAAATTGCACCGGTGCTTGAGAGCTCTGGAGCACTGAGAAAAGTGAAAAACGCGGTTTTTTGGCCATAAATTTTTTATTTTATTTTATTTAACCCTGTTCCGGTGCGCAGGGTTTATAAACGCAGTTTTTTAATACCGCACCGGGCGGTTTCGGTTTTGGCTCGGTGTTTTATGATGTACCGGTGAGGAAGAGTTGTAAAGCACCGATGCTCTACAGTAATACAATGCACTGGGTGGGAGTGTACGGAGCGCACAGTGTCCTGTGTGCCAATGTTTTGTGCGCACCGATGCTTTCTCTTGTTGAGCACACCAGTGCGGTTTCAGATGATAAGCGCACTGAGCATAAAATATCCACAAAACCCTCCGCCTGCCAACCTCTTCTAGTTACCTCCGCTAGAAATGGACATCTGGGGTATTTTTATAAGGACTTCCTCAAAAAATTCCGCTAGAGGGTCTTTTCCTTGTAGTGGTTGGGCCTAGTAGTCCCAGGATGGGATATACAGTAAATCCTAGAGAGTGGCTTTCGGTGTAGGGCCTAGTGATCCCTGAATCAGATTTTAGATTACGGTAAAGCCTAAGAGATTAGGAGGCAGTGAAATTCCTCACGTTGTAGGTAAAGGACTCCGGTAGCATCCATGTTTGTTTGGTTATTTGGTTGGTTATGAGTCCCACATTCATGCTTAGAATATGGCACGAGGGTGATTGGCTGAAGAGAGATTTGGTTCAGTAAATCTATGGTCAGGTGGAACATGGTAGTCCCATCCCCGGTTGGTTTCTACATTCATTAATGAGAAGTTCATTTCCTTGGCATTTGATGTGTAAATGTATTGGTTTATATGTGGATCCTATGGTTGACGTATCCCTGATATTTCTGTTGTTATTTTGTTGTTTATGAGCATGTACTTTGACAGTGATGATGTGTGGCTCTCCTTATGTTTTTATTTGTAAATGAATAAACAATGTATATATGACCTAATAGATGATACTATAGTTAATGATGTAAGGGAACAATGCTTCTTAGCAATTCTCAGATAAGTATGCGACCCCTATACTCAGATATGTTATTTAAACATGTAGATTACATATTTGCAACATGTTTGACAAAATGTTTGTCATGGCTAGTAGGGGTCTAGTCAAGTCCTTATTCCAATATTTGCTTTTGCCACATTGTTTCATTGTTATATTTAATGTCTGAACTTGTCATTTAATTATGGGTAGTGACCTGGACTTCGAGCTTGAAAAAGTGGCTCGAAACCCGAGGATGCAAACACAAGTATGTGGGAAAAAGTCCCTAGATGCATGCTTGCATATTTTGTGGGAGCGTCCAGATCCTCCCAGATGCACTCATGCTTATACTATGGGACCGTCTGAGGGTTTGAAGGCCTAAAACCTCAGTAGGACCCAGGGTATGGATGCTTGAGTGGTTAGGTTGCCTTCTAGGAGTCTTGTTGCTGATGTGGAAGGTTTGTGTGATGTTTTTCTGTCGATTCCACTTCCTTAAGGTCACCTAGGAGGTTGAATATTATCATAGTAACTCTTCATCACATGTTTACCCCTGGTTGGTCGGTTACTTGGGTAGATGTGGGATGAGGGTATTAAATTGCAAACAATGGGTACAACAACAGAGGCAACATGAACAAAATCAGTGGTTGCAACAACAAAGATAACAGTAGTGGCAGTTGAAATGGGAGCAATGAGTGTAGCAGCAATGATAACAACAATGGAAGTGGTGGAAATTACGTGATGTTGTTTTTTCTGTTAATGCTCTGAGTCTTTAAATATTAACTAACTAATTATAAAAATTAAGGAAATATTGATTCACCCCCCTTTCAATATTTCCAATAATTGGTATCAGAGTCGGTCCTTCATTGGAAGTTTAATCGCTTGAAGGCAAATTCGTAGCATCTAAGATGGGGAATTAAGAGGAGATTGTCGATATTTTTTCCAAATATGTTGCATATCTCAAACTCTTGAAATTGTTGGAAAAGCCAAATAAATGGAACAAGCAGGATAAAGAACTTACCACCTCCTTGAAGAGGGAACTTGAAGGAGGCAAAAGTATTGAGAAAGTATTAAGAATTTAGTTGAAATAGAAGGAAGATGATTGCATGAAACATGAACAATAAATCATCACCTCGAGAGAAAAAGTGGACAAGTTGAGGAGTTCGCAGGTCTTGGATGACATTCTCAATTGCCAAAGATCACCATTTATCGAGGCATTCCTTGGATATGTTGGTGAGTCCTCATGCTGCAAGGATGAAGATGTCAAAGAGGAAGAGATGTCACATGACAAATATGGAAAGAAGCTTCATGAGGAGAAGCCCCACTCCAAAGACGAAGAAAATCCACTTGTCAAAGAAGAAAACAAGCCTCATGTCAAAAATGAAGAGAAGCCCAAAGTCAAAGTTTTGCACAAGTCGAAAAACACTGGAAGCATGATGACAAATGCATCAAGATGTCAAGATGATGCATTCAATGCACCAAATCATAGAAGAGCATTCATAAATGGAGATTGGTGAAGCCTTTCTCAAGGGTGAGACACCTTTAGGAGATCATCACCATATATGCACAGGTATGCATGCACATTTTATGGTTATTGCTATGCATGTTATAACTTCGGACATAAAGCTAGAGAGTGTAGGGATTATAATAGGAGTGTTGATAGAGGGTTTTATCAAATCCCTAGAGGGAAATTTTATGGTAGACAAGATAGAATCCCATATGCCCTTAACAACAGAAGTTACAGCACCTTTGCTCTATTAGTTAGACCAAATGTAGAGTGTTACCTATGCCATCATTTTGGCCAATTTGCACGAGATTGTAGAAGCAAATTGATGTGGAATTACAGAACTAGGAGGGAAAAGCATTCACCAGGAAGGAAGACAAGACCACTAGGGCTTGGCAGAGAAAACAAGTTTTCCAATGAATGCTTGCACAATTGGAAGATAAAAAATATGGAGACAGGGGGAGCTACATGATAGGATCAAATGATGCCTTAAGAGAGCATATTGTTAGAGGGATCCTATGTAATGGAAGAGATGATGCAACAAGAAATCTTATTATTAAGGGGAGCTTATAGAGATGATGCAACGGGTAAGCATGTTGTCAGGGGGAGCCATATTACTTGGAGATATCGTCAAGGACATGTCAACAACCCTTTGCCATTGACGTTAAAGGGGGAGAGAATCTTGGAAGAAGGGAGAGAGAGATGCATGACACAACATTTTGTTGACATCAATGACAAAGGAGGGGATTGTTGAGTATGTTTTCATTGATGTCAAAGTGGGAGAAGGTGCAAAATTCCAAACAGGTACAAGATTTCATCATTGATGTCCTTGGTATGTTAGTTGTCATGGATAAGATGATGTAGTGAAGAAAACCTAACTCTAGGGTTTGGATTCCTTGGACGATGTTCACACCTCGTAGTTGTTGAGGATTTTTGATGATGCATATAAGTTAGTTGGTCTTGGAGATCCTTGCCATTGGATTCTCCTCGGCATGTTGATTCTGTTGGTATGTAGAGCGGATTTTGGGTCTGCACAGTTTGAGAGAAATGCTTAGTCAAAGTTCATAACCCCGGCTATTGGTCCAAAGCCCCAAATGGCTAATGATGTGGAAATTTCATTTGTGTGATTATAGAAGCATTGAAGGATGATGTGGAAAATAAGGATGCCCTATTGTGATAATGTGGAAGAACATTATAAGCCTAATTATGGTTGAGCAGAGTGTTTTCATATATCAAAAGGGGTTCTAAAATTAAAGGCAATTTGGCTTCATTCAAAATACAAGTTAGCCTCATTATGCAAAAGTATGTTTGGTTCCAAAAATAAATTTTTAAATTCAACATAGGTCAGGCTCATTTAAATTTGTTGGCTCCAACAAAAATCAAATTTGAATTTTACCTCCAATACATTCAAGTCAACTCTTTCATGGCACCATCTAAAATCTATATAAAGGACTCAAATAAAGTATCGACCATGTATAAAAGGCTTTGTTTATCTCTGCAACCGAGGGCATCCAAATAGATGAAGTTGTAGAAGGATCATGGTTTTTTCTAGATGGATTCAATGATTATCATTTGAGCTCTGAAACTCTTCTCTTAGCCCTGTGGAGTACGTGTAAATCAAACGAGAGGCATTGGTTCTCTGTTGTTGGTAAATCATCTTTGGATTAATTGGGGTTTATTAGTATGCTTATGGGATTCATTTGGCATCCTTTTTGCAGGTGAAGACTGAAGTATCTCATGCCAATATTCTCATTGCATTACTTGTAAACCCTGCGAATTTTGTACAAACAAAGAAGACAAATTCAATTATTTGTGATTAGGGCATCATGTCTGAAGTTACAATGCATCTTCAAGGGCCAATCTCTGTGGTCATTACTATTTATCTCTCTCCTATACAATGAACTCAATTTAAGCTTGGAATCTCTGGAGTTTTGGCCTAGGGCAAGGGTTTGTTACAAGATCTTGTCATCTCCTACAATTTTGTATGACCTTCGTGATCAACGAAGAATCTTGTGACCTATGGTTGAAGGTGTGAAGCAACACTACCCAACTGAAGAAAAATGGTTGAGACAGTACAAATCCGAGGTCCTAGAGATGAGCCTAATCAGAAGAAGTATGCTGTCATAGAGACAACGTACTATTGATATGCATATCTGAATCAACAATTAGTTCTCAGCTAGTATTAAAGCCCTACCTTTATTGCGATTATAAAAAGACCTTATTCCTTGTGACCTAATCTCTAAACCTATGCATGATGTGTATATTTCATGATTGTTGTAGAAGTGAACTGCATTCGCTATGGTTACAATTTTGTGTGTTGATAATTGGAATGCATTGACGACAAGTCTGTATTTATTGATCAATGTAAAATACACCTTTTTTGGAGTGTGTGCATGCCGTGTATGGTTCATGCTTGAAGTGACCCACATTCTCGTACGTTGAACAATTAGAGGCCAAACATATTGGAGATTCACTGGTATGTAGGTGATTGAATTTGTGCGATTTAAGGTAGCACAAGATGGTGGATCCTGTGCATTGTAGACAAACCATATGCATAGATCTATTGATGCTCATTCACATGTAGCAAAATATAAACAATGGTGTGCCTTCCTGCAAATATTATGTGCGCTACCTGTGAACAAGTGAAAAGACATGGTATCTATGTTGATTGTATGAATGTCCCTCAAGTAAAGAAGTTGACTTGATTAGTAATTTTGGTTGAGCGTGGAGGTGGATTGAAGGCTACGAGTGGAGATGATTTATTGTGTGTAATGCGAGTTCTCACATAATCTAGTGTGTGTAGATTTGTATAATGACAATATGAGACAACCTATTGTGCACCATTTTTTGTTGTTGTGTATTTAAAAAGGTAGAGTGTTCTAACTTCTAACATGAAGTCATGTGTATGAAGTAAGACATGTTATTCATTATGTGATTCTATATGTCTTCAACATGGGGTTTAGTGCACATAGGTTGATGGAAGATCAATGGGAGCCTTGAGGCTATGTAGAGACTGAGTTATATGTACAACTAGTGTGTTTGATTGTACATGATGAGTATAACGAGAACAAATCATACCTAATATGTTCTTATTATGATGATGTGTTTGCATTGTACGGGTGATATTTGTAGAATATATTGGGAATGTATTTGTTATGATATTGATAATGTTGTTGTAGTCCAGAGCTTGTTTGCTGTCCTGGATAATGAATGAGGACATAGTTGTTGCGATTAGAGTTTGCTGCCAAGGTTTGGTATATTGTTGAGCTAGGGTTTGACGTGCCTTGAGCAGATTCAATAAAAGAAGGGCTTTGTCAGTGACCTTGTTCAATGACAAAAGCAATGGTTGCAGAGAGTGGTGCAACAACAAAGGCAACATGAACAAAAGCAATGGTTGTAGCAACATAGATAACAGAAGTGGCAACTGAAATAGGAGCGGTGAGTGTAGCAACAAGGATAACGGCCATGGAAGTGGTGTTTGAGTGGTTGATTGTAATGAAGGTTGAGGACTCTTGCAGACTTAGTCTGCGAACATCTTCAAACTTGGGGAGTGTTGCCAGCTTTGCTAGTAAATGTGTATGTAACCATACATAATGCAAAGCTGGCTGAGACTGACCAATGCTTTGAATGTTTAAATATTAAGTAACCAATTCTTTGAATGTTTAAATATTAAGTAACCAATTGTAAAAATTAAGGAAATATTGATTCACCCCTTCTCAATATTTCCATATTTCCAATAAACTGGTACGAGTTTGTATTTAAGGTAGGGTCCCGGTGAGGTGTCTGGGTTTGTATATACAATCTTTCTGTCCTCGCATAAGGTTTCTAATCTCATGGTAATGGCGTATGGGATGGTTTCCAACTGCATACGATGAGTTACGTTAATGTTTTCCGCGCCATAACTCGTATCCAACCATCGGGAAGGCCGGGAAAGAATTAACCTCAATTTCCATCGTTTCAAGTAACAAACAATGTCATGAGACTTAGAAATAGAACTTAGATGAGCTGCTTAAAGATATGGACAGGGAAACTGCTCCGAAATATTCACCCGGGCAAAGTGGAGCTCAAAGAGCTCAAGACGGTAGCAGAATATGGAACAGTTCTAGCGGCTCTGTGGCATTCATTCACGAAGCGTCTCTGCAATTCTGGCAATTATGTGGCAGCCACCAAAGTCCTAACTTGGGTCCGAAAGCACAATCTCTGTTACTCTTACGAGCTCGTGTACTCTATCATAATTCACAGAATCGGCAAGACAGGCAGACTGTACAAGGCGTTCTTGCTAGCGAATGAGTTAAGAGAGTAAGGCAAGCCATTCGGAGCCTTAACTTACAATGCCCTCCTTGGTGCCTGTGCTTGTAACAATGAATATGAAAAGGCTCTTAATTTACTCTCCAAAATAAGGTCGGAAGGTCTGCAACCTGATATTGTTAACTACAGTCTTGTAATTCAAGGTTTAACCAGAGCAAATGCAGGTAGTTGTGTCGTTATTAATTTATACAAAGATATGAAGAGTGACGGGTTTGAGCTTGATGGGAAATTGTTTAATGATTCAATATATGCATGTAGTAAGGCTGAGGATGCAAATCAGGCTATGTTTTTCTTGAGTAAGATTCAAGCACGGGGTTTAAATCCCACAATGACTACTTATACTCATTTGATTTTTGGGTTAGGGAAGTCTGGGAGAATAAACGAAGTGGAGGCCATTTTTGAGGAAATGAAAGAACACAGGTTCGAACCCAAAGTCAAAACATACAATGCTCTGTTAAAGGGGTAATTAAAAGCGAGGCATTTTGATGAAGTTGAAGGGATTGTGTTGGAGAAACATGAACATGCGATGGAGATATTTGAGCGGATGTAAGAACAGGGGTGTGTTCCACATGCATCGACTTACAATATTCCCTTAAAATCTCTGGGGGAGTAGGGGAAATGGGATGATATCACAACTACTCTCAGGAAAATGGGGAGCGATGGATTGCTACCTAATACTGTTACCTATTCAACGCTAGTAGATATCTATAGTCAAGCTAGAAGATTTCATGATGCCATAGAAATCCTAGAAGTAATGAAAGCAGAAGGTTTGAAGACTTCATCAAGTGTTTGTTATGCTTTAACCAACTCATATGCTGAGCATGCATGTCTTTCGGTCATGGAATATTATTTTCATACATTGGATTATGAAACTTGTAATTATAGGACTAGCATAACTGCATGCATGCCTGCCATCAAAATTCACTTTCCAGGGGCGCTTTTATTTTTTATATGTCCAAGGAATTGCTAGAGTTGTTTGGCTTACCGCTAGAATGCGTCTAGTCATTTTTTCCATAAAATGGTTTATTTTTACACGAAACAGTAAAAATAAAAGATACATGCTTAAGAGAGCTCACAAGGCCTCTATGAACATGCCAAAAAGAACTGACTACCTCTAAACAACTTTAATAAAAAGGTAAGAATCATTTCTTAGCTTCGATAGAGATGGTAAACTGTTCTTAATCAACAATTGCAAAAAGAAGCATACTTTTAATTATTACAACCTGGAAACCTCTCTTCTTATGATGAAACAACAACAATTTAAAAACTGGGCTTAGTTGAAGTCTAGCTTTGAACCCAACCGTGCTTAGTTGAAGTCTAGCTTTGAACCCAACCGTGCTTTTTGCCAAGTTTATATCGTATGAACTTAGACTATTTTGGAGATAGGGATTTGATTTTGATTCCAACCTTGGTATAGATTTGAAAACTTTGGCAACTGGATTGGTTGTCTCTTGCTTCCTTATATATATTTTAGATTCTAAAGATGGTGACTTCTATTGAAATGCAATGTCCAAAGAAATGTTCCTTCAGTCATTTCTTCTTCTTTTTCGTCGATTAGTATCACGACCTCCATTCCCTTTTCTATTGGAGGGGCTAGAGCTGTCCACATATACGAGAAAAGTTAATATTAAGTAAAACAAAAAATATTATACTAGCAGTTGCCCCAAAGGTGCAAAGAGAGGCCGATAGGATTTTAAAATAAAAAAATTTGTACAAGAAAATAGCAATTGATACGTTAAATTTAAGTTAATTTTTTTCTTAAGTTTATAATATGTAACTATATTAGAATTGTTTAACAAAAACATTCTCCAATGTCATTAGAACCGGATGGTGGAATATTAAATACTTATTTGATTACATTATATTTTAAAGTAATGTAACTAATAGATGAGATGATATTTTAATTTACAAAAATTGAATGTCTCAAGGATCCATTTATACATAGAGTGGTTCTAAACTTCTAATAGTTAAAAATGCATGCCTTCTTGTAAAAGATTAAAAGTTCAAATTAAAAAAGGTAGAAAATAGACATCTAGGAATCAAATCACTAGGCAAAGACATCGAATTCATATTTAAGTATAGCTTCCTTCATAAATCATACATTGCAATAAAAAATAAGCTTTATCATAGCTATATAGCAACAACACGTGGGGTTCAACTAATATAATTATCCCAACTTGCAAAAGACGAATTGAAATTTAGTTAGAGTGTAATGGTAAAAAACCCAACTTGGAGAAAGATTAGTGGAAATTCAATTACAATATAATAGAAAAATGTGAAGTAAATCTGGTTAAAATAAATATGTGAATTAAAGATTTATTCATTACTTTATAGTTTAAATATTATTTTATATATTAAATATTAATTAAATATGTGAACTTACTATTTTTTTTTACACAAGTCTTACTAGTGACATGTGAGTTCAAATTGGGCAACTTAGAAGTTTATGGTTACTTTCTATAAAGAAAAATAATCTTTTTGGAAAGATCTCTAATTCTATTAAAAAAAAAAAAGTTACGAGGGAAAATTCCTAAAAATTTAAGAAAATATGTGAACTTTCTATTTTTAAACTAACTTTCTATTATTTTTAGTTCATTAAAATTATTTTTATTTCTCTATTTTAAGAAAATGGTAAGAGCTGTTTATAATATCATTGCGTTCCGGAGTTATCGGATCTCTGCGCTGCTCTGCTGGCCTGCGCAGCCATTGCATGAGCGCTGCTCACGGCCATCGTGCTGCAGCTTCGGCCCTCACGGCCTTTGGAGAGCCCGATCCAGCCATCTTCAACTTGGATCCGCCCATCAGACTCCAGATCCCGCCTCTGGCCTCCCCAGAGCTGCGTCTTTTGATCTGTGGCTCGACTTGCTGCCCAGAATCGAAGCTGCGCCTTCTCAGCTCGGTTTCGGAATGCCTCTTGTCTGGAGAAGGAAATCTGAGCTTCTGATCTAGACTATGGAGACCCAAGGCTCGCCTCTCGGGCCCTCACAGTCTTCTCCTCCGGATGACTCTGCCGCTTTCTCCTCATTGATTGCTTCGTTGCCTAAGAAGAAGAAGCCTGACGCATCAAAGTTTGTCAAGAAGCTCGATGATGTACCAGAGGTAAACCTACCTCCTGAGGGGCCGATCCAGGTCGCCTTGTCTCTTGCAGATCGGGCCCTGGTGGGTCAATTTACGGGTCTCTGGCCCTCTCCTAAATCAACCGAAAATTGGGTCGTCAGGAATTGGACTCCGCTGATCAAGAATAAAGTCACCTCGTACTTTCTTGGAAGAGGCTACTTCCTGTTCGAATTCAACACCAAGGAGGATAAAGACCTGATCTTCAGGAATGGACCCTACTTCATGGGACCTCAGGGCCTCTACCTCAACAAATGGACCCCAGACTTTGATCCGGCTGTAGACGTACCGTCGGCTGTCCCTGTTTGGGTCAGGCTCCCCAACCTACCGGTACACTGTTGGAACTGGGACTCTCTCAAACACATTGGCAACTCACTGGGCAAATTCATAGATAGAGCCAGCAACAATGATCAATATGACTGCGCCCGGATCTGTGTCGAGGTAGATCTCGAGGTGGGTCTTCCGGAGGCCATCAAACTAAAGGTTGGAAGCTGGACGCATGTTCAAGTCCTGGACTACGAACAGCTCCCCTTCAAATGCCGTAAATGTCACATCTACGGACATTTTGCTAGAGGATGCCCAAATAAAAGCGATCCAGAAAAAGGAAAGGAGGAAGGCTGGAACCAAGTCAAAAGGCCAAAGACAAACCACAAGAAATCCGGGGCACAAGGATCTCAACCTGCCGCTGCCCAGAACGTATCCTCATCAAGAAGTCAAGAAAATAGGTACGAGATCCTAAGCTCTGCGGAAGAAGCCCCAAGGGAAGAGGAGAGAATCGACAAACCAGCAGAAAAATCGACCTCAGCAGGAACAAGACCCGAAGAGAGTACCATGGCAAGGGACAAAGAAAAGCAAACAGAAGCCTCTGAGGAGGAACATGACTCAGAAGAGTCCGAGGAAGAAGGAGAAATCGGAGATACGCAGACTTCGGTCAGAAGATCTGCAAGGGGACGCAAATCTGCAAGAGAAAAGAGAGACCAGGAAACCTACAAAGACAAACTTCAGGGTAGTCAGCCCACGTTGGAAAAACTCCTCAGCAAGAATACGAAAACGGTCAAAAATCAAGCACATGGCTCCAGGGGAGCCTCCCATCAAAGAAATAAATGATGAAGACCATCTCCTGGAACTGCAGAGGAATGGGGAGTAAAGTTAAAGAAGAAGCAATAAGAAGCCTAATAAGAAGAGAAACCCCGGATATTCTTCTGATCCAGGAGACTAAAATGGAGAACAAAGAGTTTCTCCAAATCAGCAAAAAGCTTTGGAAGGGAAGCAGTGGACTAGCAGTCTCATCAAGGGGAGCCTCTGGGGGTTTGGGCTCTCTCTGGAATCCCCTCAAGTTCAGATTGGTCTCTGAGGTACACAACAGCCATTGGCTATTTCTGAAGCTACGATCGAAAGAAACAAGGGAGGATATCTGCCTGTTCAATGTCTATGTTCCTAATAATATAGGCGAGAAAAGGGAGTGCTGGGACTCTATCAGACATCTGGCGGAGACTGAGAACCTGGGAAATCTCATTATTGCAGGTGACCTAAACATTACCCTACGCTCGGAGGAAAAGCGAGGAGGCACAATTGTTAGGGACCCAGCAAGGGAGTGGGTGGAAGACCTCATGCAGGACTGGGACCTACTCGATATCCCTCCAGACAACGGTAAGTACACCTGGACCAATAAAAGAATAAGCCCTGGTTATATTGCTGCTAGACTTGATAGATGTTTGGTGCAGAGTTCTTTTCTTTTGCTTGGATTAGAATCCAGGTTACACATCCTCCCTTGCAGTGTCTCAGACCATAAACCAATCATGTTAGAGATGTCAGGACCCAAGGACCTGGGTCCCATCCCTTTCAGGTTCAACGCTCTTTGGGTTAAGGAGCCCGAGTTTATTAACTTGGTTCAAGATAGTTGGAAAATGCCAGTGAAGGGCTCTCCCTTCTTCATTTGGGAAGAAAAGCTTAGAAGGCTAAAAGCTGCCCTCAAAACATGGGCCAAAGCTCTTCCCACCCCTGCTCAAAAGAGAAAGCAGGCCCAAGACAACCTTATTCAGCACCAAGCCCAAAGTGAGGATGCAGAAATCACCGCAGAAGTTTTAGACAAGGAGGAGGTCCTTCAACAAATCTACCACAAAGCCTGCCTCTCAGAAGAAGAGCACTGGAGACAAAAATCCAGGAGTTTATGGCTCAAAGCGGGTGATAGAAATACAGCCTTCTTCCATAAACAAGCTCAAGCAAGGAAAAGTATCAATTCTATAGCAGAAATTAAAGATGGCAATATGATCCACAAAGACAATGAGAGTATAAAGAAGGCAGCCTTCAACCACTTCCAAAATCTCTACAAAGAAGAGGGAGAGACTGATCCAAATTCCAAATTTTTGGAGGCAATTCCTACAAAGATCTCCCCCTTTATTAATCAGCAGCTCGAAGCAAAGATCACCATTCAAGAAATAAAAGAGGCCCTGAACAGTATGGAGCCTGACAAAGCCCCAGGCCCGGATGGCTTTACGGCCAGATTCCTACAAACTTGCTGGCAGATTGTGGAGAAAGATTTCTTCAAGATGATCCTGAAATCACAAAATTGCCAAAAAATTGGGGGCAGTACGAATTCTGCCTTTCTGGCCCTTATCCCCAAGGAAAAGGGTGCAAAAGAATTCAGTCGGTTTCGCCCAATCTCTCTTTGCAACATTGGATACAAATTAATCACAAAGGTAATAGCAAACAGGCTAGCAGGCATCCTTCCAATGATCATTCCTGAGAATCAAGGAGGATTTGTTCAAGGGAGACAGATTGTTGATAACTACATCCTGGTGCAAGAGGCGATCCATTCGAGTCAACTTCGAAAAGAAAAGGGTATGGTAATTAAACTAGACCTGGCAAATGCCTTTGACCGTGTCAGACATAGCTTCCTTTGGGAAGTTTTGAAAAGGTTCGGCTTTGGATTAGGTTTTGTAAATTGGATCCGAGCTAGCATTGCCGACCCATGGATTGCCCCCTTGGTGAATGGGAGAGCAGCTGGCTTCTTCAAAGCATCAAGAGGGCTCAGGCAAGGCTGCCCCCTCTCACCGCTGCTTTTCGTTCTCCAAGTCTCTGCCCTAAGCTTCTTCCTCGATCAGAAATTGGAAGATCAGGAGATTTTGGGGCTTAATATAGCCAGAGGTGTGAAAAATGTAAACCACACTCTCTTTGCAGATGATACCCTCCTGTTGGGGGCTGCCACAGCTCGATCTGCTATAAGGTTTAAGGAAGTTCTAGATGATTTCAGCGATGCAACAGGAAGCAGCCTAAACAAAGGCAAATGTAAAGCCTACTGCTGGAACATCTCTGCTCATTCTCTCTCTGCCATATCCAGAATTCTGGACTTTGCTGCCACCCTCAATTGGTCCTCCTTTATATACTTGGGACTCCCCATCTTTCGAAGTCTGGTATATTGCAGAGATTGGACCCCACTTTTAGACAAATTCAAGACAAAATTTCAAGCCTGGGGCTTCTCATGGCTAAATCTTGCAGGCAAACTTGTTCTACTCAAATCAGTTTTAAGCAGTCTCCCTATTTTCCAATTTTCTGTGCTCTTAGCACCCTCAGGCATCATAAAGAAAATGGAAGCCTACATCCGTAAATTTTTCTGGAAAGGTGGCAAATTAAATGATAGAAAAATTCCGCTGATCAGATGGGAGAAAATCTGTATGCCTTTGATGGAAGGAGGACTAAACATCAAAGATCTCTGTTCCCAAAACATTGCCATGGGGGCTAAGCTCTATTGGCGTATCATCGCTCCATACCCAGGATGGGCGCAAAGAGCCCTTTGGAAAAAGTATCTCACGGGGAGCAAGAAAAGATCATTGGAAAACACTCTGCCCACAACAGGAACGCATCTGGTGAAGCGCTGTCACAAAACAGTGGCACTCATCAAAGATAATTCGTTTTGGATACCAGGCAATGGTAAAAACGTAAAGATCTGGGAGGACAGTGTAATGAAGCATCCACCCTTAGCATCGATTTCCTCTTTGCAAGCGCTGAGACAGTGGATGGAATGCGCTGGGTATAACACACTGTGGGACATCTCACAGTTCTCTGACAGAGTATGGCAGCGCTGGCGCTTACCTCCCGTGCCTCCAGAGTACGCGCAGGCCAGAACTCAACTGTTATCAATGCTTCACGGTAAATCGCCCCTTCATTCAGGCAAACGCGATGTCAGAGGCTGGGGAACAGGTCCAGGCTTCTACACAGTAGCGCAGGGGTACAGGTATACACAAGAACGCCCATACGTCGCCCCAAATCCCACTGTGTGGAAGGCGCTGTGGCAGTATAAATCCATGCCAAAGGTCGACTTTTATTGCTGGCTGCTTTGCCATAAGGCGATTTTAACAGAAGATAAACTTAAAAAAAAAGGCTTTGAAGGCCCTTCCAGATGCCACCTGTGCTGTGAAATGGAAGAGAGTGCCCAGCACATTACACTGGAATGCAAATTTTCTAGAACAATTTGGCAGATCATTATGAGTTATTGGAAATCAGAGTTTAACCTCCCTGTCTCTATCTCAGACTTATTTGCTAATTGGCACAGCTTGTATCCAGGAACTCTCCCAAAAAACGAAAGATTCAAAGCAGCATGGCATTCCTTGCCAAAATTCACATGCTGGCAAATTTGGCTCGAGAGAAACAGAAGAATTTTTAGAGATGAAAAACTAAATCCTCATCTCATCAGCATCAAAGTAAAAAACCTTTGGAAAGAAAACTTGGGTGAACAGATATCGGAATCCAATTTAAATCAAAATGACCTAGATTGGGGAGCCTCAATGGGCCTTCACTTCTCTGATGAAACAAGGCAGCAAAAGAACTTAAAAGAGTGGCAATTCAGAGGAAACAAACAAGAACTATCAGATTTACAAATCAGACAAGATAGACATTGCTTATTCTTCGATGGGGCTGCGAAAGGCAATCCCGGTCTCGCTGGGGCAGGAGGAATTATAAAGAACAAGGAGGGCAGAACAGAGATTAAGTATGCTTGGGGCCTCGGGCACTCAACAAGCATCCAAGCCGAATCCTTGGCACTTCTGCAGGGGATTAAGCAAGCAAAGGCCATCGGCATTTCAGACTTAAGTGTCATAGGAGATTCCCAGTCTATCATCAAAGTTCTAGTGGAGAACTCCTCTCCTTCAGATCTTCGACTAGCTAGAACAATCTTAAGAATTCGAAGCATGCTGAAAGACTTTCGATCTGCAAGCTTTCTCCATGTTTTGAGAGAAAACAATAAAGAAGCAGATTCGGAGGCCAACAAGGCGGTGCTGCTTTCAGAAGGCTCTCTCTTGATAGATGAAACCGAGGAGTGGGACTCCATCCCATAAAGTTGCCATGTTTTTTCGTCTTATTCTACAACAATTTGTGTGTTTATATAAGTTAGGAAAAATAACAAATATGGAATATCTAGTCATGTGTAAAACGGAAGGATTTCTAATACTTGGGACCTATGCCCAGACAAAGGCAGAAAAACTAAGGGCTAGGCCCGACACATTGTAATCTTGGATGGCATTTGGCCAAGTTCTAATATAAATTCATAACCGCTCTTGTAAAAAAAAAGAAAAGAAAATGGTAAACTTTCTTATTCCATTATGGTAAAATAATTTTAATCACACAAATATTTTTAAGCAAATTATTATATAAAAAAATTAGCATGCAAAGTGTACAACAACAAATCCTCAGGTCAAAGCCTTTCTCAACATCCTAACCGTGGAAAGATATAAAATGTTGATTCTCTATTTAAATTTGGAATTATTTTAAAAGCAATATTGGAGAGGGCTCATTTTTCTCAAATGCACTTACAATTTAGTAAGATTGTAGAAGAATTCTCCAGCCATGTTCAATTTTTATTGTGAGAATTTTGCATAGTAAAAAATGCTATATAAAAATAATAGATTAAAATTCACTTTAAATACTATTGAAGTTGAAATATATTTTTTAGAAGTTTAAATAATAAATATATTGTATAGGAGTTCTAAATAAAAAAAAGTTGTAAATAAATATAAATATATTATATTAATGTGTATAAAAAAAAATCATTTTAATGATTAATATATTCTATTAACAATGCATGTTAGGATAGCATAGAAATAACATTTTAGGAAACTTGAATGTAGTAGAAAAAATAAATTATTTTATATAAATATGATTCATATTTATATTTAAACTTTTAAATTAATTTATAAAATTATATTTGAATTTTAAAACTTGTAGAATAGTATACTCTCTTCACTCTTAATAAATATATATAAAAGAATGTATAGATGCAAAATAAAATTAATGGGAAAAATATAAGAAGGCTCTTCACACAAAATTTCATAGATATTAAATCATTATGAGAAAGAGTAAAATTTCTCAATTTCATAATGATAAAAACATGATCGGCGTATAGTGAACGCTAATTAGCAGCGTCGAACGAAAGTCTGAAAACCTATTAGGGTTCGGCGAGAATGCTAACTAGCAGTTTGGAACTGAACTCAACCGATCCTTTTGGTAAAAGATAAAACTCGGAAAACCTATTAGGGTTTCCAAATATAATGAGAAAAAAACAAGCATCTATTTTATTTTTGACTGCAGAGTAAATAGTAAATGTTGTTGCAGGTTCCGCCCACTGATTCAAACAGGTTCTCTCAGGCAAATTATTAAAGAAAATTCACAATCTGATATGCGATGGAGGTCTTAATTATTGACATCTCAAACCCTATTTTCAGAGTTCAATGTGCAAGAGGTACCATCCATGTAGTCAGCGTTTTCCTGCAAGCTCGAATCGCTCACAGTGGTCTATGGATCGACGTTCTCCAACGTCCACAGCAAATGATCGAACAACACCACTTCACATGCCACCGAGAAGCCATCCCTGCTTCATATTTAAAATATCCTTGAATCTCTCAACACTCTGGCTTCTTATACCGCGTTTGAGCCTCAACATTTTGGGTTCAGACTCGGCTTTGTCAAAACCTGTCATGTTATCACAGTTCTCGATGACATGTACAACCTCTTCGGAACATTTAAGGAGCTTCAACTCTTCACAGAGGCAATTAAGAGGTGATGATGATCAGTCAAGAAAATTTTAGAAGAATATTTGCGAGCTTATCTTCTAACGGACTTTGTGTGTAATGAGCAGATGGGATCCGTCGAATATATGAAAGGAGTGTACATGATGGTTTACGACACCTCGAAATAGAAATTACTATTTACTATTAAATAGAAATTACTATTTATGATTTTATGATTTTATGATTTTTTTATGATTTTAATTTTATGATTTTATGATTTTTTTGCACACGTCTTACTAGTGACATGTGTCATTATCAAAATGAATCGGTTGACGAAAAAACACCTGTATTAATTCAAAACAGAAGGCCTATCGGCCTAACTAGCTGAAATTAAAGTAAAACTAACTTCCTTTACTTTGGTGCTTTTGATCAAAACAAAAGTTAATTTTGGATAGATTGCTTGGCAACGAAAATGTCAAATAGCAATATTCGAATTTGTTAATAGGTGTGAACAATCTTCTTAGCATACTGAACCAATATAATAGCAACATCAAAATCACAAGCCAAATGGACCAATAGAATAACAAATTATAGTTAATTTGATTTATGGTCCTTGCTTTGTATTTTCTACATATAACTTACATGCAGAAAATAAATTATGCCAAAAAATCAAAAGAGGCAAATCAGTCTAGTTAAAAATTTGAAGTGTAAAGATTTGAAACAAATTTAAAATTAAAATAAACAAATAAAATCCAAACTGACGATACAACCAAAACATGTCACCCGGGTCACCCTCCTCCACTACGTCGGGCAAAAAAGTCACACTATATTGTGACCCTCCACCAAGTAACCCAAAGAGGCATAGGGCCGTTTCAGTTGAAAACTAGATGGAGAAATTAAGCTTCACAGCCATAATCCTGGAGTAGGCCTTCCATGAAATGTTGCGAAAGTTGGTAGTTTTGCCAAATAAGCTATGTTGACATTCCGAGATGATGCCTATTGCTCAAGAGCACGTACACGCCGCAAGATTTCGCGCGTACAAAGCTGCTCACCATTAAAAAAACAGCGTTATGAATTCCTCTCAGAGTGATCGAAGACCAGGAAAACATCTTCTGCAGTTGCTCTTTCTTTTCAAACTAAGTTTGAATGAAATTCATGGTTCTGATCTCATACATGTTTTGATATTGGGTGTGCCAATATCCTCTCTATAACCCTATTCCGTTACCTTGTAACGGGGTTCCATCCCAAACATTGCGAGCTTGTAAATATTGTGAGCGAGGATTGCAGCAAGGCTTGTGCTCCGAGGCGAGAAAACATATTAAATTTGATATCTTCGGAGTGTTTTCACTATACGTAGCAGCAATACCCTACCCATTTGCGACCAAATCTTAGCAGTGGAACTTTGGGAGTTCACCCAATTTATGAGCAATGGCGGACAATATTCAAAATTCGGGCCAAGCTAGTGATAGTACTTCAAATATGGTGGCAATGAATGCGGGGACAATGGAGGAGATTAACGGTTTCGAAGCTAGGTCTATTTCTTGCAAAACTTTCGAGGAACCGCTGGAAACACGTCTTAAGCCAAACTCAGAAAACCCAAGCACGGAAGAAGCACTTCGGGTGTCTCAGGAAGTAACGAGCTTAAAGGATGCTTGTACAAGCACTGGAACTGAGGCGGCTGTATCGTTTTACTTGTGTCCGGAGGTTCACGAGCTCCCTTTACGTCCTCCTCCTGCAATAGAATCAAACTATGTCCAATATTTTGTTATAGGTAAATCTGCACTTTTTTAAATACTATTCTGCAATAGATTGTTGCAACACACTTTTTTTACAGGGCGTTTCTTGGCTTAATGACTCTTCTTAAATGGACTTTGAGCAGATTATCTCAAACCCGGGCATGACCAATATATTTACCGACATGCAAATGGGTAAAGGAGGACTCTAAAACCTAGTTCTTGCAAGATATTATAATGTGTCAAGATTTAAAGCTGCATGATGCAAATTTCGACTTTAATTTTAAAATTTTGACCTTTTGATTGAAGATTGTGCGTTATCGGCTTGGCGTCCACGCATGTCGCTTTTGGAGATAAACCACAGATTACAGCCGTGGACTTCAACGTTGGAAAGTCAAGCCGCAGCGATATGAAGGTCTCTGGAAAACGGAAAAAGGTATTTATGTTGTCCTCTCTCAGTTTTGTTTAACAATGAAAGCGAATTTTTGGTTTATATGTGAAAACCCTAAAGTATTGCTAATTGCGTTGTTTATCTCTTATCATGTGATCAAAGCGAGTTTCTATAGTGTTGTAGAAGACAGTCCAAGAATTCAGTAGATATATTGTCTTAGGTAGGTAAATTGTCCTTTGTTAACGGACTGGACTCTACCTCTGTAATAGAGACACTGCCTAAGACAAACTGTCTAGGAAGAGATAATTCTGAGATATCACAATTTAGCAGAACAATTAGCCGTATTGAAATAAATTGTGTGTTCTTGGAAGGATTAAAAACAGGTCTCTGTGAAGAAAACTCACGTGATGTACTATTCGAACAGAACTTGACAAGCATTCAGTAGACATACCTGGATAGTGGAAGCTCAATTCTTGATCTGATACTGAGAACACCTGATTTTTCCATCCCAGCCTTGATTTCATGGGGATTTGTCTCACCACAATGAGCTCTTTGAATCATAGTTAACGTTTATCTGTCTGCCTAACATATTGCAAGAATGACAACCTCATGTTGACACCCCCATCTCCATTAGCTTTCTGTTTATCCTATCCCTTTGAAGAACTCTGACTTTTTTTCTGCACAGTCTGCCGAATGACTCTGCTGCTCATGTCAGGTCCATATGTAAACGCTTGATTTTTCCATCTCAGTCTTGATTTCATGCAGATTTGTTCCACCACAATGAATTCTTAAATCACAGTTAACATTTTTCTGACTTCCTGACATATTGCAAGAATGACAACCTCATGTTGACACCCCATCCCATTAGCTTCCTGTTTATTTTGGCTCTTTGAATCTCTATGCAGTCTGGCCGATGATTCTGCTTCTTATGTCAGGTCCACAGTAAAACTCTTGATCTTTTCCTCTCAACCTTGATTTCATGTGGATTTATCTCACCCCAATAAGTTCTTAGATTCTGAATCATGTGGCAGAGAGTTTCAGTTAGTGAGTTAAGACAATGAATAAAATACACTAAAGTATGATTTGGTTCTGTTATGAGCCACTAAACTATTTCATCTTCAAGCTCAAGTTAGTTGGTTAATCACATTGCACTGAGAGTACATCTCTCTGAACCGTAATGGAAGAATGCATTTTTGCTGAGCTTACTATAGCGGGGCATTTGAAACATGAATATAATTGAGAAAAATGGAAGTGGACATTCTTAGATTTTTCCATTGGTCCTCTAGCTCCTCTTGGAGCTGTGCTGGACGAGTCCACCCTTTCCAACTTCCATCCATATTTCAAGAGGAGACATCTGCCAGAGCTTTAGTACCTCCCTTCCACAGCCAGGTAAGGATGTGCTTGAACTTCTAAAGGTTATTCATGATCGGGGGGAGAGGGACTTAAGATTGTTTTCCTTCAGCCTGATCCGCCCTCTGAAAATTCCTTAAATGTATTAACTGGAGATTTATCTTCTAATTGTTAGCAGTTTATTTATTTTTAGAATTATTATTTGGCAAATAACGATAAATTCACAATTGCAATCTTCACAATAAAAATGCTACGGAAATATAAAAACTGAAACTGAGAAATAGATGCACACACACAAAAAATTGACACCGTTATTTTTGGACAGTTGTCCATGGAAAAAAACCCTGAAGGGAAAATCAGTGCAGTAGATGAGGGTTTTATTATTATGCAACAATTTGAGAGAAATATTACAATTGGTTGCCTTACTGGCAAACCTCCAAAAATCCACTGGAAAAATATTTGGAACACCCTTGTCTCCCTCCATAATCAACTCAGCCTCTCCTAGCATGCTCGCACCTCCTAGCCCAGAAATGCACACTGCCTGACTGAATAAAATCATATTGCCCCATGTGAGATGTCTAGCCTTCCTCTACCTTTGGAACCAACTCGCTTTGCCTATGAGACCCTGATCCGACAACCGATAGCTGAAACAAGTCTTTTCTGGCAACCCGCATTGGGGTTTCTTGCTATTTGCATTGCTCTGTATGATCTCCTTTGCTGATAATTTGGCCTCCCTCTTTTTTGTCTCTCGGACACTGGAAATACTAAGGAAATCTTGCTCCAAAATCTTTGCTCCCAAATCTCTGCTACTCCCTCTTTCCGATGCCTTTTGTAGCTTCAACTGCACCCTTGTTGAATGCTGCAAACTGGGTAAGTTGAACTGCTCAAACTCACTTGATGTCTCTTTTCCAAGCCCTCGACATGCTCTTATAATCCTTTGTTGGGCAACCGACGACCAAGATCTGATCCTGATCAATGGCTTAGATCACTTTGACTCCATCAATAGAAGTCTTTAGAGAAAAATTGAATTACCTTAATTAATTAACTTTAATTAACCAACTTCCCTAAGTTTTACTTAGGAAATAATTAAATAATTGTCTAATTAATTTAATTAAGGCGTTTCTAGTCTTATCTTGCGAAACCTTTTTTGGGTTTTGGAGATCTTGTGTTTCTTAGCCTCTTAGACATTATAAAGACTAGAACACCTGTCCACTGCTACCATAATCTAACACTTCCTCGTAGCGAGGAAGGTGTTCACCACTATACCCATTTGTTCTCTGAAATAGATAACTGGGCCCTCCCTAAGGCTTTTTGAGTATGTCAGCAACCTGTTGGTCTGTGGGAACATGCTGTAGCCGAATTGATCCATGCTGCTGGTGTTTGACATTTGTGATCCTCCTTCCTTCACATCTTCAACTTGATTTGACACCTTGTCATTGTAAATCTCTGTGAAGAAATTATTCCGACTATCATTGTCCACCATGCTACTGAGCATACTCTGATTCTACTGCTAACTTTGTAGCTGAACCAATCTGTGCTTCCAGTGCACTACTTTGATCTCACATTGTTGATGATACTGCGCTGGATTGTCTCTGGTTGGAATTGCGCCTTACCTACTACAACTGGGCAATTCGCACTGCCTCTCTCATGCTCTAAACTACTGCAATCATTGCAATAGTGAGTCTCGATCTCCCTCTGAATAAGAACTGGGAAATCTCCTCCAACAAATCAATTTGGCCTCCTCCTGGCTACTCACACTCCTGCTTAATTGGATTGTGCAGTATTGCTACTAGTAAACTTGTTCTACCTTCAGAAAGTCTATCCAGAACCTCTCGGATACTCGCACTCTTGTGTGTAACAAGCACTGGCTAATTGGACTGCATAGCACTGTCGCTGGGGAACTCGTTCTTACGTTCAAAAGTCCTTCAGAACTCATGCTGCCTGGTGTTTCTCATTGAGACCATTTGCACTTCCCCTGGAGAACTTCCATGGATTGGAAATTGAATTGCTGTCTCTGCAACATGCATTGGCTTATTTGGTAACATACACTGGCAATTTGCATTGTCACTTCAACCTCTTTTGCTAGAGATCTCAACCTCCCTTCTTGACTGGAATACTGTAAACCCCTTTTCGGAGTCTCTCTTTGGCTAGAACTGTGCCTACACTCCGCAACTGGCTAATTCACACTGCCACCCCATTCATACGAATTTCCTGCAATTTGCACTTGCAACTGGAAACTCGATCTCTCTGCTACTCTAATACTCGGGCTCTCGTAACAAAGGTACTGGTCTAATTGAGGAATCTCCTACACAAAAATTGATCTGATCTATTGATCAAGTCCTCTTGGCTAGGATCTAAATCTCCTTGTTGCTCCTTCCTTGAATCCTGCCCGTCCTGACACACTGGAGTCTCAAACTCCTCCTCCTCCTGGGTCTAGTGCCACTATATCTCCTTTTGAGCCCTGTCCCTTATTGGAACTTTGCTTTGCTTTTCCCTGCAAGTAAAACTTCCCGCAATATTGTTCTTGGAAGTAAAACTTCCCGCAATATTGTTCTTGGCCCACTTGCTCTACCTCTGGGTGATAGATCCGACTTTGGCTAACTGAAACGAGCTCCTTTGCCATCGCACTGTCAAACTGCCTTCTCGCATTAACTGAATACAACCTCTTTGGAAAATCTGTAAAAATCTACGTAGCTCAAATAACTGGAGAAATTTTATCTTATTCCTCCAATTGAGAAATCGATATGGAAACACAGTTTCCTCTGCAAAAACCAACTCGGCCTCCTTCTACAAACTAACACCCTCTGCCTGCAACTCACACTGGATCCTGCACTGCGCACTAGATCCTACAACTTGCACCGACTCTGAGAAATGCTTCTGGAAATTCTTTTTGACAAATATATTGCCTCCTTTTGTCTCTGGAGTTATTCGCACTTCCTCCGGAAAATAGATTCGACAACTGGAAGTGAAATTACTGCTTCATATATGTGAACTGGGAAATCTGGGTATTTATTTGCTTGCTTTAGCTGTCTTTTGTAGATAAAATGATGTTTCTTTGACATTGAGAATACTAGAGAAATGAAACCCTTGTGTGTTTTTCTCTTCCTAGCCTTGCGCCGATTTGCTATTGCAAAACCCTTGCTGCAAAATCACTGCGCTAGATTTGCTTTTTGAATTCTCTGATCTGCTCCTCGGAACCCCTTTCTGGCAATCCTATTCCTTGCTGTTATTGCTCTGATACCATGTGAAAATTCCTTAAATGCAATTAACTTGAGATTTATCTTCTAACTGTTAGCAGTTTATTTGTCTTTTGAATTATTATTCAACAAATAACGATAAATTCACAATTGCATTCTTCCCAATAAAAACGTTGCGGAAATATAAAAATTGGAACTGAAAAATAGATGCACACACAAAAAATTGACATTGTTATTTTTGGACAATTGTCCTTGGAAAAAAAGCCTCGAAGGGAAAACTAGCACGACAGATGAGAGTTTTATTATTATGTAGCAATTTGAGAGAAATATTATAATTGGTTGCCTCACTGGCAAACCTCCGGAAAGCTACTAGCAAAATATGTGGAAGACACCCTTGTCTCCCTCCACAATCTACTTGGTCTCTCTTAGCCTGCTCGCACCTCCTCCTGGCCACTGGCAATGTAGCCCAGAAATGCGCACTGCCTGATTGAATAAAATCAAACAACCCTAAAACTACCTCTAGATGAGACGTCTAGCCTTCCTCTGCCTTTGGAACCAACTTGCTCTTCCTTTGGGACCCTAATTCAACAACTAGCAATTGAAAAAAGTCTATTCTGGCAATTCAGACTAGGGTTTTTGGCTATTCACATTGTTCTGTACGACCTCCTTTGCAAATAATTCAACCTCCCCCTTTCCTGTCTCTTGGACACTGGAAACACCAAGGAAATCTTCCTCTGGAATCATTGCTCCCAAATCTCTGCAACTCCCCCTCTCCAATGCCTTCCCTAGCTTCAACTGCGCCCTTGCTAAATGCTGCACACTGGGTAAGTCGAATTGCTCAAACTCACTCAATGTCTCTTCTGCAAGTCCTCGACTTACTTTTATAATCCTCTGTTGGACAACCAACGACCAAGATCTAATCTCGACCAATGGCTTAGATCACTTTGACTCCATCGATAGAAGTCTCTAGAGCAAAATCAAATTACCTTAATTAATTAACTTTAATTAACCAACTTCCCTATGTTAGACTTAAGAAATAATTAAATTATTCGCAAATTAATTTAATTCGTTTCTGAGTCTTATCTCGCGAAACCTTTTATGGGTTTTGGAGATCTTGTGTTCCTTAGTCTATTAGACATTATAGAGACTAGAATACCTTTCCGTCTCTAGAGCAAAATCAAATTACCTTAATTAATTAACTTTAATTAACCAACTTCACTATGTTAGACTTAGGAAATAATTAAATTATTCACAAATTAATTTAATTAAGGCATTTCTGAGTCTTATCTTGCGAAACCTTTTATGGGGATTGGAGATCTCGTGTTACTTAGTCTATTAGACATTATAAAGACTAGAATACCTTTCTTCTGCTACCATAAACTAACACCCCCTCCATTTCTGGAAGACCAAAAGAGGGCATCTCTAATTACCTGGATGGAATTCTTGATTTTTTTCAATATTGGAGTGCCTTGAACCTTGGGAAGGGGTTCATCCAAACATATCGTCCAATCCTCCCTTTGGAAGCATCCTTGCACCTCCCTTGTTCTTTTGACTTTAGGTTCCAAACAATTTTTGTTCTTGTCACGATTCACACCTCATATTGTATGAGGTTCCATAGATGGAGATTTGCTGCTGATATTTTGAGAGCATTGGACCAATTTGGGGGGGGGACATCTTTTTGGAGTCCCTTCTCTTCACAACATTGGATCATTTGATGGACGTCTTTGGTTCAGGGAGTCTTACTTCTCTTTGATTGGATGATTGTGAAGAGAAGGGACACTCGTTCGTCATAGACCCTCAATTATTTACCCAATTTTGCGAATCAAATATGATTTAGAAGACCAAATGATTTGTAATAAAATAATTTAACCAATTAGCTAAAAATATTCCCAAATCACTTTTACAAAGACTTGATAAAAAACACTAGGACTCACCTAAGATCTTGACGACAAAATCCTCCCTAGCTTTGGGGTGAGGCTGGAGGGAAAAACTATGCCAATCATTTGTGTTTAGAAACACAGATGAATCAGTGAGACAAAAAACCTCCTAGGAGAAAATCGTCATTAAAATAATAGGCTTACCTAGGTTATTACATACATTATGGTCTTACTAAGATCATTTACATTATAAACACGCGGAATGGGTTTACAACTTTCACAAACTGTCGACAGATGATGAATCCTGGATGATTTGAACACTGGAATTTGATGAACTCACTTTTGTGAAAAAAGGGGTGTACCTATGTTGCCAGGAAACGTGGGTGTGGGTGCGGGTGCGGGGACGGGGACGGCATTTTTTGAAACAGGGTGCGTGGGTTCGTCTGGGTATTTTTATATTAATATATATTATAAATTATAAATTATAATTTATATATCATATATAATACTATATTTTATAAATTAAATTTATAAATTATAAATTTAATGAAAATTAAGACTAAACAAACTCTAAGAACAAAAATTTAAAATATTTTTTGAATTTTATATTGTATAATTTTTTATTTTTGAAAATTTTTATATCCAAATTAACGCTCTAAACTAAAACTAAACCAAAAAATCTAAAACTAAGAGTCGAACTAAAAAAAAACGAAATCTAAAACCTATCATAAAATAAAACTATTTTAAAACTAACGCTATCAAAAGCGGAATGAATAAAAACTAAGATTTAAATCTAAACTAACAAAATTAAAAATTAACAAATCTAAACCTAAACTATACTAAACCCTTATGCACGCAAAATGAATCTGATCAAAACAAATCAACGCATACATATGATATTTCTTATCTGCGTGAGTTTCAGGTTGGGCGACGGGAGGAGGAGCCCGATGTCGACGCAAAGCAGAATCTGAAGGCTCGGTAGCAGAGAAACTATGCAAGTCGAAAGCCACACTCTTTTTTTGTGTGCGTTTTGTTGTGCAGGTTAACGTCCACGGCAGAAGAAGGATTGAGCTCGAGGGATGATCGCTTCGTTTTCTGAGTGCGTTTATTTGCAGGGTTAATGATGCTACGACGACGTAAGAGGGATGAGGAAAATGGTTCGATAGCAGAGAATGCTGCATTTGCGAGCACTGGAATGCTGGGCGGTGAGAAAGAATGGGAAGCGGCGTGCGGAATGAAGAGGGTGGAGAATTTAAGACTAAACAAACTCTATTTTATTAAATTATAATTTATTTTTAATATTTATTAAAATTTAATTAAATTTTTTAATTTTTAATCATTTAAAAAAAATTATATATTTGAAAAAATTGTTCATGAAGAACCTGAAATACGGGTTCTAAGTACCCAAACGATGGGTTCTTCATACCAAAAGAACCCAAGAACCCGATTTTTTTTTTTTGAAGAACCCGGTTCGTTTGGGTTCTTCAGGGTACTTGGGTGCGGGAACCCGGTGCGGGTTCGGGAACCCCACCCCCGGGTGCGGGAACCCGTGCAACGTAGGGGTGTACTGCTATAGGGTAGTTGACATGGAGTGGTCAACATCTGGCTCTACTTGGGGACAGGTTGTTTCATTGAAGGAATGTGAGAATCCAGAATCTGCACCCAAGTAACACACAAAATCGTATATGTAGTGTCCATCCAAATATAATCCAAAAAGCATCATATAACATTAAGTACATGAAATAGAAGCTCTGTAACTAGTAACAATTCTACTAACATGAAAAGTAAATCTAATCTAAAGACAAAAATGAAATGCTGAAATGACAAGGTGTAGGGTTAGAAATACAATACAAAGAATTCCCTATGGCATCAGATGTCATCTTTGAAGAACATCTTGAGCATTTGGCCATTTGCAGGTAAGTCAAGTGGTTCACCATCCAATGTGCTTAAGTGGAATGAATTTGGACCAACGATGCCTTTGATAATAGAAGGTCCCAGCCACAAACTGTAAACCTTCTTGTGATTTCCTGGTTTCTCATTTCTGTGATCCCAGAGTAGGACCATATCTCCAACTTGCAAAGATCTAGCTCCAGAAGTGTTAAAATTGGACAACTAGGTCCAAACTCTATGTTGTGATGCTCAGATGAAGACACCAATATTTTTATTGGGTTCCCCTCTCGGAGAGGTGCAAGATTGACCTAAAGATCATCTTGATCCGATGAGCAGAACATTTATTTTGAATTTATTTTTAATACTTTCAAAATATGTGCAGGTCGGCCTTAAGGTTTTACACCCCTAGCAAATGTGTCACACACCCTCAGTGATTGATATAAATAGAGTCAACATTGGAGGACATTTCATTCATCTCATCCTCACACATCATCTCTCCTCTTCTGATTGGTTCGAGCTCCTTGGAGGCAGTTTTTGGTTCACACGTGGGAAAGAAGAACGAAGAGAATTTCGCTGTAGCTAGGGTTTCCACCTAGGTTTGACCAACGTTGAATTTGGTTAACGCATGATCCAAAGGAGCTGATTTTTGGTGCAGACTTCGATTTATGCAGGTTGTACATTTTGGCACAAGAACCGAGGTCAAAGGTTGACCAAAGACCGAGCTACGTTGACTTTTACTTGCTGCTATTTTGCGTTGACTTTTCTGGGGTTGACTTTGAGTTGACTGTGTGGCTATTTTGAGGGTTGTTGTGACACATGCTAGGTTGGCTGACCAAGGAGACTTTGCTGGTTGAAGCATCCTGTTGACCACCATAACGCACCAACACATTTATCTGTTTCTGGTTTGTCTTCTGTTGATCTATTGGTATGTTCTGTCAGCATTTTACTTGATTGTTTATGTGATTGCTGTAGTGAAAGTAAAGTTGCATCAAGCATAGAACATCTACAAAAATTTACAAGAAGATTTATCAAAACTTTTCTTAACACTAGATTGACTTTTACACACATTATCAAAAACTTTTCTTTGAGTTTCATCTAACTCCACAATCTGATCAATTCTATTTTGGACAACATCTTTATCATTGGAAAAATGTTGAAGGAGTTGATAAGCTCGCAGTTTAAGGTGCACATGTAGAGTTACATCCAAACCATAAACTAATTCAAAAGGACTTTTATCAGTAGCTTTCTTATTTGTAATTCTATTTGCCCATAATGCATACTTGATTTTTCTATCCCAAGACCGCTTATTATCTCCTACTATCTTCTTGATAATTGTTATAATATTTTTATTACTTGATTCAACAAGACCATTACCTTGAGGATAGTAATTAGATGAATGAGATAAGACAATGCCATACTTAAAGCAAAAAGATGAAAATTTTGAAGAACTAAAATCTTTGGCATTATCAGTGGTGATTTTAGATGGGACACCAAATCTAGTAATAATATGATTTTCAATGAAATCCATAATAACCTTTTCAGGGGCATTCTTAGCAGGGATAGCTTCAACCCATTTAGTGAAATAATTAGTACTAGTTAAAACCATGAGTAGCCATTGCTAGAATTTTCATGAAATTTCCCAATGAAATCCAGACCCCAATGTTGAAAAGGTGCCTCAACAACCACAGGTTGTAGTGGCAGGGCAGCTAGCTTCTGTTTCCCAGTGAATAGTTGATAGGCTTGAAAACTCCTAACAAACTTCTGCACATTAGAAAAATTGAAGGCCAATAATAGCCAGCTCTAAGGATTTTGTGGGTAGTAGTTTTTGCAGCATAATGACCACCAAAAAATCCTGAATGAAACTCAAAGATCAACTTCTTGGACTCAACTTCATCGACACACCTAAGTACAATACCTTCAGAATTCCTCCAACCAAGGCCATCTGTTAAAATTGGACAACTAGGTCCAAACTCTGGGTTGTACTGCTGAGATGAGGATCCCAATATTTTTATTGGATTCCTCTTTCGGAGAGGTGCAAGATTGATCTAAAGATCATCTCGATTGGATGAGCAGAACATGGACTTTAAATTTATTCCACTTATGAGCTAGGTCGGCCTGGAATATAATATAGACTTAAATGTCTTAAAGTGCGTGTCACACACCCCCAAAGATGCCTATATATTGGAGAGACTTGGAGATCATTATACACACTTTTGTGTGGAGGAATTCTTTCTCTCTTGATGGCGTTGGAGCTGCGTTCTTGATACTACGTATCTATGGACTGTTCTTTGTTTGGGTTGTTCTGGGGTGATGTGTGACACGCTTGGCTGAATGACCTATTGGAGACTTCGCTGGTAGAAGCATCCTGCTGATCGCCGTAATGCCACCATTCATTACCTCTATTTTGGCTTGTCTTCCATCGATCTATTAGTATGTTCTATCTCCTTCAGTACTAATCTGAAATGGCATAGAACATTTTCAGAAATTAACATGGTATCAGAGCCGGGAGAAGACAAAGTCCAATCTGTGTTAAGGGACAGCTTGAAGTGTGGATTAGTTGAGGGTCGTTAAAAGGAGCAAGGTTTAAATTTATTTAGGGCCAAAATAATTATTTACGGCCAAGAAATTTACAAGACAGTGAATCTTAAGACTCCTACTCCTACAGCTCGTGGGTGACTAATTCACCGGATGCTCGATAGGGATCATCGAAATTATTCGCAAGGAGCTGCCGCCATTTCACAGTTGCGCAAGACTGCTCTGCGTAAGCATTAATTCGCAGCGACGAGCAGGGTATGAGCTGATGATCGGAATCGCCGTCCAGACAAGTCCGAACAAAGAATCCGAATGTTGGTAAGAGCCATAGCTGTTAAAATTGGGCTTCTTACCACTACTCTCAGCACTGGGTTTTATTAGGGATGATAGAAATTGAAGGCTGGCTCGAGTTTTGTTTGAAAGAGTTTTGACGGCTGAATGCAAATCTGCGGTCCAAATTTGCATCTTCTTGCTCGGGGTTTCGATAGCCAAATGATTTGCTTCCGATTGCCGAAGAAAGAGAAGAAACCAACGTTTCGTTTTTCAAATCTAGATCTACCTTAGATGTCGCGGGCTCCATCTCACTTCCAAACACAATTTCCTCGTTCTGATGATAATGGTGGTGACGACAGTGTTCCATTGCTAAGAGAATTTGGAATCCCTGCATGCACGTTAAATGACGATGAAGTCGTTTTCTATTGCATCCCTCAACCACTTTTCGCTAGCCACAGTTCACGAAGGAATTGTTGACGAGGAAACCAGAACCGGTTCTCGAGTGGGCAGGGAGAAAGTAAAACGTGTCTCCATTTTTTTATCATTCAATGTCTGTGTTTCGCTATGATTATACTCTGTGGCATCGTCAACTTCTTCAAGTCACCGACAGCTACAACTACGAATTTGTCATCACGACAAGGATGGGAGTGCTTCATGGAAGAGTGTTTAGATACAT
Source organism: Pinus albicaulis (assembly GCA_034641835.2). Lineage (NCBI taxonomy): Eukaryota > Viridiplantae > Streptophyta > Pinopsida > Pinales > Pinaceae > Pinus > Pinus albicaulis. The sequence continues at coordinate 919,727,125 of CM076569.1, forward strand.
AGAAGATCTAAGCTCCCTGTACCCAGCATTTTTCTTTCCAATAACAAACTTGACAAGGATGCAGTCACAGCGATCCATAATTCTGTCCCGAAGTCTGAAAAATTCTCTGTGATAGGGTCACAGAGCCTCAATAAAATTGCGCTCTAATTCTGTAGCATTATCTAACTAAAGAAAGAATTGGTATTTCAAATCAACTTGCGCAACAGGCTTCTATGGTACAAGGAAATCATCAGACTACAGGTGCTGTTCACCATAACCTTGAGATGCAAGTTGAACGCAATGAGCGAGTCATGCGTGATGTTGAAGCTATGAGCCAAGATAGTAGTGGTAGTGGTGCAACATTAAGTGAAAGCCTTCACATTTTAGAAGTGAAAACTGGAAGTGCTGATGGAATTGGAAACCTTGGACAGATTGATGCAACTAGAAATATGGAAGGTATGCAAGATGAAAACAGTTATACTAAAGCAATCTGTTAGGCGGCTATTTTTTTTTTTGAGGGTTAATAATCCTGTTGATTGAATTTGGGTACATATGTTGCTTTGCTGCTAATATATGCATTGTGAGGCTGAGACTGTTGTGAAAGAGAAGGTCAAACATTCAGGTACCTGGGAGCCTTGAATCTGAAAGTTACAATGCTGGGGTCGCACATTATATTGCCTGAAATGACGAAGTCTGTGTGCTAAATTCACATCAGGTTCCTCTATTCTCATTACTTGCTGTGAATACCTGTGCCTAGGCTAGGTACCATGTGCTTGTCATCTTTATGATGTGCTAAGGTGACAAGGTGCCTTAGACGTGCTGTCATAAAGGACCTTAGAAGGTGGGCGCACTTGGCAATTCATGATTGGATCATTAGTAAGTATTCTGATGAGGGCAACAGGACTGCTGTATTAGGGAGCCGCTGGCGCAAAGGACAATCCATGCTTTGACAAGGCATGTATCAAATACCTACTATGGATTGCATGCCTCTGTTGCAAAGAAGATATTATTCCGGGCATGCAGATAAAATTTGAAGTTTCAGAAATCGTCTGGCTAGTATTGTCTAGTCATCAAGGCATCTTATTAAAAATGTCGTAGAAGGCCTAATGGCCTGGGAGCTTTGTGTACTCAGAACTGAATGATGCCCCAACTGAGGGTCTCTTACGTGTAAAGGAAGCTAGAAAAGCTCTATCCCTAAGTGGCCCAGATTTATCCTATTGATGATTGGGGCAGTAACATTGATGAGTAGAAGCACCCTTATGACTGTGCTGGATCTGAATAACGGAAAGGTATCACATAAGGTATCGACTGACATGAAGAAGGGTAAATTCCTGTGTTTGGAACATCTGTATGATTGGTTCCTAGATCTATGCAATTTAGGAGACAAATTGCCGATCTGAGATCTGAATTCGTGAAGCCCTAGATCAGTCAACTATTAACTAAATCTGAAATTGAGAAGCAGTGCTAGATGAGATGCCCGATGTAGTAGATGAAGCTATCAAGTGCAGAATTATGAAAGAAGGAATCATGTTTGGATTCCTAGTTCTGTGGGTCACAGTAAAGAGGGCTGGTTGAGGAAGCTACAACAGACCTCCTCAGAATAACATGACTTCTAACACAAGATGAGGCTTGTTGATATATTCTCCCTGTTGGACAGTGACATAGATAGACACCGATGTAGCAGTAAGCATGTGACAGTAGCAGTTTCACAATGGAGCGTAATGGTAAAATGTGTTTTTGCATCTTTCAGACACATTGTTGGAATCTTGAACCATGATCAACAAAGCCTGTTGGATGGCCTTGACTGTGGGAGATTATGTCCCCTTTCCAAGTTGGTGTCTGGGATGACCTCATTTAAAATAGATGTTTTTCTCTCTCGAGAGAAGCTGGCATTAAGAGGGAGAATGCAATTGAATATGCTCCTGATCGGATACCATTGCTGAACAAAAGAAGATCCTCTTGACTCAGGACATATGGCTTCAGAGGGGGAAATTCCAGAAGAAATCCGAGAAGCCATATAAATACCAAAGGTATCTATATGCCATGAGTACAATATGAGCCTGGATCATTTGAAGAAACTGTAAAGCATCAAAGTCTGCAAGGATGCGAGGGTGATGTCTAGGATATGGTTCCTAGACCACAGATCAAAGCTGTTGTCACCTCGATATAAGATCAAACATGGATTTGATTGCTTGAAGGCACTGATTGTTATTGCACCTATAATCTATTATTTCCCTTGCTGCTACGCAAGGACGGAATCTTCATCAGATGGATGTAAAGACCGTTTTTTTGGCATGGTGCGATAAAGAAAGAGGTGTATGTAGAGCAACCTCTGTGGTTCGAAATCCAGGATCGGGACACCCATGTCTGCAGGTTGAAGAAAGCCCTCTATGGGCTGAAGCAAGCACCCAGAGCTTGGTACGAGAGGATAGATAGCTACATAATGAAGCTGGGCTTCACTCGTCATAATGCTGATCTGAACCTTTACTTCAAGGTTGATAGAGAGAAGCCTCTCATTATGGTGTTGTATGAGGACGACCTCTTCCTGACAGGTGCTGACCCTCTCATTCATCAATGCAAGAGGGAGTTCACTGCTGAAAGCGAGATGAAGGACCTATGACTGATGCACTACTTTCTAGGCCTGGAGGTCTGGTAGAGACTTGGCGAGATTTTCCTTTCTCAAGGAAAATACATTGTGAAGCTTCTGGAAAGATTTGGTATGGTGGACTATATGTCCGTGTTGACACCGATGGAGCTCAACTTTAAGAAGTTGAGTGGCAACGCTGCTGGGCCCGTGTTAGCAAATCCTACTGAGTATCGTCAACTCGTAGGGGCTCGGTTGTTCTTAATGAACACCCGTCCGGATGTATGTTGTGTCGTGAACACTTTGAGTCAACACATGGTTGATCATAACATTCACTGGGTTGGTGCCAAGAAACTCTTGAGATATCTCTGGGGCACGATAGACCATGGGCTGAGATACACTACCGGGAGCATGACACTCCTTGGATATACTAATGGCGATTGGGCTGGCAGTGTGGTGGATCGCAAGAGCACATCTAGATGCTGCTTCACACGTAGATTTGCTTTGGGCAGGAAACGAAAGTCGGTAGCCTTGAGCACCACTGAGGCCGAATACATTGCAGCATGTATGGCCAGTTGTGAAGTCACTTGGTTTCGAAAGCTCTTCAGTGAGCTGTTCGAGCATGTGCTAGATGCCACCGTTATCCTTTGTGATAACCTGAGGGGGATTCGTTTGTCATAGAATCTCGTGTTCCACGAACGATCCAAGCATGTTGATGATTGGTACCACTTTATCCGGGATATGGTACAACAAGGCGCCGTAAGGCTCGATCATAGGAACTGATGAGCAGGTCGCGAATATTCTCACTATGCCCTTGGGGAAGGTCATGTTCCTAACCTTCCGTGCGAATCTTGGAATCGTGGAACGACCCTATTCTGAGGGTCTTGTTGGACGATGAGCTCTGGGAGCTCTGGGGGGGCCTTGGGGATAGTTCCTCTGTTTGGGGGCTGGGTCTGGCTAGCTGAGCCAATCTTTGTGGTGCTTCGCCTCACCTTTATGATATTCTATAGGTTCACCCTCTCTCATGATTCGTGTCTCAGATAACCCACCATTGAGTTCCTGACCTGAAGTACCTCTCATTTGGCCAATGAGGTGGGAAAAGCTAGAGATTAGTAGCAAATACTGATGGACGCATCAGAGATTGCCGTACTCTCTATCTAGGATGGAACGTGTCCAACCACTTGATCTGGGATCAAGTCTAGTGAGGTTTCGGACCTCTTACTGACTTCGGGTCAGATGAACTAACTTTGGGTTAGTATATATGACTCTCTTGAGTCCAAGTGAGGTTTCGGACCTCCTGTTGACTTCAGGGCAGATAAACCAACTTCGGGTTGGTATGAGACTCTTTGTGAGTCCTATAGAGGTTTCGGACCTTTGCGCTGAATCTGTCAGTTGGGTATGATGTCTTTGTGACTAACCCACTTCTGTTCTGAAATAAAGAGGCCAACTAGTAGAAGCATCTGTGCTGATCACTGTAATGCCACCATTCATTACCTCTATTTTGGCTTGTCTTCCATCGATCTATTAGTATGTTCTATCTCCTTCAGTACTAATCTGAAATGGCATAGAACATGTTCATAAATTAACACCATCCTTCATAAGGCAATACTTAGTTGCTTTCAATCTAAGAGCCCTTCTTTTATGAACAACTAAATGGTTAGGACATGTAAGATTTAACAAATAATAAATGATATCTTTGTACCAATCATGCTCTCCTAATATTTTTAGCTCAGACGAAGATAAATCATTAAGACAAATTAAACCAAAAATTTTCTCATTATTTTCAGTCAACATTTCAGCCAATCCCTGACCTTTGACCAACTTGGTGGGTCTAATTTCCAATTCATATTCTTGGATCTTAGTAACCCACCTAGCACGAGTCCCTAAGCAATCAATCCGAGTTAATATATCTATAATAGCAGAATGTGGGACAAAAACAATGATCTTGGAATAACCCAAATAAGTCCTAAAATACTTAAGAGACTTGACCAAGGCATATGCTTGCCTTTCCATGGTAGTATAATTTAATTCAAAATTTTGAAGAGCTCTACTCATGAAAGCAATAGGCTACTCGTGACCTTCCTTATTCTTTTGTAACAAGACACCGAGAATTGTATCCTTAGAAGCAAAAGAAAAACCATGAAATCTCTAGAATAATCAAGGCTAGCTAGAACAGGAGCGTTTGCAGTAACACCCTTGATTTCTTGAAAAACCTTTTTACCGTCTTCTTTCCACGAAAATTTAGCATTTTTTTTCAGAAGACTTTGAATAGGCTTAGCTATCTCTGCATAATTTGGAATAAATCCCCTAAGAAAGTTGGTCTTTCCAAGGAAAGATTGAAGGGATTTAAGATTATGAGGAAGAGGAATCTTCTGGATTGCCTCAACCCTCCAAGGGTCTATATGTAGGAATTTATAGGGTAAGTTCCGTAGATCAAGAACCAAAGGTCACCGCTCACAAATAGATCACAAATCAGTACACCAGTATAATCACGTGGTTAAAACCCTCAAAGAGGGAAACAGTCCACAGCCTGAGCCAACGCGACCACTTCAGGTAATTTATTAATATAAAAAGAAAAGTTATATATGTTTCTCTCATAAACGGTTACCGAAAAAATGACCCTCCATGCTCTTTAAATAGAGATCATGGACCAATCGGGTGTTAAGCCATGGATCAAGTGTTGTTAATACCAAGGTGAGAGATAACCATAGGATCACTACAAATCGTGACCGTCGGATTATAAGTTACAAATGTACATGGTAAAGAAACACACTTTACCTAACTCTACACTAGACTAAGTTATTCTTAACTATTTCCTATGTGTCGGAATATCCTAACATCCCCCCTTTAGAACAACTTGGGATAGGATTGAAGGATTTACAAAGGTGACACAAAAGGAGCCTATTTCCTATGTGTCGAAATATCCTAACATCCCCCCTTAAGAACAAATTGGGATAGGATTGAAGGATTTAAAAAAGTGAAACAATAGGAGAAGGAAGGAGGCATTAGATCCTATCCCCCCTTAATGACAACTTTCTTGAACTCCAAGCATGGATCGAAGTTTGGTAAACTTCGCTTCTGTGAGAGCCTTTGTAAAGATATCGACTACTTGATCATATTATTGGATACATCGCACTTCAAGAACACCATGAATGAGCAAATGAGCTTTCTGATGAAGTGTATGTGGAGTTCAATGTGTTTCATACGCTGATGTTGAACTGGATCTTTACATAGCTGAATGACACTCTGATTATCACACCACAGTGTAGTTGGATGCTGCTGATGAAGACCAAATTCAGACAGGATCTGACAAAGCCACATGGCTTCCTTGCTGGCTTCAACTGCACCACGATACTCTGCTTCTGCTAAAGAAAGAGAGATGGCACTTTGTTTCTTACAAGACTAAGTAATAGGTCCTGAATCAAGAGTGAATACATATCTTGCAGTAGACTTTCGATCATCAGGGTCATCAGCCCAATCAGAATCAGTGAAACCAATCAACGATGGAGATGCTCCTGCACTGTAATGAATCCCAAACTGAACTTTACCTCGAATATATCTAAGTATTCTTTTAGCTGCTTTCCAGTGACTTTCATGAGGTTGGTGCATAAACCGAGTGACAAGACCAACGACAAAGGAAAGGTCAGGACGGGTATGGGTTAGATACAAAAGTTTACCAACAAGTTGACGATATAAGGTAACATCAACTTTAGGGGTAGTACAAGTGACTGAAAGCTTGACTCCAGACTGAAAGGGAGAAGGGGCTGGCTTACAGTCTTCCATGTGAAAGTGGTGTAGAAGATCACATGCATACTTGGACTGAGAGAGGGTAATGCCTTCCTTGGATTACAAGACTTGAAGACCAAGGAAATAATGCAAGTGTCCTAAGTCTGTCATTTCAAACTTCTTTTTGAGGCTAGACTTCACATGGTTTATATGGTTGGGATCACTACTAGTAAGGATAAGATCATCAACATAAAGAACAAGGATGGTGAAGGACTTACCCACTTTCTTGGTGTAGACAGTGTTGTCAGAATGACACCTAGAAAAGACATTATCTAATAGAAATCTATCCATTTTGGCATAACAAGCCCGAGGAGCTTGTTTGAGACCATAGAGAGACTTCCTAAGGCGACAAACAAGGCTGGAGTCTTTTTGGATAAAGCCAGGGGGTTATTCCATGTAGATTTCTTCATGCAAATCTCCATGTAAGAAAGCGGATTTAACATCCATCTGATGGACTTCCCAATTAAAGGAGACAGCAAGGGAAAGAACAAGGCGGATAGAATTCATTTTGGTAACAGGGGAGAAGGTTTCAGTGTAGTCAATGCCTTCAACTTGTGAAAATCCTTTAGCGACAAGACGAGCTTTATGTCTATCCACTTTTCCATTTGGTCCAAACTTTGTTTTGTAAAACCATCTGCATCTGACAAGTTTTCTTCCTTTTGGAAGAGGAACAAGATCCCAAGTATCATTTGCCAATAAGGAGCGATATTCTTCATTCATAGCTTCATCCCAATATGGATGACCGGAGGATTCTTCAAAGGTTTCTGGATCAGGATTTTCTGGAACTTGAGCCAATAAGGAAGAGGCTCTTTCAAACTGAGAACGTGTACGTCGTCGATCGACAGGGTCACCCGCAAGAGAACCTGCTGCATCTCGAGTAGAGCGGACCCATCTTGGAAGCGGTGGAGTATAAGGAACAATTTCAAGAGGTGGAGGAGGATTTTCATCTTCGCTGTCATAATCTGAACTAGAAGGAATGCTATTAAAAATAGAAGAGAGAGAGAGAGGTGCCACATATGCCGAATCAGGCTCACAGGCCAAAGGTGGCACACCCACCGAACTAGGCTCGCAAGCCGATATATTTTCATCAAATTTTACATCTCTTCTAATGATTATATTTTTGGATTTTGGTTGAAGAAGTCTATATCCTTTGACATCTTCAGAATATCCAACAAAAATGCATTTTTTCACTCTTAGGTTCTAAGGCTTTATGTTTCGCATCTAGAATATGGGCCCAAGCATCACTTCCAAAAACACGAAAGTGACTTACATCTGGTTTGATTGAGTTCCAAGCTTCTTCTGGAGTTATATTCTTTAAAACCTTAGTAGGAGTGCGATTTACTATGTAATTTGCACAGTTAATGGCTTCTGCCCAAAAATTGAGACCAAGTCCTTTAGATTGAAGCATACAATTAACCATTTCTTTTAAGGTGCAATTCTTCCTTTCAGCTACACCATTTTGTTGTGGAGCATATGGAATGGTATGTTGCAATTGAATGCCATGCTCAGTGTAGAAGTTGATAAATTTGTTGTTAACATATTCTCCTCCATTGTCCGATCTTAACTTAAGAATTTGATGTCCAGATTGTTTCTCAACAAAGGCCTTAAAGGCCAAGAACATGTTAAAAACTTCACTCTTGAGTTTTAAGAAGTATACCCAAGTGCGTCTGGAAAAATCATCAATGAAAGTTAAGAAGTACTTGCAACTAGAGAAAGAAACAACAGGAAGTGGACCACATAAATCACTGTGCACAAGCTGCAAAGGGGCTGAAGCGTGCCAAGAGGCACATTTGTCAAAACTATCCCGATGATGTTTTCCGAGTACACATCCGGAGCAAACACCATCTTGGCAAGATACCATAGGAAGACCCGTCACCATATTTTCCTTACATAGAGTTTGAAGAGAGCGATAGTTTAAGTGACCAAATCACTCATGCCAAAGTTTGCTCAGTTCATCATTATGAGCAACAAAAATGGAGGGAAGACATGATGACCCAAAGTTGTCAAACTTATACAACCTTGTGGAATCAACAACAATGCCAGTAGCTAAAATATGTTTAGGATCTTTGAGGTCCTTGATTACAACATCGCGAGGTGAGAATTCTACTATTTTCCCTTCACTTGAATGAGTTATCTGATAAATAGAGAGAAGGTTGCATGACAAGGTAGGAACACATATGAGCCACTCATGAGAATGAGAAGAGGAAGATACATTTAATGCATAACCAGATCTTGATGCTTGACAACCACAAGCAGAAAGTGCCATTCTTGAAGATGAAGGTGAAGAGTGTTCCAATTTGATGTTGTGCTTCTTCATTGCTGCTTCTAAGGCTTCCATCTTCTTAAAACATTTGGACTCTATATGGCCATCACGATTGCAAAAGTTGCAATGTCTATCTGTCTTCTTTCCTTTGTTTTTATATGCCTTATCATTTTGGTGAGTTGCTTTTTTAGTTTGCGGTTGAAATTGCTTAGGACCCTTGTTTGGTTTCGGACCATACTTTTTAGGATACGGCTTCTTGGGATTATTTTGATATGATTGATGTTGGGCTGCTAAGGCTTTCTTAGAAGCGTTTCCAGAAGTGATAAGACCAAGGTGTAAGAGTTTTTCTTGTTCTCTTATCAAAGAATCGCAAAAGGAATCAAAAGAGGGATTCTTGTAGGTAGTTCCTGAAGAAATGATGGCTTCTCTAGTGGAATGGAAGGCAGAAACAAATACAGAGTATGCAGGGCCAAGCTTAGCAAGAATGCAATAAATGAGGCTACCATCTTCCTTTTTGACCTTACAAACTTCTAAAAGAATTCTAAGGGTTTTGAATTTGGACAAAAAATCCTCAATAGAGGAGAAATTATTGGGATCCAAAGTAAACAACTCATTTTCAAGTTGATGGGCCCTGATTTGATTTTGAATGCCAAAGACAATATTTAGCTTGTCCAGGGCTTCATGAGGGGTGTCAATGTCAAGGATATGAAATCGAAGATCTTGAGCAATGGACATTCTTATTAACCCTCGTGCTTGATCTTGTTTATTTTCCCATTTAGCGACTTTATCATCATCAGAAGGTTTAGTTTCTAGCCTTGTGGCTATTCTGTAAAGCCCTTTACTTCTAAGTATATCTCCCATGTGAGGTAGCCATTGGAAATAATTGGTGCTGTTAAGAATAATCGGGCATGCACTTTCCATATTTAAAAAAAAAAAACGAAGTTGAGAAAAGCTGAAACTAACTACTCCAATGGAAAGATCTCGAAAAATTAGGTCGTTTAAAAAAAAAACGGCTCGAAAAACAGTTTCCGGATGAAGAAGTCATGCCTTTTTGAAAAAATGAGTTGAAGATGCCGAATAGTTATGGGAACGGGATGAACTGCGGCTTTTAAAAAAAAATTCCGCCCCTTTTAACAAAAAGAAGCTTGAGAAAGAGTTTTGAATCCAAGACTTCTATTCTCATAAACTAACTCCTCACCATGTGAGATAGTAAAAGGATTCTGTTATTGTTTGAAAGGAGGAAGGGTTTTTTTTTTTTTTTTTAATTTTTAATTTTTTTTTAATTTTTTTTTAATTATTATTATTATTATTATTTTTTTCTAACTCTTCGGTGTGCGTGCCTTTTCCTGCACAAAAAAACACAAAAACTGAGCAAAAAAAATGAAATGCAAAGCCTTACGAGAGAATGTTAGATTTTCAGCTACCCTTACCGCCAACTATCAGTTTTTTGCTATTTCTGATTTCCTGAGATCGCACAAAGATGCGGGGAAAGAGCATACATAGCAAAAAAAATCCCTTTTCTTGTTTTTGATTCGCCAAGATCGCACACAGTGCACAACAAAGAGCATACACAGAGAAGAGGTGTTAAATTTGGACAACTAGGTCCAAACTCCATCTTGTGATGCTCAGATGAAGATTCCAATATTTGTATTGGATTCCTCTTTCGGAGAGGTGTAAAATTGATATAAAATTGATTTTAATTTGATGAGCAGAACATTTATTTTGAATTTATTATTTATAATAAATTTAAGTGCAGGTCGGCTTTAAGGTTTTACACCCCCAACAGATGTGTCACACACCTCAATGATGGATATAAATACAGTCAACGTTGGAGAGCTTTTCACTCATCTCATCCACACACTTCTCATTGGATACGAGCATCTAAGAAGTAGTTCTCACGTGGGAAAAGGACGAAGTAGTTGCAGCTGGAAAAAGGACGAAATTTCTGCAGTTAGGGTTTCTAGGCAAGTTTGACCAGCGTTGACTTTGGTCAACGCATGGTTTGTTTGAGCTGAAATTTTGTAGAGAGTTCGATTTTTGAAGGCCGTACTCATTGGCACAAAAATCGAGCTCAAAAGGTTGACCGAAATTGGAGCTGCGTTGACTTTATTGTTGCTGCCATGTGTTGACTTTTCTGGGGTTGACTTTGAGTTGACTGGATAATTGATTTGAGGACTGTTGTGACACATTTTGGGTTGGCCGACCAAGAAGACTTTGCTGGTTGAAGCATCCTGCTGACCGCCGTAACGCACCAACACATTCTCCTGTTTCTAGTTTGTCTTCTATAGATCCACTGGTATGTTCTATCAGCATTTTTACGTATCTGTTTATGTGATTGTTGTTATAAAAGTAAAGTTGCATCAAGCATAGAACATCTACAAAAATTAACATGGAATCAGAGCTGAGGTGAAGACAAGCCCTAACTTATAGCAATCACCAACTGAGAAAAATGAGTTCCACAAGTTATGGCTTCAAGGAGGATGACAAGCTGACTGGAAGGGATGACTTCCATGCTTGGAAGATGATATTAGATCTCAAATTAGAAGACCATGATCTCATGGACTATGTACTGGGTAAGATACAAGAACCTCCATCCACTGCTACTGCTGCTGCTAAAACCAAGTATAAGAAGGGGGAGATCAAAGCAAAGTTAATGATCAGGGAATCCATACATAAAAGTCTGGTTGCCTACATATCTGAGGTAGGCACATCCAAGGAGATGTATGATAAGCTGATACAAATGTTCAAAGTAAACAATGCAAACCAAGTGCTATTCTTCAAGAATCAATTGAAGAATCTGAAGAAAGGCACGGATGAGTCTGTCCAAACATACTTTCTGAAATTGACCGAGATCAGGAACAATCTGCTGGCTATTGGGGAGACAATAGCCGATCGTGAGATGGTACTCACCGCACTTGGAGGGCTCCCATATGAATGACAAGTATTCAACACTACCATTCTCAATAATAATACAATTCCTAACTTTGACGAGCTACTATCAAGATGCATGCAAGAAGAGACAAGAATGAAGGAATACGAAAATGACAAAAACGCTGCCTACGCTGCTCATTCTAGAAAGAAGAACTCTAGTGGTTCTAAGAACAAAGGAAGAGCAAGGGCCCAAGGAAAGAAGGGCAAGTGTTTCACTTGTCATAGGCCTGGTCACTATGCTAGAGAATGTCCTTTCAAGAAGGATTCTCCCGATAGTGATGACAACAACAACAACCGGAGGAATGGAAATCAAAGAAACGACAGGTCCAAAGGAAAGAGGAAGGCTCCCTCTGGCGGAAACAATCAACTTTTCAAAAGGTCTAGAAACTCCAGGTATGAGGAGTCAAATGTTGTTGATAAAAGAAATGAATACATTCTTGTATCTGCCCTCTCTGCTGCATCCTCGCCCGACACTATGGATGTCTGGCTGATAGATAGTGGTGCCTCAAGACACATCACTGGGTTCAAGGAAGCACTCTCTGACATGGTTGAGAAGGATACTAATCTGGAAATTATCCTTGGAGATAATGCCACATATCCCGTGAGAGGGACAGGGACTATGACCCTCCACTTGTATCAAGGACAAGTCCTACATTTGCAGGATGTACTCTATGTACCAAAATTGAAAAACCTTGTGTCTATATCAACGATCGAAGACAAAGGCTTCAATGTGGCATTCATTGATGGAAAGGTGCACATGTGGAAAAAGAATCTCAAGGAAGCTATCGTGATTGGTTTTAGAGTTGGAACACTCTACCAGGTTGAAGGAAGTCCACTGGGAGCTATGACATGTGATACTATCCGACAAACTGAACTATGGCACCAGAGGTTTGGACACCTTCATTACAAGGCCCTTCCCGAAGCAAGGAAGGTGGTGACAAGGATGCCTGATTTTGGAAATAATCATGAAGGTGTATGTAAGGGTTGTGCCGAAGGAAAGCATACAAGGGGACCTTTCCCGTCAAGTGTCACAAAGACATCTGATATTTTGCAACTAGTCCATTTTGATCTATCTGGTATGCTACCCGTGACATCCCTGGGAGTATGTTCTTACTATATGACATTCACTGATGACTTCTCCCGCAAAACCTGGATATACTTCTTGAAGAAGAAGGATGAGGCTTTCATGTGGTTCTGTACCTTCAAAGCCTTGGTGGAAAATATGATAGGGAAGAAGATCAAGATTTTGAGGACCGACAATGGCACTGAATATGAGTCAAATGAGTTCAAGGACTTTTGCAGAGAAGCTGGCATTAAGAGGGAGACTACTACTGCCTATACTCCTGAGCAGAATGGCGTTGCTGAACGAAAGAACAGGACCATTGTGGAAGTTTCCCGTGCCATGCTATGTGACCAGGGTCTACTGAAGTTTTTGTGGGGAGAAGTTGCGAATACTGCTGTATACATTCAAAATCGATGCCCTCATTCCACCCTGGACTCCAAAACTCTCGAAGAGGTTTTCACTGGTAAGAAACCCGACGGCTTACATTTTAGAATTTTTGGATGTCCTGTTTATTTTCATGTGCCAAAAGAAAAGAGAAGCTGGATGCTTCTGGGAAGAAAGGAATATTTGTGGGCTATAATGAAACTTCTAAGGCCTATAGAGTCTATGTACCTGGTCAAAGGGAAGTAGAGATATGCCACGATGTCACTTTTGACGAAGATGCTTCCCTAAAGAAAGTAGTAGATCTTTTGAGATCTGAGGAAAATCATGAAGCAAGGCCTGGATATCAAGAAGAACCGCAGGATGAGACAATGCCTGATGTTGAAGGACCAATGGACCTAATCGATCCATCTCCTTCACTGAGAAAGAGACCATCATGGCTCAGGGACACTCTCGAATATGCCGAGGGACATGTTGCCTCGAGGGGGACATTCCGAGAAAGCAAGAAGCCGTGTAGATACCAAGGGTATCGGGCTGCCATGAGTACTATTGTACAATCTGAACCTGGATATTTTGAGGAAGCCGTAAAGCATCAAGTTTGGAAGGATGCTATGCACGAAGAATATTAGTCCATAATGAATAATGATGTCTGGGATGTGGTTCCAAGACCAAAGGACAAATCAGTTGTCACCGCGAAATGGCTCTACAAGATCAAGCATGGATCTAATGGAAGTGCTGAAAAGTTCAAGGCAAGATTTGTTGCCCGTGGCTTCTCTCAAAAGGAAGGAATAGATTATGATGGCATATTTCCACCTGTGGCACGATATATCACCATTCGATCAATCATAGCCCTTGCTGCTACGCAAGGATGGAGTCTTCATCAGATGGATGTCAAGACCGCTTTTCTGCATGGTGCAATAAAAGAAGAGGTGTATGTAGAACAACCTCTGGGGTTTGAAGTCCAGGATCGAGACACTCATGTCTGCAGGTTGAAGAAAGCCCTCTATGGGTTGAAGCAAGCACCCAGAGCTTGGTACGAGAGGATAGATAGCTACTTGATGAAGCTGGGCTTCACTCGAAGTAATGCTGATCCGAACCTTTACTTCAAGGTTGTCCAGGAGAAGCCTCTCATTCTGGTGCTGTATGTGGACGACCTCTTCCTGACAGGTGCTGACCCTCTCATTCATCAATGCAAGAGGGAGCTTGCTGCTGAGTTCGAGATGAAGGACCTAGGACTGATGCACTACTTCCTAGGCCTGGAGGTCTGGCAGAGACCTGGAGAGATTTTCCTTTCTCAAGGAAAATACATTGTGAAACTTCTAGAAAGATTTGGTATGGATTGCAAGTTCGTGGTTGACTAATGGAACTCAACTACCAATGGTAGAGTGGCACGCCGTCAATAAAATATTGGAAAATCCTACCGAGTATCACAACTCATGGGGGCCCTCATGTTTTTAGTGAACACTGCCTAGATATATGTTTTGGTGTTGAACACTTTGGAGTCAACGCATGGTTGAGCCTCATCACTTTCTACTGGGTTGGCGCTAGGAATCTTCTGAAATACCTTTGGGGCACCGATAAACCATGGGCCGAGATACACCGTCGGAGCGTACACTGTGGATATACCGATGCCGATTGGGCAGGAAGTGTGGTGGATCGTAAGAGCACATCTGGATCACATCAGGATGTCGTTTCAATCTTGGTTCTGCTTCGATATCTTGGATCAGCAAGAAGCAGAAGTCGGTGGCTTTGAGCACTGCTGAGGCTGAATACATTGCAGTGAGTATGGCATGTTGTGGAGCTATTTGGTTGCGAAAGCTCTTCAGTGAGCTGTTCGGGCATGTGCTAGATACCACCGTTATCCTTTGTGATAACTAGAATGGGATTCGTTTGTCAGAGAATCTCGTGTTCCACGATCGATCCAAGCATATTGATATCAGGGACCATTTTATCTGGGATATGGTATAGTGAGGCGTCGTAAGGCTCGATTATATAGGAACTGATGAGTAGGTCGCGGATATTCTCTCTGCTTCTCCCCGGGGAAGGTCAAGTTCCTAACCTTCCGTGAGAGTCTTGGTATCGTGGAACGACCCTATGATGTGGGTCCCGTTGGACGATGAGCTCTGGGAGCTCTAGGGGGCTTTGGGGATAGCTTCTCGGAGCTATAAGCACTCACGGGGCTAGGCTTGCTAAACCTTGTGGTGCTTCTGCCCTACCATTGTGATTATTGAGTTGGTTCACCTCTCATTATCTGTGCCCCGTATGCATCCTACCCATTGAGTTGAGGGCTCATGGGAAGTACCTCTCATTTGTCCAATGAGATGGGAAAAGCTAGAGACCAGTAGTAAATACTCATGGACGCATCAAAGATTTCCATACTCTATACCTAGGATGGCACAGTCCAACCACTTAATCTGGGATCAAGTCTAGTGAGGTCTCGGACCTCCGCCTGACCTTGGGTCAGATGAACCAACTTCGGGTTGGTTGGAGACTCTTTGTGAGTCCAATAGAGGCTGACTCCACTAAATTTGTCAATGTGGGGATACATGGTTTGGTGATCGACTCCACTTCGAAATAAAGAGGCCAAAGAAGCAAGTTACTACGGATGACGCATGATGTTTGATTTCAGACTGTGGATGGAGTTCTCCCTAGTTTTGAGTGGGAGTGTTAAATTTGGACAACTAGGTCCAAACTCCATCTTGTGATGCTCATATGAAGATTCCAATATTTTTATTGGGTTCCTCTTTCGGAGAGGTGTAAGATCGATATAAAATTGATCTTAATCTGATGAGCGGAACATTCATTTTGAATTTATTTTTTAATAATTTCAAATATGTGCAAGTCGGCCTTAAGGTTTTACACCCCCAGCAGATGTGTCACACACCTCAATCATGGATATATATACAGTCAATGTTGGAGAGCATTTCACTCACTCACTCATCACACACATCTCCTCCTCTGATTGGATACGAGCATCTAAGAAGCAGTTCTCACGTGGGAAAAAGGACAAAGTTGCTGAAGCTGGAAAAAGGACGAAATTTTTGCAATTAGGGTTTCTGGACGACTTAGTAGTTAGGTTTTTGTTAAAGTTTCAACTGCTGACTTTGGTCAACGCATGGTCCGCTTGAGCTTTGAGCGAAATTTTGTGGAGGGTTCGATTTGAAGGTCGCATCTATTACACAAAATCGAGGTCAAAAGGCTGACCAAAGTTGAGCCGAAGTTGACTTTATTTGCCGCTGCCCTGCGTTGACTTTTTCTGGACTGCGTTGACTTTTCTGGGGTTGACTTTGAGTTGACTGGATAATTGATTTGAGGACTGTTGTGACACATTTTGGGTTGGCCGACCAAGAAGACTTTGCTGGTTGAAGCATCCTGCCGACCGCCGTAACGCACCAACACATTCTCCTGTTTCTGGTTTGTCTTCTATAGATCCACTGGTATGTTCTATCAGCATTTTTACTTAACTGTTTATGTGATTGCTGTTATAAAAGTAAAGTTGCATCAAGCATAGAACATCTACAAAAATTTACACATAGTGTCTATGAACAAGAACTGCGCAGTCATGGATGGAGCACTGCTACAGGGAGAATAAAAACATCATAGATCTACATATACATGGCTCAAACAATATTGGGAGAGAAGAACTATGCTCCTAATCACTACCTCAAGACAATCCTAGAAGGATTGGCTGAAATATGCAAAACTGCAAAATTGTCGGAGTTGCAGGGTAGCAGCTGCAACTCAAGAACTGGAAATGAATGGAGAAGGCTGAAGATGCTGTATCTGATGGAAAGACCTCCTCCAATGGATCTCTCAAGTGAAAGGCTGATTCTATCACTGAAGATCTCCCCCTCCAAACAATCTGCAAAACCCCCACTGCAATTGCTCACTAGAAATAATGCAGTCACTGAAGGAAACTGCGCTGTAGGGGTAAGGGAATGAGTTGGCCCAATGCCCAGATCTGCAATAAGTTCCAAGGGCTTCCAAACTGATCTCCCAAGGGAAAGAGAAACTCCTCCTCTGAAAAACAAGTGATGGAAGTGGTGTTGTGAACTCTCACTGCAACACCCTGCAACACAACATTATTCTGCTTCAGAAATAACGCTGTAGCTGAAGGAGGATGCTTGGCCTCAAGCCTGGATGTGAGGCAAATCAGTACAACTCCTTCAAGAGGCCTCTCAAGAAAGGAGGATTTCTAAATAGGAGATCCTTGTGCTAAGCAACACTGCAACTCTGCTAAACAACAGGAGAATGCACAAAGTCTGAACAGACAATGAAATCAATAATCTAAATCATGAATAACAATGGCTGCCTTGCCGTCGTTTTAAACAAGTGAAAGCCTTCTCTCCATGGGTCCCACTCATTAGGGTTTCCTCCACCAAATAACCCTCTTCCCATTCAAACTGCGCTGTCTATCAAAGTGTTCTCCACCTCCTCTCCCAACGCTGTTGACTTGGTCAAACTTGACCTTGTCTTCATGCAATTGTCCTTTTTCACACATAAGGGTGTGAAATCCAGCTCTTATGTCTATCCCCTTTCACATTTGAGGGATTTTATTCAGGTTTGCAATAAGCATGGGCTTCCTTACCCATTTATTTAGCTTCTAGGTGATAAAAACAAAATTTTAATATTCCATTTAACTGTGCGCTAAAATGGGAATATTACACATCTATTGGTTATTTGGTATGATGCGTAAGCATATGTAGAAAGGGTATAAAATGTATCAATTAACTAATGAACAAGGGCACTATCTCATGCACTAAAATTTTGAGAATACTGAATTCATTCATGTGGAAGAGTGATGTCATAAATGCTATAGGTACCAACTCGCATTCAGGGTTTCTGCCTCAAATGCCTAGTGATTTCTTTCACTCTATCCTAGGTTCAAATGCTTGCCAGTTCATTCGTGCATCTTCTTCACAGCATTGTTCGGTAGCATGGTAACCAATGCCATTCTTAGTGATAGAACTTTCACGTTTGCTCTACACTCTTCTCAAATCTGCATCAGATAAGAGAAATAGCGAGTAGTTTACCAAAAGAGTGTCAATGACATTGAATACAAAGCACTAGGGAAGAAGAAGCTTACTTGTGAGACCTACAACAACGAATTTTTTCTTTCAACAGTCATGCGTTACATTGCAAACAACCATTGTCAAATTAACCTAGTTTGTTGTTGGAAACCAAGGACGTCGCAGTGATCGAATCATTGACATTTATTCTAGTAACAATCGAAAATAATGAGGTGCGGAAATTTGGGTATGATATAGCGAGGGCTCAGTTCTTGTGAAGCATCTGTTGCCAAATGAACAACATCCTATGGGTATAATTGACACATGAGTTAAATAAAACAAGAGATTGGATGGATCGACAAGTTATGGCTATGTGAGAAAGCACGTGGAGTTTGATTGATGTTTGGGTCGACTTCTGGTTAGACATGTCAAAGCCCACGTATGTATTCATGTGGTTAGTCTACACGAAAATGAAGTGGAAGCGAGACACCTGTAAGCGTCAAACAATTAATGTGTGTGTGTTTGTTGACTCTCTGTTTGAAGTCATTGTGCAACAATTTTGTAGTATATACCTGACATTGTAGGTTTGGAGTTTGACAACCATTAGATTAAGTGTTAATTTGTTACTATTTTGTTATTCTGTTAACTAACTAAAGAATATCATTCTGTGAAATCTGCTAATAATTTGGGCATTCTGTAGAGTGGGACTCTTGAAAGGAGCAATCTGTATAAGAATTAACTTGATACTTGGTTTGAATGGTCTTTGGGAACTTTTGTGCTCACTTTTGAGCCAATTTGAAAATCAGGAGAAACTTCATGATTAATAGAAAGCATGAAAATTTCTTTGACATACATTTGATGACTAGAATCCCTATTGTATGATCTTGAGGGTTGTAGTGGATTTTGAATAGATGGCAGTGTGACTAATTTGATAATCTAGATGGAGTAAGGCAGTGGCAACAATGACAACAATAGTAATTATTATGACTGTAATATGGTGAGTAGAGGTCTCATAGTTAGACAAGCTGATATAATTTGAGCAGAGCATTTTTGGCAGGGCACTTGACAAAGTCTTTTATCAGGGACAAAACAACAGTATTAGTAGTAGTGTTATTGGCTGGTTGATGCACAAAAGTAGATTTAATTAAGCAGAGATTATATCATAGTCTGTTGTATTGATTTTGAGCACACATGGATCCAATCTAAAAATTGTGAAACATGGTCTGCCGTGGTGAGCTGAAGTTTGGAGCCTTCAGGGCAAGTGGTAGCTTGCTTAGTAGGATGGCAAGGTGGTGCAAGGTGGGAGAGTGGAGTCTCCTTCAGGTTGGAGCTTGAGAACACTTCAGGGTAGTAGGGTGGTGCTAGGGGAGGTTGGAGCTTGCACAGGGCATTGGAGCATCCTTTCAGTTGAAGTTGATAAACAAGGTGTTGGAACATCCTTCAGGTTGGACCCTGTAAACTAGGGCGTTGGAGCGCCTATTGTTGAAAATTGACAGCTCAGGGATGAATTTCCTTAAATAAAATTTCATTTCTGACAATTCTGGAGTGACTTTCTAAAAATAGAAAGTCATGTCTAACATCTCAAGTATGGCTTTCCAAAAATAGTAAATTACCTTGTATCAATTGGAAAATCACTCAAATTATGATTAATCAATCCTAATAGTTCAGTTTTGACTTGATTATAAATATCATTATCCTTATGATACTATGATATTTTATCAAAAAGAAATTCAAGTCACCTTACCTTCATACTTCACACCCCTCTCCTTAATATCTCACATGACTCTGTTACTCTCTTACTCTATCGTAAAAGACTTGGCATATTCCTCTCACACTCATTGAATGCATGTCATAAAATATTCCTCTTACACACTCTTTAAAGCATATGAAACACTCTCTCTTAAATGCATAAGTTACAAAGGCATGTGTACCTCTCCCTAAATGGAATTCATTAATGGCATGAATTACACTTCCTAAAAGGGCATGAGTTACACTCCTTAAGGCATACAATATTCCTCCATTGAAGGCATGCATTGCCTCTCAACGTAATGGCTTAAGTTAGTCTTCCCTATTTGGCATACGAGTTACTCTAAGACATGCTTCTGCTTTATGGCATGAATTTGTTGCTCCTCCCATATATATGTTCCTCATATCTTCTCCCCTCACTACTTGTGCATTGTGAAAAAATGATTCAAAATTGAGAGAGAGAGTTGGGGATACTCTAAGAAGATTGTGAGGAAGAGAGACTTGGAGAGTAAGAGTAGAACTTGAAGGTTGATTTAGTGTTTGCATCAATTGCTGCTATCAATGATCTTCATGCTACAACTTGTTCAGATTTGGGTGAACTTACTCATTCTCTTGATCTCTCATTGTACTTTGTATCTCTGCTGAACAATTGATATTTAATAGAAGAAGAATCTGGTTGGGTTTTCCCCTTGTGGGTTTTGCCTTGGTCATTGGACCTAAATTCTCTGTGTCTCATTTTGGTTCTTGGCTATCTTCCTTTGTGCATTTGGTTTATGTTCTATCTATAATTGCTTAACTAACATTGCAACATAAAGAAACTTTGTAAAGAGCGATTGTTACAACATAGAACATCAGATTTTATCATGGTATCAAAGCTTTGGTGTTCTTATTCGCTGCTGAAATCTTACTTGTTGCTACTTACTGCTGAAATATTACTTGCTGCTCCTTACTTGCTGCTGAAATCTTATTTGCGGTTCCTTTCATGCTGTTGAAATCTTACTTGTTGCCCCTTTGAAGATCCTATTCGCTGCCTTTATTTGCTATCTTATTTGTTGCTGAAATAAGGAGATCTTATTTTTTGTCCTATTTGTTGTTGAAATAAGATCTTATTTGCTATCCTATTTTTGCTAAAATTTGTTTGGCTTGATCAAGATGTGTTCTTTTAATTTCAACTATGAAGAAAGGCTGAATGATGCTTCAAATTTTGCTCTATGGAAGGCAAGGTTGGATATTACTCTTGAGGAGCATGATGTACTGGAATATGTTGAAAGTGAGGTAGCAGATCCACTGGAAAATTTGAATGTTGCTATCAAGGCCGGATACAAGAAAGGAGAGGTCAAGGCTAAAAGGATTATCCTTGATTCTCTTGGAGACCACCTCGTCACCTATGTCTCCAACTTGAAGAAATCTAAGGAAATGTATGGCAAATTGATTGGAATGTACCAAGTAAACAACTTGAGTCAAATCGTTGCTTTGAAGAATCAACTCATGGACATTAAGATGAAAGGAGAGACCATTCAAACATACTTCACGAGGATATCAAAAATCAAGTATCAACTATCAATAGTTGGTGAAATTGTATTTGATAAAGAGTTGGTGTTGATTATGCTTGGAGGTCTTTCTCCAACTTAGGAAACTTTTATTACTACCATATACACAAATGATAAGTTTCTCACATTTGATGAGCTCTTGGGAAAGTGTAGTCAAGAAGAGGCCAAAATGATTTCTGGAGCAAGAATTCCCAAACATGAAAAGGGAGAACCTAATGCCTTTGTTGTTCAAGACATGAAGCAAAAAGCAAGAAGAGGTCATCACTTTTCAATAAAGCCTGCTCCTAGATCTAACAACTCCTATAAATGGAGCAAAGACTTATCGAAGGTTCAATGCTACAACTGCCATAAGCATGGCCACTATGCTCTTGACTATCCAGAAAATAGAAGAGCACCAAGATCCAACTACAACATTCGTAGCAACAACTTCATATCTGATTGTAGAAGAAGAAGAGAAGCACTCGCTACTCGTAAAGAAAACTACCATTCTTCCAAGACTTCAAGGAACCCAAGGTATGATAATAATGCAGTTGAGACACAATCAAAGTTCTTTCTCGCTTCTACTCTTTTTAGTTCCTCTCCTATAGATTCTTGTGATTGCTGTTTTGTTGGCAGCGACGCTTCAAGACACTTTATTGGTTATAAAAAAGTTCTCTCAAATCTGGTTGAGCAGGAGACAAATCTAAAAATTAAACTTGGAGATATCTCTGCATATCATATAAAGGGATTTGGTTTTGTTTCTTTCATCTAGATCAAGCTAAAACTATATCTCTTCAAGAAGTTTTGTATGTACTTGGTTTGAAAAGAAATCTTGTATCTATTTCTTCCTTAACAGATAAAGAAATGAAACTCTGCTTTCATAAATGGAAAGCTCTCACTTGGCTAATGAGATCGAGCATTAAAGATGCGTTCACTTTGGGATTGAGATTCGAAGGTCTTTATAAAGTCAATGGAAGACTAATCCATGTGCTCATTCATGACAACAATCATCAATGTGAACTTTGGTACTAAATGTTCGCTCATCTGCAATATAAAGCACTGTCTCGTGTGAGAAAGATGGTTTTTGGAAAGATATTAGAGTGGATCATGATGGGGTCTACCAAGGGTGCGCAAGTGGAAAGCATGTAGAGGGACCATTCCCTTCAAGCAAAAACAAAACCAATTAGGTACTTCATCTTATACATTCTGATTTATGTGGATCTATACCTGCAACTTCTCTTGGTGGCTACTTGTATTATAATCTTTGTGGATGATTTTTCTTGCAAAACATTGATTTTATTTTTGAAAAACTAAAGCCAAACATTTAACATGTTCAAAGACTTTAAAGCTCTAGTAGAAAAACAAACTGGAAAGCAGATCATAATCTTCAAATCTGATAATGGAGGAGAGTTCACTTCAAATGATTCATTGACTTTTGCAAAGAAGTTGGAATCAAGAAAGAGACCACCGTACCATATAACCCAGAACAAAATGGTGTCGCTGAAAGAAGGAACAAAACTATCATGAAAGCAATCAAAGCTATGTTGCATGATTAGAAACTACCAAAATTTTATTGGGAGAAGTTGCTAACACTGTTGTCTATGTCCAAAATAGATCTCCACATCAAGCCTTAAACAAAAAGACTCCTGAAGAAGTCTTCTCTGGTGAAAAGCTCAAGGTTAGGCACTTGAGGATCTTTGGTTGCCCTACCTACTTTCATGTGCCAAATGAAAGAGGAACAAACTGGAAGCTTTAGGTAAGAAAAGTACGTTTGTCGATTATTGCGAAAATTCTAAAACTTACAAAATATATGTGCCTGGTCAAAGGACTATAGAGTTTAATAGGGATGTAACATTTGATGAAGACGCAACTCTTAGAAAGGCAAGAGGCACTCCTCGTCTTGCTAATGTTGAAAGTTAGGAAGATGCCTTGGATGCTCAAGAAGATCCTGAGCCTGAGTCTGATCTAACTGATGAACCCATGGAGCTGAGGACCCCTTGGATCCTCCTCCATGTGATCCTCTTAGTAGAAAGAGACTATTATGGCTTTGTGACACTCTACTTGATGCAGATATACATGCTGCCCCCAGAGGAACCTCTAGAGAAAGCAAGAAACCATGTCGGTTCCAAGGATATATTGTATCCATGAGCAACATTATTCAGGTTGAACCATGCACTTTTGAAGGAGCAATGCAAAATCAAGTATGAAAAGATGCAATGGCCGAAGAATATGATTCCATCATACCTAATGATGTATGGGAAGTAGTTTTAACACCCCAAGGTAAGTCTGTTGTGACTTCTAAATGGTTGTTCATGATGATATTTTTGCACCTGTTGCTCGATATACTACTATCCAATCTTTTGTGGCTCTAATTGCTAGCCAGGGAGGGCTCTTCACCAAATGGATGTGAAAACTGTTTTTCTGCATGGCTCCCTCGAGGAAGTATAATTTATGGAGCAACCACAAGGCTTTGAATTACATGACATGAAAACTCACGTGTATGCTCGCCTTGATAGCTTCTTGCTGAAGCTTGGTTTTGTTGAGAATTTGAAGGGCTGTAGGTTAATGCAAATTCTTTTCTTGATAATTACTTGTGAACTTACTTATGATACTTGTGTCTTCTCTTCTTTTAGTTTAGTTAATCTTTCGTCAAGTCAATTATCAAAGAGCACAAGACACGAACAAATAATTATTCGTATTGATCTTCAAATGACAAGTACCATGACCCAGACTTAGACCCTAGACCTAGATTTGCTTCCAGAACCTTGATCTTCACCTTGTGTATGCTTCTATTTGAATTGCTTGAAGTGTGGGAAGGTAAAGGATTTACCTTCCTCACTATTGCTCCCTCTTCTCTTTATGATCACTGTCTGTTATCCGCACTTCTGTTCTTCTTTTATCTGTACTGAGCCCTTAATTTATCCATACTGAAGTCTTTCCCTTTATCCGCACTGTATCTTAGTATATGTCCGCACTGAAGTCTGTTGTAGGCTCCGCACTATCTCTGCTGCGGTATCCGTACGATCTCTGCTATAGGTTTCGCACTATCTTAGGATATATTCACGCTATCTCTGCTGTGGTATCCACAATTCCTTCTTGTATTAGATCTGCAAATGCTTCCTGTAATAGATTTGCAAAATCTTCCTGTATTTTTGGCTCAGACTTATCAGTAATTTTCAGAGGAATCCGCATTGAACTGTGTGTATTTGATCCGCAGGAACATGGGTATATATACGTATGATTGTTCAACTTTTAGGCCGACCTGTTATTATACTTGTAGGCCGACTTCTCATCTGAATTTGGGCCGACTATAACACTTTATAATAGCTTGTTCTTCCAACGTTGGAGAGAGGTCTGTCTGTAGGCATTCCTTCCATAGATTCTTGGATGTGAGACAAGGTTCTTGACAGGATCTAGAGCATATACTGATGACAGGTTCCTTCATATATATACGTGACACTATAACTATATTCTATACTTAGAAGACTCAAGCCTAGTAGACATTAAGAAGAAGTCTATCTACATAATAATAAAATCTTACTCATGAAACCCATGAAGCAAGTACACCAAGAATACATTTTATTATCTTTGACATCTTCTTTATAAGTACATAATTACATAGTCAACATGAAGACCGACCTAGTTACACTTTTCAACACTCCGTCTTAACTAGGGAGGTATTCATACAGGTACATGGTTACTTTCAAACTGAAGAATCTCATAAGAAGAATCGGATTGGTAATTGCATCTGTATAGGAACATATCAACCAACATTGCCCTAATGCAAGGCCTTGACTAACATCCCCATCTCTCAACGAGACAATGGGCTACAATGCTGGCGAGACACATGACTAGTAGACACCATAGTCATTGTCTCTCCAAGGTACATACCTCACCTAGGTGTTCCCAGAGTATGACCTTCTTGGACTATTCTTCTCTTGGGTAGCCAGCCTTCAAAGAATATCGGTCCACGACTATTCTTATCTTGAATGCCCTATCTCATTCTCAAAGAGTATCGAATGCCAGATGATTACCTAGTCCTCCATCTTGTCTTACAGGTGAAGACCAGAATGATGTGTCTATCCATTCCCTTCACATGGCCTTCACTAATACTTATGACTGTTAGTCCTAGTCTAGTGCATGACACATGTAATAGAGAATCACATACGTCCTCCCTCTTAACATAGGAAGGACATACTTAAAGTTTCTTCCAAGCAAGAAACTTACCATCAGGCTCCTTATCGACCAGGGTCCTACAGCAGCAATCCAACTACTCATGAAGAGTTCCTCCCCTCGATGTCATGGTTTTCGATATTTGAGGAATCTTCAACTTTTGGCTTCATAGGGCACAGATCATCCATCACTTTTAGTCACGAGTCATGTCCACTATCAGAAAGTGATTCATCAGTCTTCCTCATCTGTTCCACCGTTATCCCATGCTGCTTTCCTTCGAATTATCCTCAAGGATTATACATCCTTTCTTATGATTAGCAGCCTTGCACAAATTCATCCTAATAAACATATTCATATCAACTTTTAGAACAAAAGTTTCCTTAGTGATGATTTTTCACCATGACATCTTCCTGTAGGCATCGACATCCTTCATACAGATTGACACATCTCCTAATGATATGTTTTGCCAAGGATCTTCTTCTTTACCAGACTTCTGTCAGAGTCTACATATCTTCCTAGGAGATCTCCTAGTCACATATTCTTGGCTTCCGAATGATAACAACCTCTAAACATGGTTGCATTTTATGATCTCTCCCTTTCTGCACATTCTCCATTCCCAGGAACTTTCAACCTTCCTAGTTTCTTGTTCATATACAACCACCTCATTCTCCATGAGGACATATTATGTTGATTTCATCTGTCTGTGCACTGAGAGATACTCCTCCATGGATCATACTTCTAAATATAGAGGTTCATTACCTACAACCATATGACATGACTTCACAGCATCCTAATGTTAGCATATAAATGTATACATACCTCATACCTTGAGTCATCCTGTAGCAATTTCTCAAGAATGAAGAGCTTCATTCTCTTGGCCTACTCCATCAATATGTCATCACATCCCAGAAATGTTGTTTCCATGATGACCCTTGCTCTTGATAACTGCTTTCCATTAGTAATGTTATTAGAGAGGTTTTTCTCTGGAGCTTCTACACCAAGAGCTCCTATCTTGCTTTTATCATGATACTGTAATATACATTGCTTCCTATCATACTATTTACAACCAAAAGAAATCACTTAAAGAAGAAGAAGATCCTAATCATGGTTGAGATCCCTCACTTATTCTTTCTTAGATTTCTTTTTATTAGGTTCTTCTTTTATATGGGCTTCTTCCTTTTTCCTCTTGTCCTTTCTTAGTTTAGGACAATCTCGTTTATAATGCCCAAAATTATTACACTCAAAGCATTGTGCTTTGTTCACATTTCTCTTATTATTTTGAGGACCAAATTTACTGAATCTTCCTTTCTTCTCGGACATGGTGGCAAAGACTTGATTTTCTTTTCTTGATCCTTCTTTCAATCTTGATTCTTCTATCTTACCTAGACTTTGGAATGTCGTGGCTTCTTCTTTCCCATCTATGTTGGAAGAGTAATCTCTCCATTCTTTTGGTAAGACATTTTGTACCATAGTGAGTATTTCTCTATTTGACATTACTTCTCCCAATTTTAGTAGTTGTTCTCATATTGCGAAAATCTCCATCAGATATGGAATTATTCCTTCCTTTGACATTTTCAATTTGTATAGTTTTTGTCTCAGGGATATTATTTCCTTTGTAGAACCTTTTGAGCACTGTTCCACTAATTTATCCTATATTTCTTTTGAGGATTCTAGCTTTGATACATAGGGAATAAGAGAGTCTTTTATGGATTCTATAAGAATCCTTCGGGCTCTTATATCTCCCTGCATGTATTTGATATATGCTGGAATATCTTCTTTTGGAGGTTGTATTGTAGATCCTTCTATGAAATCCATGACTTTATTTTCAATTAGCTTTAGGTCTATCCTTTTCTTCCATGCATTGAGGTTAGATAACCCAACCAATTTGTTGCTTTCTAAACAATAAGTCATTTGGACAGATTCAGATGAAGTCATAGATACTTAGTTGAGAGAGTGACTTTCTTCTGCAACAGCTTTCTTGATGATAACGAAGAGGTTAAGAATTTCTTTCGAGATAGAATTCTTCAATCTAGGTGATCTTGAATTCTTGATGGTAGAAGATGTTTGAAGTAGCTAGATAGTCTTCTTTGTAGACTGATTTGACTTTCCAACCCAAACTTAGATCTACGCTTCCTTGAGTGTCTTTGTTGACAAGCAACCCTTGTGTTTAGCACCTTAGCTTTGATACCATGTTGAGAATTTGAAGGGCTGTAGGTTAATACAAATTCTCTTCTTGATAATTACTTGTGACCTTACTTATGATACTTGTGACCTTACTTATGATACTTGTGTCTTCTCTTTTTTTAGTTTAGTTAATCTTTCATCAAGTCAATTATCAAAGAGCACAAGACACGAACGTTAGGCTCCTAGAGCCAGGGCAAAACCTCTCCCTCTTGGAGAGGAAAACCCGCAAAGAATTCTTCTTATTGATCTTCAAATGACAAGTACCATGACCCAGACTTAGACCCTAGACCTAGATTTGCTTCCAAAACCTTGATCTTCACCTTGTGTATGCTTCTATTTGAATTGCTTGAACTGTGGGAAGGTAAATCAAGGATTTACCTTCCTCACTATTGCTCCCGCTTCTCCTTATGATCATTGTCTCTTATCCGCACTTCTGTTCTTCTTTTATCTATACTAAGCCCTTAATTTATCCGTACTATAGTCTTTCCCTTTATCTGCATTGTATCTTAGTATATGTCTGCACTGAAGTCTGCTGTAGGTTCCGCACTATCTCTGCTGTGGTATCCGCATGATCTCTGCTGTAGGTTTCACACTATCTTAGTATATATTCACACTATCTCTGTTGCGGTATCCGCAATTCCTTCTTGTATTAGATCCGCAAATGCTTCCTCTAATAGATCCGCAAAATCTTCCTATATTTTTGGCTTAGACTTATCTGCAATTTTCAGAGGAATCCGTATTGAATTGTGTGTATTTGATCTGCAGGAACAAGGGTATATATACATATGATTGTTCAACTTTTAGGCCGACTTCTCATTTGAATCTAGGCCGACTATAACACTTTATAATAGCTTGCTCTTCCAGCATTGGAGAGAGGTCTGTTTGTAGGCATTCCTTCCATAGATTCTTGGATGTGAGACAAGGTTCTTGACAGGATCTTGAGCATATACTGATGACAAGTTCCTTCATATATATACATGACACTATCACTTTATTCTATACTTAGAAGACTCAAGCCTAGTAAACATCAAGAAGTCTATCTACATAATCATAAATCTTGCTCATGAAACCCATGAAGCAAGTACACCAAGAATACATTTTATTATCTTTGACATCTTCTTTATAAATACATAATTACATAGTCAACATGAAGACCGACTTAGTTACACTTTTGAACAGGTTTTACCAGAAGCAATGCTGATCCAAATCCCTACTTCAAAGTGGTCCAAGGTATGCCTTTGATTTTGGTATTATATGTTGATGACTTATTCTTGATAGGTGGAGAACCTCTTATCCTCTGATGTAAGAGGGAGTTAGCTTCTGAATTTGAAATGAATGATCTTCATTTGATGCACTACTTTTTGGGCCTAGAGCTATGTCAGAGACTTGGTGAGATTTTCCTTTCTTAAGGAAAATATGTTGTCAAGTTTCTAGAAAGATTTGGTATGACATAATGTCAGTCCATGATACACCAATGGAAATGAATTTCTAAAAGTTATGTGGTGAAGATGCAGGACCTAATTTGGCTAATCCTTCTGAGTATCAACAATTGATTAGGGCACTAATGTTCTTAGAGAACACTAGGCCGAACATATGTTTTGTGGTCAACACTCTAAGCCGATATATAATTAATCTATCACGTGCACACTAGATTGCTGCAAGGCATGTGTTGAGATGTTGAAATGTGTAACTAGGTTTGGTCTTCATAAATATGAAATGTACTTTTAATTCTTGTATATTTTAAAATGAAAGAAAATTTATTATTACTATTTTTGTAGCATGGGTTTCATCCTCAAGGTCTTTTATTTAGAGGTCAAGCACCCATTGAGTGCTTCTAGGGTTTGTCCTAGGGTTAAGAAGTCAAAAGAGTCATTGTCATATGAAGAAGACCCCATCGGGCACATAGTAACTTGTAAATATAATTATTTTTATATTTAAAAGTGTCAAAATACCCTTCAAGGCCAAGTCAGCCTAGTAGCTAAGAAGTCGGTCTCATTAGGGCATGTCGTCCTCCTTGAAAGTGTATATATAAGAGGGAACTTGACCTCCTATGGACACTCACTTAGCTTCTCATCATCCAAGCGAAGGAAAAGCAAACGAAGGCTAGCAAAGAAGGAAGAAGGACGAAGGACAAAAGTTTGGGTTGTTTCTCTCTCTCATGTGCTTAGAAAGAAGGCTAGGGTTTCAATGCTGCAAAATTGAAGTTGAGGAATTTGCAGAAAGAAGGTCGAAGGAAGGTCTATTAGATCACTTACAAACCCTAGAAGAAGGAGAAACTTAAGCGAAGGTCAAGAGAAGCCTTGGAAGCCCTGAAACTTCTGACACATGTAGAAACAACAACTGTTTTTGGGGGCCGAAAATTTCAGACTTGCAATGGAGGCTGAAATTTTGTAGCTGGGGGTCGAAGTTGTGCAACTAGAAGAGATTTGACTGGGTTTGACTTGGACAGAGGAAGCATATCATCAAGGAGGTCAGACTTGGTTTTGGAAGGGTATTGGTCTTGGCCTAGAGGTCTTGGAATTCATCATTTGAAGAATGTATAAGACGAGAAGAGGTTTGTGGGTTTTCCTCTCAAGTGGAGAGGTTTTGGCCCTGGCTTGCA